>OY747132.1:6388397-6988397 GCA_963556465.1 Berberis vulgaris | reverse complement strand
CCACCAAGAAATTGCGCCAAATGGATTTGGAGAAACTGCAATGAAGCATCAAATGGTCTAGTGTCTCTTCAGAATCGTTGCAAAGCACACAGAGACTCCCAGAGAGGATTCCCATTTTTCTTAACCTATCCTTAGTCAAGATCTTTTCATGCAAAACTGACCAAGTAAAGAAATTAATCCGAGGAAGAAGGTTTTTCACCCATACCAGATTTTTGTGGGAGGAAATGAATGGGTTAGAGTGGGTCTCATAATGAGATGCAGCCAACATATCCGAAAATTCTTTCACCGAGAAGCCTACACCTTTACCCTTCCACACCAAATTATCTGGTCCCTCTGAGAGCATTTGTCTATCCAACAGGAGAATAAGATTTGCTAACTCATCTAGTTCCCCAGAATAAGATTGCAATCATAATTCTTCTATGATCATGTTGAACGAGTAAAAAATGTAACAACCTTGTGGGTGGACTCTGTAGATGGCAGACTATCAAGAAGTGATTAGTAGAATTATATTGAATATTACACTCAAACACTATTTAATCGAAAACTTCACTAAAAAGAGTAGCCATGTTGGTTATTAGAACATTTTCAACTAACTTAAAATTAAAATGGCACGTCCATACTAAATTATACAGGAGTGCTCGCATTATTATTGAATTTTACAAAACAAATAATGTACTTGAAGTGTAGTTTAGGTGTATTATACACGAGTGATTGCTCCGTTAAACATGTTATGCCCTCGTAGTTTTATTTTACAATTTTAGAGTTTTCTCATTGGAGGCGCTTTTACTAGTCTCTCACCCATGTTCTAAATGTCCATTCTATAGAAAATGACTTTCTTAGTTTGAAAGAGTGAGATCAGGGATTCAGGTTTTGCAACCATATTGATGTGACATCATCAAATAAAGTTTTTTACAAACTTGAGATACATGTAAACATTCTGGAGATTTCATCATTCTTATTTCACCTTGGTTGCAAAAATCCGATTTTTTAGCATTTGCGAGTTTGAAATGATCAACACTAATTCACCATCCAACTATTTTTTCCTCAATGATTAGTACATTGCTAATCAAGTCACGCAAAAAATTAGTTTGGTAAGTAGTAACAATTAACACCTCTCGTTTGTATTTTTAATATAGTCCAATGGGACTGTAGTAATCATAGTCATTAGAACAATAATTTAATTATAATCAATCATGGGAAATCCAACATTTGGTTGACAACATGAAACCCTAATATTAGGTGTGTTTTAGAATCCGTGTTGCCCGTAATCAATGGAAAGTTTGCTCAGCAAAGACAGACCTATATCTTCTCACATAGATTTAGTGGACATTTGTGTCTCTAATCACTCAAGTAGTTCAACAAACAAACCCAAATAAACTACCATCAAGAATCGAAGATACCCTTTAATCCTTTTGAATCAATCAAACAACCCCACGAGCAATTTTAGGTTGGTGAAGTTTTGAAACTTGGTAATAATTTGGTCAGCTTTGGAGGGTTCCAAAGATGCTGAAATTAGGGTTTTGGTTTGGAGAGACACTTGGACTGATCCCCACATTTGAGTTTGTGTGGTTTAGAAGCCTTCAGAGAGCTTCTTATGTTTTCTATTTGGTATGGTTATGATAGTTATAATAGTTGGAAGTTTGAAACCCTTTTTTTTTAAAACTCTTTTTATCATTTGAAATGGGGTTGTAGTAGAATAGAGAAAAAGGGAGGAGACAAAGTGTGCTAACAATGGTTGAAAAAGGTTCAATAGATACTATATGTTTTGAACTTTCAATGGGGGTGTGTGGAAGAAAGTTCATTAGGGTTCCCATTGTGCACCTTTGCTTTAAATTTTAAATTGTTCATGTAAAGTTTAGTGCATTCTTGTCTATGATTTTTAATTAGAATTGTGTAAAGTTAAGAATCTTCGCAGGGGTTGATTTCCCTTCAAGGTTGTTTTCCTTTAAACCCTAGTTATTTAGGTTACGTATAGGGATGGCAACAGGTCAGATTTTGATTTTTTTTTTTTTCATGTGCACTTTATCGAGTCAAATTATTGGGTCTCATCTATTCAAAAATTACAAACTGCTAAGTGCACGCGTGCACCATTGCCATAGTTTAAAGCAAAAAAAAAATTTCCCAGATATTTCACTTTTAATTTGAATGAGAACACACCACACTGTAAGCATTCGGCATTAAAGTTTTGATATGTAGGTTTTCAAATGATCACTTCCATTAGCGCGATAATGGTCCCCTATTCAAAAAACCGATTCAGTTTAAATGGAAGAACAACACCGATGTGATTGTTAACCAATGTAATTGCATGCTTTACCCGATATTCCTAACTTATCTAATCACCGATAAAAATCTCCATTCCTATTGTCAAAATAAGAGGCCAAAAACATTTCTTTCAATATTTTCGCAGAGTCGTGTTTTAGCTTGATTGGTGATTTATAAGAGATTAGTTCCATAAAATTCCACATTAACCATGACAAAGGATTAGGCCTGACGATGACTCAAGGAATAAAACAAGAAAAACTTGCTTTCTTTTGTTTAGATGTTGAGATTAAAGAAAAAGTTATAAAAATTCAATCTCCATGAAGATCACTTGAACCTTTCTTTGAATACAAGTTTGGTTGAGAATTAAAGTACATACATGATGTCCTTGTACGTGGTCAATTCATAGGTTATTGCTAATTACTATCATGATATGTTGGCTGCTCTACACCCACAAAAAATTTGAAGTACTGAAATTCAAAGAATTTTTAGTGTAAATGCTCCATCATAGTTCATAATCAAGAATATGGTATGACTGACAAAGTTGCCGCCCATTTTAAAAGTTATTCAAAGTGAGAATTTTAGTTTTAACTCCTAATTTTAGGATGCAAATTTTCATACGATGTGGAGGCATTGTGGTCATTAAGTGGTAATCACTTTTCGTTAACACCCTTGTATGGACAGGCTCTGAAGCTGACAGCTTTCTGTGTGAATGGAGACTTAGAGATTGACTGACTACTAAGAGGGTTATAGTTCCACATTGTTTGGGTCAGTAAAGGAATGTGTTAAGTTTTATATGAGAGGTTGGATCCTCTTGATACAACGCATTTTAAAGTCGTATTAACTTTTGAGCCTAAAACGAACAATATTGTACCACGTGAATCAAGTCACTGCAAGTCATTTTATAAATTCGCCTTAGGGCCCAAAAATCTCTTTGCAGGATTACTGAGAATGACTTGAATTTTTTCTTGCAATTTAGACATGCTCCACCTAAATGTGCATATCATAATCAGAATGGAAATAAACTGTTAGGTGGTGATGCCTTTAACACCCATGTGCAATTGTCTCAAAAACCAACATAACATCAAACACAGTACTATCTCAGATTAGAGTCTGAAAGAGATGTGTCACAGAAGAGGATGCAGTGCTACACAACACTCTGTATATAACCATTACGAAAACTGTGTTACAGATTTTGCTTTCTGGGTTATGGGTTACAAGATGGTCCATCTGATTAAAAAGTGATAACCCACCTAACAGACACCTTTAATGAGTCTTCCTTCCTTCACATGGCCTTTAAAAGAAAAAAAGAACCAAAAAAATCAAGGTTTAACAACATCACTTTAATTTGTTTTGTGAAGGAATACAAACTTGGACAATTCAAATGTGTTTTTATCTCTTGAGAAATAAAGAAGCATCTTTAGGGGATGACAAGGTAGGCATCCAGCCATTTTCACCACCATGTACTCCACCACCACCACCATGTGGTGTGTCACCACCCACCATGTACTTTGGTTTTCTTTTATGATAAACTTCATTTATATTGACAGGATTACACAGTATTCTATTAATTTGATTTCTTTGATGGGATTCAATGTGTTTATACACCCATTTTGATTGCATATCTTCTTCACACACCTTTCACAAGGGGGGGGACAAGGGACCCTTCAATATCATCCTCACATGCCTTCAATAACAAAAGCTTAACTTCTAAGTACCAATTACACAGTATTCTCTTAGGGTTTTTTGCACCATATTATAATATGGGTCATCTCCAAATGATGATGAACTCTCAAAATGCCAATTTAGAACAGACAATTAGAATATAATAACATCCATTATCTTTGCTAATCTCTGTTTTTGTTTAGCTAAGTCCGATTACGTAACGAAATTGAGTTCACCCCCGGGCTGAGGACAGTAAAGTCGATATCGATGCAATGTGTGTGTCCCCTTAGCAGTCCATTTTGGTAGCTAAACCATGTGGCCTAATTGCTCAAATTTGTCAAGTCCTTATCCCATCCATGTTGGGCTTGCTATCTATCGATAAGGTCTTGTCATTGGGATGTTGTTTTCTGATTTTGTATTATTCATTCCAGAACCCTTCAATTTCCATTTTGAGCAAGATTACGCCAGGTTGCTAAAGACAATGCCACGCCGAAAGAAGAAAAACAAAGATATGATCTATAAAATTGTGTCATGTCGAAAAATGTTTTCTTCTGGGACTGAAGGTTATAACATTCAGGTAAATTGTAAGAAAATGACAAGGCCCAGTCACATTCCAAATAGAACCAATTGAGTAATTCCTCCGAATTCTTTCAAGTAACAAGGCAAATGCTTTTGCTAGGTTCGACAAAGGATCCAAAATCATCCTCTGTTTCATGCTTAATGTGCCATTGTTCCTCGAAATGCCAACACGCCACAGGATTAGGAGAAGGACTATATATTGGTCCCCGACGACAATGCTGCAAATTTAGGGTTGAGGAAAGACAACCCATGGCCTTCTTCATTAATTATATGGGGAGAAAGTTTGGTTAAGATTTGATAGTAATGTATGGTTATGAGGTTTTTGATGGTTACTTGTGCAGTGATGATAGGAACCCTTCAATCCTTCATTACAAGCACACATATTTTCACACAAAGATCAAAGAACTGACAATACAAATTCATGAGCCACTGTTTTTATTATCAGATCTTCTTCATGAAAATACAAAGCAAAGATAGTAGTATCAAAATTTTGTTATCTTTAGTTAATAATGCCAAATACTTTGCTATCAAGTTCATTAATAGCATGTTTGGGAATCCAATTCAAATTTTGCTACAATTTTTTTTCAAGTTGTGTCAAGTAATATTTTCATCCGCGTATAAAAATAAGATGGGATTCGATCGTTCATGTATTTTTCGGAGATTTGGAATATCAATTATAGAAATAAAGCATTTTTTTCATCTACCTTATTACACTGGAAAGTCCTGAATGCATAAAACAGGACCAGTAGCTTTGCCTCAATCACGGATAAACCTAGTTTGAATTATCAAGGAACGTAGAAAATCGGGTAGTATCGAAACATTTAAAAAGTTCAGAGTTCAATTCTACACCTAACAGATGCAACTAACAGTTAGACAAGTAGACCCATTGATGTTTGGGAAGGGTTTTCCTGTTCTAAATCTCCCTGTCAACTTGATGGTCCTTTTCTGGAGTTCATTTCATTAGCTGGTTAGGTATTTATTTTTTCATAGGCATAAATTCCAAGATCCATGTGTTATGGTAACGCGGGACTTGTGATACCATTCAATCACAAATATCACTATCACTTTGATAATAATGTTAGTCACAACAAGATCGTTGTAAGTGCCAAAATTTCTCTCTTCGTTGTCTACGATTTGTTATCCATTCTTCTGGAATTGAATTGACTTCACTTCATCCGAACAAAACTTCCAATTCACTCTATATTTTAATCCTTTCAAAAATATTATTTTTTATTTTTAATTTTTACTAGATCAAGAATTTTTTTAAACAACTTAAAACCATTAACGTAGATATATTTAAATACTTATTTAATAAAATGAACATCGAGTCGTTGTAGTATAGTGGTAAGTATTCCCGCCTGTCACGCGGGTGACCCGGGTTCGATCCCCGGCAACGGCGATTTTTTTTTTTTTTTTAATCTTAAAATTAGGAATCAAGAATAGCTACCAGAGGGAATATCATTCATGCCTTCTATGTTGATTCCAGAAGTATAGTCCTCATAATCGATTGATCTTTTTAGGATGATTGAAAAATAAATCAATTTAAGGTGCATTTCAGGAACCACCAAAACAACAAATCGTCTAATAAGCTTAGTTCCTACCATGGAGCTTCATGAGTTTATTCTATAGATTATTTGCAGAGGACTTGATGAATTTCGTTTGTGGATCTCATGATGTAAAGAAGAAACGAGAAAATGTACCTAGGATATTACATTTTACATTGAAGGTTCAGGGATGCTGCCTTTTCATCCAAAAAATAACGCGAACCGCGACCAGATGAGAGATCAGTTGAAATTGATTAGAGTCAAAGGTGCAAACCTTACGAAACACAAGGGTGGGCATTCATTCTCTACCATGACAGTAATACTAGTCTTCCAAGACATCAAAATGTACAATGACGTTGGGTAAATTTTGATCCATCTGTGAAATCAAATCAGCTAGCAGTGAAAGATACACGAGTGGCTCAGGGACGAGGAGCAAAGCAAAAAGAAGAAAAAATAAAATGTGCCCCTCGCTAAGCAATTCTATGGTAGTTGTAGTCGCCATGCCATACCTTAGAGCTTCACCATCTCTTTAGGGTAGACCCGGCAGTCAAATTTGATATCTCGAGTTCCTCGTGCTCAACAGATTTTTCATTGTGTACTTGCAAAGAAAATGACCCACTCTTCTTCAACTTGATAGCTCCTTGCTCGAACTACCTTTGAAGGAAAGATGTTTTTTGAGGTGACTGCGGTTCAACAACAGTATGTTACTACGAGGGGATGCATGTACAGCCCCCTCAACGCAATCACCCACCTGCCCACAGCTCCAAGACCTTGTTGACCCGTCTTCCCCCAGTTGTCTAAGCCTGGGGGATTCATTCTTCAATCTGGTAATTATCAATTGTTCCGGTGCATTTTCTGATTGTGCACAGAGAGGACATAGAGGATCTTGTTTCTGCACATTGGGGGTTGTCTGCTCCAAGCAATCAGCATGAAAAACATGACAGCATGAAAGAACTCCAGCCACAGGCATGTCACCACTTCTGACTATTCTACGAGAACTCCATGGTGATCTCTGTGACAAGAACTTGTCACACAACCCACACTTGAAGCCTCCCAACAGATTATATGACGGACCAACACTTTCGGAATCAAAGTATTCAGAAACATCAGTAAAGTCAATGCTGCTGCTACTGCTTAATCGCAGTGTCTCTCTTTGTGGAGTATTACCGCCAGCCTCTGAAATCCAGAAACAGAACAGAGTTGAGCAATACTTTCAAGAGGTTTCAGAAGAAGGTCTTAAGTGATGTTATTTACCACTTGGTGTTGGACGGCTCAAGTAATTCCCCGTGGAAATGGTTCCACTAGCATATTGCTCCGGAGAATGGTTTGGAACTGAGATTGGATGAATGGGTTTCGACTTGAAGGAACGGCGGCTTGAAAAATTACGATTGGAGGAAGCGTGTGTCTTAAGCACGCCCTCGTACTCACTACCATCTGAACGGGAGGAGGTGGATCCAACACTGTACGGGAGCATCGATGTTCCCTGCATAGCAGCCAAGGAGATGTCTTACAGTTGGAACAAAAACGAATGGGAAAGAGTGCCACATCAAAGAAAAAGATTACCTCCATAGATGGAGTAAATGCCAATCTCCCTGATCCAGGCTCTGGAAGGAGAACATAATTCAGCCAAGGAACAGAATAATAGTGGTAGATGAATTGCAAAGTTTAAAAGAATACAAGTAAAAATGATAAACACATTAATGCAAGCACAATAACATTGCAAGATCAATATTGGTCAGCAAATCTACACAATTTATTTTAGTAAATTCACTGGGAAATGTCAGTAAAGAACGATTGAAATCCCCTGTTTAAGGGGTAATAATCAGTGGGCACAGTTTTCCACACCTTTAGAGTTAAAACATTTGGTAGAGTTACATTTCTCATGACAGAGGTGCGATAAAACGTGCTGGGTGCATGCTAACATGCACCAATTTTGTTGAATAGATTTCTTTTGATTCTTTAACTTATTAGCTTTGCATTTGATTCTGAAAAATTGAATTCATATCCTTCCTCTTGGCCTTTCTGATACTTTAAAAAAAAAATTATTTTCAAGTACATGTTTGGTTGCAGATAAAGATAAAATGGATCCATAGTAAATGAGTAATTCTTGTCTTGCCAAATTCTAATGTGTTCCCCCAGCCACCTGATAGGAGTGCACTAATGACTAAACTTAGGGGAGATCAGCAAGTTTGGACTTACTAAGTTTAGTCATTAGTGCACTCCTATCAGGTGGCTGGGGGAACACATTAGAATTTGGCAAGACAAGAATTACTCATTTACTATGGATCCATTTTATCTTTATCTCAGTGGGAATTAGGTGCTTCAACATCTCAATTTTCCTAGCCCAGAGTTCGGGTTCCAAAAGTTCCTCCTGGAACTTGCTTTGCAATATGGACCTCCATCCATGGGAAAACATTGACTTGGGAGAACCTTAAGAGGAGTATGCAGATCAGTAATATGCCTGCGATCAACTTGATGAATCTCTTGACCACCTGTTATGTGACCAAAGCAAATTTGGGGTAACGATTTTCAAATTTCCAAAAACATCCCGGGCAACTACGACCAATGGATTAGAGATTCTTATCCACGCACATTATAGTGTCAGTGGTCTCGATATATTTAAATCTACTAAATAGTAGTTACATGATTAATTCTAAATATTACAAAATAGTAGTAATAGGACTTTGACTAGGTCAGTAGGTGTGACCAAAAAATAAAGGTTTGAGGGTAATATGTATTAGGAATTTAAACCATAAACATGTGATTTCAACCAAAAGTGTAGTGTGTGATTCATACCGTACAGTTCCTACACTTCATAACCCTGCTCAGTACCCCTCACCACCGCTGAGTAGTGTCTAATTTCATGGGGGAAAGGCATTGTACAGTCTCTCCATAAATGAGTCCATTTTCCCTTTTATCAAGTTCAAATCAGTCCACACCCCCTCCAACTAGATCTTCTATACAAAATCTCCATCATCAACCAATGACAACACTTCTCCACTACCAACAGGGAGATTAGTGAAGTTCTAAGCTCGTATAAAAGTCCTAGTATGAGATAGGCCAAGTGTCCATGCAACACAGACCATCGACCTTGTCATTAGGAGGGGCTGTTTGGCTACTGTGAAGTATAAGCTTATATATACAGATATAAAGATGCTATGAAGAAATCTTAGTCAAACTTTATTAACTAAAATTTGTTATTCGAACAAACATTGAAACGGTAGTCAATTGAAATTAACATTTAAACATTTGTTTTTCTTTTGCTACATATCTTTTCTTATTCCTTTTAAAGTTCTTAATAGTTTCAATGAAATATTGAAATTTGGTCCAAAATCTCCAAATTTTCATATATTATAAAGTACTATAATGGGAGTAACATGTAAGGATTGAGATGATCTTACTAAATACAAATATTTTAAATTTTCTATGGGTGTAACAAGTTTAAGCGTTCAAGACAACACATTAGAAACCAAAACCCAACACAAGAAATCAGTCTCGTTTTTACAGCTTATTTATTTTAAAACCTATCAGTTATGAGACTATGGATTCCTAATTTAAGGAGAGTTACATGGACAGGGAGAGATAAATCAGTTCAAAACTAAAAACTCATCTGAAATTATGGCATTGTTCCCATGCTACTTGAGTATTTAACATATTTTCCTCCCAAGACAATATGTTCTTTGATTCGATAAACACAATACAATCAATAGTTGAGATGGTAAACTCATTAACTTCCTATACTTTAGGGTGTATAGGATATGAATTTCAAAAGCAACCTCTTTGCACTCTTCCAGTGGCGGAACCACGTGTGGGCTATCCCGGGCTGTAGCCAGGGTAAAATTTTGAAATTTGTATGTTGAACTGCTTTAAACATGTTGTGCATTTAATCTCATAGCCGTCTGATTTTATAGTTATCAAAACAATAACAAGGGTTGAAAATCTATTAAATACTTACCATAGTTTCAATCTCTTTAGTTTCAACGGATTTCACTCTCCCTCCCAACAAATTAAGCCTAGGAGACAATAATCTCACTCAATTAAACAAATAAAAAGTAACTTAAGCTATAAAAAGTCACTTCTTAGTAAGGAACTTCTTTCCTAAAATAGTAATAGGACCTCAAATTCATCATTTGCGCTAATATGCACTCTGCAGGACAACCTACTAATTTTTCCAACTAAAGTCCCTTGTTAGCACATGTTTTGCATTGTGCAAAACACGTTTTTAATTTTAAAGCCTTCCACTTCTCCGTTTGACCTTAAATTTTGAGGAAAATTCAAGACCAACATTAAAAACAATGTGTCAAAGTTTCAGCTCATTTCGACATGCATGAACAAAGACCGTTTATCAAGATATTTAATGACAGTGACCTAAATACGTATCTCGAAGAATAGTGTCAAAATAATCCAAAACTTGACACGTTTGTAATGGTAATCTGTAATTTTCCTAAAATTTCAGCCCAAACGAGTTTTAAAAAATATTTTTTTAATTTGCTAGGCCCTGAAACATGAGATTATAAAAGGGTGTCTAATGGGTACTTAGGAATTTGGGACTCCAAGCCCAATCCCAATCCCTCTCCTAAAAATTGTTGTATTAATTTAGCTTAAACTAGTTACACTCGCACAATAATTTTAAAGTATTTCTATAAGACCATCTAAATCAGTACATTTCATTCAGCTTTCATAATATAATGAAAAAAATTGAGATTTTAGGACCAATTTCAATATATCATTAAATTTCAAGCTTTAAAAAAAATAGTTATCCTTTCAAAATAATCGACATCGGAGTTTTTATTGAATCCCAGAACAATTAAACACCTTGGGCAGGATTCGAATCCTGGAACCATCCACTATAAGTCTACCAGCTAGTACCCGCTGGCGTATTTGTAAATTGTAAGTTGTTACAAAAAATTTAAGGTGCCAGTCATGGCCCTTTTATTAGAACTTATTTAGGATCTTAGCTTGAATAGCTTATATGTATAAGACAATTGTTAGCACTTGCACCACACAAAAAAAAAAAAATTCAATAGTAGCAAAAGCAAGAAAAAAAGAGCAAATGTTAATTCAAATTGTGCACCTTGTCAATATTTAATCGAATAAGGAATTTTAGCTAAACAAAGTTTGATTTAGATCTTTATATATACCCTCTTGAGCTTACACTTTATTGTAATTGTCCAACCCCCTAACATGATTATTTGGGTCCACCTGCTTATGTCATTTGTTATTTGTTTTGACACTGCAATGTTAAAAACACTTAGGCTCCTTGAAGCATGTCTTAATTCAGGCGTTCATCTGGCCCGATGATAGGTTTACACCTCATAATAAATGTGTCGAGTTTACACGTTAGACATATGGAAAGCTTAAAAATGGTCCTCTCATAGCAATGCATAAGATGTTTGTAAAGAGAGGTGATTCAAAAGAGAACCAAAAATGGTTTAAGAAGCAACTCCATACGAAGTGTTTGGATTGATGAAGACCCACTTCCAAAGGGCCAATCAATAGGGATGGCAATTTTGCCTACTCGACATACACCTGGCCCAACCTAGTCCAACCCGAATCGAGTATGGGTCTTGAACTCCATACCCAAGCCGATATGATATTATATATATATTATTGTTGAATGTTGAAACATAGTCACTTGGGTGAGCTTGGTCTAGCGACAATTGTTAGTTGTCGAGGTCGTGTGTTCCATTTTGGTTGGCCGGGTACTTTCCACTTGACGAGTAGAAGCATTTCAAATACAATCCTCTCGACGGCTTATGTACTGAATTTCGGGAACTGAAAACATACAGGATATTTTCCCTATGGATTCTAGGGGCATCCGTTCACTCATTGAGAACCATAGGTGGTGAAAAGAAATGAGATAGGCATTGGGCCTGAAGCGTCGGATCTCACAAATAAAAGAAAATCCAAGAAAAACTCTTACCTAAAAAAAGAATGTATCCAATATTTACAAGGGAATCAACTGTAAAAAGGGGGCACTTGGGACATTGATTGCAACGAGGTCAAAGTTGTGATGTGGTATTCATTGTGAAAAGTGCTTATCGTCGTGCGATCTTCTTAATCACATTGATCCGTTAACTTATTTGTTTCGCGCTTGATCGAAAAGAAAGAAAAAAAATAGTTGTTGTATGTTTCAATAGGCTGATTTCTAGCATCCAAATCATGTTGCTTCGTATCTTTTTTCTCTCGACAAGTCGCTCGAGAGCCCCTTATGCCAATTTTAATATGTTTGTCTTGGTATGAGAGAAAAATAATTTGAGGGAAAACAATGAAAAACATTGTAGATGAGAAAGAGAGAGAATGGAGCAATCAAAATTGATGATTTCAATGTCCTATTTCATGATAGTGACCACAAATTTGAAATGAAACAGCAACACTGAAACCTCAAGTTTTTTAGGGCAAGAAACATCCTTACAATATACAAACACAATGGAGATCCACCGACATATTTAAGCCAATTTGCAAGATTTCAAGACCTGCCTTCTCGAACGAAGCTTCGTTGAGAGCTATCATGGCACCTTGGACCTCCATTTTGAGAATGCATCACACCAACTCTACATCAGATCTCAAAACAAGGGTTTCCCAAACCATGATCCAAGAAGATTGAGGAAACATTTCGTACTTCTTGAGCAAACGGACACCAAATGAGAAAATGATCATACACTCCACCCCAGTTCGCAGATCACACACATTCTATATATATATCTTTTTCCCAAAGAAAAAAGTGAAAACCAAGACATATTTTTCATTCAACGGTAAATTATGTCAACCTTCCGAAACAACAAAGAAATTCCTTGCTAAAAAAAATTCCCAAAGAGTACCAACCTATGTGTTCCTTGGATGCCTTACATAGTTACATCCACACTCGATAATTACCCCCCTCCAAACACTATCATTTTTCTTACCACATCACCAAGGCCACTTTCCCATGAATGCCATGTTCAATTTTTTTAAATACCTAATGCCCCAAACCCCAAAATATCTAAAAGTATACATGTCTTCCCAATAATATGGTGAGATTTCTCATATGCTCTTTTTCTTCGGCCACCACGGCCATTGAAGAGGGTATAAAGGATTATAGTTGATACGCAGGGTCGGCTTTGAGGGAATTAAATGAATTCACCGCATCAAGGCCCCGTCGAAAAATCATAAATTTAGGATCCCCAAATGTCTTATCTATTATATATAAGGGCCTCCAATGTGTTAATACTTATGTATTATTCCTGGTACTCTCTCATTACTTAAGGGGGGTGAATCCCAATGTGATTTTTTCTTAAGCAGTTAAGCCTATATGATTTTTTTAATCATCATTACGATAAGATAATTTTCTATTAAGTATAATCATTTTTTAGTCATTATCATTAAGAGAATTAAGTAACAAATTATTTATGTGAATAGGAGGAGCCCCATTGCTAGAGTTCGCACCGGGCCTTCTAAATCTCAGGATCTGCCCTACTAATACAATACAAGCCAAGACACTCTCGATTAAAATTGATCCCTACCCTTTGATCTGAGTTTCCTCTTCCATGACCGTAACTTATTTCCAAGGTTTCCATGATACAACCGTTGGGTATATTTTAGCCCCTGAAAGGGAGATTGTGATGATAAAGAGGAAGAAACACCCATCCATCGTGCCTAGGCATACTTGCCGCTTCAATAGTGGTTCCATCCTCTCCCATGACAAAGACCAAATTCTTACCAACAAGGGACCATGTGCAACTTTTAGCAAATCAAATCAAAATTGACCGATGAACGTTGGGAAGAAAACGATGAAAATCAAATGAAGAATTTGATTTATGTTGACGCAATCAAAAAGACTAAATGTAAACAAGAACATGCCTACATCCATAGGAACACTTTTAGGTGCCACTGAAAAATGAAAGATTGATTTGTGAATAACATAGTATTCTGACTACTACACAAAGCATTTTTAGAACATTGACGTTATACTAGAAAATATTTCAAATATGAACAATATAATAATAATCAATAACTAATAAAGGAAGATGTGGTTTGACTGGAATAATAGAAACAGTACCTCTTGTTGTTCCAAGTGTATAATCATCAACAATCACTCCTCTTGTTGGATTGGGAATCCAAGGCTGGGAATGGAAGCTGTCAGATGAGCTGCTAAAATATGAACCATCGGATGCGGAATGATTACGGAAATGATCGTCTACCACAGAGATTCCACTTCCTTTACTATCTGATGAAATAGATGATGACCCATACACAAAAACGCCACCCTGTGGCCCATACGGCAACCCTTCAATCTGAAACCTCCGTTCCCATCCTCGAGATAATGGAGGTGAGAAGCTTGTGTTAGTTTGCCAGTAGGGCTCATGGGGACCCATGGACCAATCCCTGCTGGCTGCATTCGATCCATGTGGCCTTGCGGCCACACAACAAAGCGACCCCGTCTTAGCTATGTTTTATAGAACTTGGAGAAATCCGTATTCACACTTGTGACCCTCCTTTAAATGATGCTTACAAATTCGATGAAATATGAACTCTATCGTACAACATAACAGATACACTTAAGACGATTTACACTCATGTCAGAAATTTCCGATACCCATAATTTAATATCATTTTTAGGAACAACCATTCAAAATTAGACAAAGTTCAGTCAGAAGGAATCGATACCAACAGCCATCCACTTACATGGATATCGGTGACATACTCGTGCTTCCACAAATACTAGCAACACAAAATTAATCCCAGATATACACCATATCCCTTCTGAAGATCAACTAACATTACAATACAAAACCTGTTAACCAATAAATGAACACACTTTATTAATCATTATATCTAACATATAAATAACAGAGAAACACAAAATTGCAATATAACTTCTCAACAAGAAAATTAGACAAAAAAAAAATAAAAAAACCCAAACCCTCTCTTGAGCTCAAAAGGAGAAAAAGTATGACAGACCCACAATTAAACAAGAGTGCAAAACAAACTAAAATGAATAACTAAAAAGTTTATTCAAACTCGATCGATATCAAATTTGCAATACAATAAAAACCCCTCGAACATAAACAAAGATGGTGGAAACAAAAAGGAGGGAAATGAAACATGAAATGCAACAACAACTACATACATACAAGTACCAAAGACTCTTATGAAAGCTGAAATAAAAATCTACAAAAAACAAGAAACGGAGTGAGAAACATAGAGAGAGAGCTCACCGATTACAAAACAGAAGGCTCGAACTGCGCTGTAGTGATCAAACAGTGAAAACCCTAACTTTTCGGGGGGAGACTGGGCAAAGTGGAGCAAAGAAGGGGAAGTGTTTCTGCTTTACAGCTAATCTGATTTTATAACTGGTGATTTAATTAAGAGAAATGATATTACAAGTAATTTAATCCACCATTTAACAAACTTTGTTTTTTTCCTATTTTTCTCCCTTTAATTATTATTATTATTATTATTATTATTTTATGTTATTCACATTGACCCTTGAATTTTCTCCGAATGACACCTATGTCCCTACTTCCCAGCCCACTGAACTTCAGTTTTTTCGTTTTCAAAATATTACGGAGCAAGTATTTCATGTAACAAGTTTGGATTTGGACTTCATACCTACCTCTCAACATCATTCTAGCTTGGTTCCAATCATTAATGTGTTATTGAGATTTTTGCGATGCCTCTTCGACACTTTAGATCTCAAGGTATAGGGACTTAAGGTTGTAAAACATCAACATACAATGAGGAGTAATGCTACGATGCAGATCTACGGTGCCTGGTCACCAGGCACCCTAGAATTAGCCTACAATGAGATACTTCATAGGTAGATTTTTTTTTTTTTTTGGTTACCTTATGTTATTGGATATATACATTATTAGCATTTTCTTAAGGAATAAGAATGAGTGAAACGCATGAGATGAACCACAGTATATTACTATTTGTATAATTCACAAAACAATGATATCATATAAAGAATGCACTTAGGTGGGTTGGTGAGTGGAAATCCCAACTCCTAAACCTAACAATGAAATTCTAAAATACTTAAGAATCCAATCACACTTATGAACAGAATCCAACTTAATGAAAGGATCATAGCCTTAAGGATTTAAATTTCTATTAAAAGCAGTACTGTGGTGACATTACAACATCATTAAAGAGTAATTCTCCCTAAATAAGATATAAACCAATGTTCACAACAAGCAAACCAAGAAAAAAGTGAAATACATAACCACTTGAACCCCACTAAAGTAATTTGATAATTAAATGATGCAAATTCTAAACATGAAATCAAGCTCCACATTGATGTCTTTTACCCTAAAATTGATGTCTTGGAATCTTTCTTTATCAAAGAGTTGTTGGACTTGAAAATCCACAAGTGGAAAGAAAAAAAAAATTCATAATTTTTCAGTGTTATGGGAAAAGAAAATGACTGATCACGAAAGGCAAAGGAAAGTGCAGTAGCCAACTTTGAGATGAGATGGGATGCTGTTCTTGACCAAGGTAAGCTTGATGATTACAGGGTTGAGGAACTATCGTTGAAAGCTCATAGTGCTTAGTAAATCACCAACAACATACAAAGGATGCACACCTTACCTACTACCCTTTCTCTTTCCAATGCCTAGCTTTTAAAATCACAAATTCAATTATGATAGATGGAAAATCCAAGAGAAAATTACAATTGGACATCGTTTTCAATCAATATCAAATAGTAATGCGCACTACACAAGAACAACTGGTAAAATGAGAGCTGTGTTTGCGGTTTCACCTTAATGTTGTCGCAGTCATGATCAACAGTTTACCGTAACACTTCATATGCATTGTTGTTTCATTGATGCCACAGTAAATGCTTCACTTATCTAAGTGTCGGACAATGGTCTTCATTGCCTCATCAAGAAATTGGCTACAAATTGGTTGTGTGCATGGTGTGAGGGTAGTAATCACGTGGGAGGCAGACAGAACTCAGATGCACAGAACAAGTCGGTATAAAATACACTGCTTTTTCATGCCAAAAATAACAACACAGCCTTTCTTAACGAACAAAAACATCAAGGCATTCAGAATTGTATTCACAAAGATTACTTACAGGAAAACATGGAAAATTTATTAACTAGTAACCACAATGAAACCATTTAGCCTGATGATCCAACAAAATACTGGTAACATTTCACTGCAATCATTACAGGTATGCAACTTCCCAAAGCAAAAAGTAATAAGGTGCCCGCTAATTATTAGCAGCCATTATACCTGAAACCATTCCCCAAAAAGATCTCAACTTAGTGACCATGGTAAGGAGGTTGACTATTGGGTGGGGGGCCATTTGGTCGTGCACTTGGCTGATGGCCATGCTGATGGAGTGAGTGGTTAGAAACGGTTCCAGGACTGGAGTATTGAGGATAGGTTGAAGGTGGAGGAAATGCTTGGCCAGGATATGTACTTGGAGCAGATACAAAATGTGGTCTGCTCGCTTGCATGCTTGGATTCCATGGTGATGTATGCCCATTAGAAGGTTGTGCTTGTGCACCAACTGCATAGTCACTCCCAGGATACATTGAATTCGCCTGAGGATTTGACCAACTTCCCACGGCTGCAGGTACAGTGGAAGCTTGTTGCATAGGGGTAAGAGCTGATTCAGGAATTGTGTAGTCTCTGCTTCTATCATTGTGAGCCTACAGAATAATTCAAATCAAATTTTGTGAAAGGTCGTCTACAAGTATAGAAAGTGTCAAATGCTACACATCATAAACTGTTTTTGGTTCCCTTCATAATATTTATTGCCAAGGTGATTACACTTTTCCGTTTTTGGTTTGTCACATTATCATGAAAACAACTCAAAGAATATATCTACTGTACCTTCACATTGAGATCAGTGTGACGAGAATATGACAGATGAAGCTTACAATAGCCACCATCATAGATGCAGTGTCCTTCCAAAGCTTCTTTGGCAACTGCTGCCGTCGTGATATCTGTAAGCACATGAAGTTAAGGATCAGCTAAGTGTTGAACAGTCAATGACAGTAATCTGCTTTAAATGAAACTAGAGACTATAAATGACAAATAAATGAGAGAACAGTGTTGTTAAGGCGTTGAGGCGGCAGGGAGGCGGATGAGCTTGAAAACGCCTCAGAGGAGAGGCGGTAGGCGAGGCGGACGCCTCACTTCACTGAGGCGGTCTTTAACATTTTTTTAAGATATTTTATTATAATAAATTGAAACACATTTAGATAAGTAATAATCATCATCATTTTGATAACTTGCATATGCCAATATGTACAAAAAGTCGTACAACTATTTAGAATTGAAATGGAAACATAATAAAGTTGCATAGCATAGCAAAAAGATGCACTACATAAGTGTACTTAACTTGCCTATCCACTAAATCACTAAAAAAGAAACAAACAAGAAAAACATCAAAGCATAAGATATCCACTACATAAGTTGATGACTAAACTAGTTCATCAACTTCTCATTGGTTTAACTTTGAAAATTAATGGTTGAATTTGAAACAGTGTTTGGAAAATTGCAATTTGGTGAGGCATCGCCCAGCAGGTCTCATTGGTTTAACTTTGAAATTTTGCACCAAATTTCGATCCATATACTAAAATATTACGATTCATACACTGAAATATTACTTATTATTGTTTATTGTGAAAAAAAAAATGCAGCAGAACAGATCATATAAAAAAAAGGAGCAGAACAAATCATATAAAAAAAACACATAACAGATCATTAAAAAAAGGAGTAGAACAGATGATATAAAAAAGAGTAGAACGGATCATTAAAAAAAAACTGCAGAACAGATCATATAAAAAAAACCCAGGAAGGAGAGGGAAGAAGAAGAGAAAGGAGGAAGAAGAAGAGAGGAAACATCCTGATATGAAAGAGGCAACACCTAATTTGAAGAAGAGGAACCTGATTAGAAGGAGAACACACACAACAACAACAATAGCCCCCAAGGTGTCGTTCTCTTGTCTAAAACTCTAAATACCCCCCTCTTAACCTTAAAAGACAAGTGGGCTGCAATAGGCTTTTGGTTTTTAAGTTGTAAATGGGCTGAGGCGTCTCTTTGCCAAAACGCCTCGAGGCGCGCCTAGGCGTCCGCCTTAACAACACTGTGAGAGAATGCTATATCAAACTCGCAACAACTTAACCAACACAATAGAGATCAATAAAACTCAAGGCTAGGCAGCTCCACCCATCCGATTCGTGTTTTCTAAGAAACTAGGGTTTTATACAATCGCTTTTCATTGTTATTCTTATGCACAAATTTTGTGCTAACTCCTTCCCTTGTATTTATATCCTATTTTCATCTAAATGTAATAGCAAGAGTTGAACCGTTTGTTCCCATAAGTACATGTAAAGGGTTTTTCTTACAAAACCTTCAACAGAAATCTAAATAGAAGCCACAATATAAACCCAGATCCTACCAGGGTACTGGACTAGAGCCTGCATTCCACCATTCTTCTCAAAGATGGCAATTTTCTGAACAGTGCCAAAAGCTGAGAAAACCTGTACGAAGAGAAAAACTCAGACTATGCTTCACAGTAACAAACGGTCATTTTGAAAAGGAATTTTGTAAACAAAGATCTCACCGTATGAAGAACATCAACAGTAACAGCATATTGCAAGTTTTCAATTGAAGCAAGAAGCACATTACTCTCCAGTTCTTTTTTCTTTCCATCAGGCCCTAGCGTAGGCTGTATAGAACCAATAATCAGTGCCATAAAAATGACAAGTGCCAGTGGATCATTTAATAGTGAAGAGGCTTACCTGCAAGGTTCCCTCTATTGCAGAAGGATTCACGGGAAGATAAGGATTCGTATAATCCCTACATAATCAATTGACAATAATCTTATGTCAGATCATACTCAATCATACACATGACAAAACAAATAAAAGGTAAAATACTTCTATTAATTATTTAAAATAAAGAAATACAGAATAGCCACAGGCTATCTTATAAGTTAACAACAAAACAATACACAAGTTGACAATAAAAATAAGGGACAGTATTTAGGTAAACTACATTAAATCTGTCATGGAAGAAATCCCAGTGTAATCTATTGGTTTTCAGATTTTAATTCCTGAAGTTTTGCAGGAGCAAGAAAGAACTGATTAACTACACCTTTACTCTTCTTATTTAAAAACCAGCCTCAAGGCAGAATTGGTATTTTTTTTATGCATCTTGCATCAAACAGTTTACAGGACAACGAAGACGTCAATATGAATTTGTTGCAGCAAATGACTTGGAAAAATGGTGGGTGACATCTGACAGTAACCTGAATGGGTTATAAGCTTCAGGACTACATCTTTCCAAAAAAACAAGCAATTAATTTTTCTCCGAGGTACTCCACACTGTATTTTGGAATTATTATAATTTAAAATTATCTCCTTTAACCTAGAATAATCTATTCAGATTATATCTTTCCAATGACAGGCATGATCTTGTCACCTATGTTGTCAGGGGCAAGGCGAGGCATGCGGACCGCCTCTAGGGCCTTGTAGAGGCACTGCCGCGGCGGAGGTTTTTTTCTTTTTTAAGGTAAAGATTTTACTGTAGTAACCTCCACCTTCACTAGCGTATGGCTCTGCGGCGCTCTAAGGCTAGGGCGAGGCGCTATAAAGTAAAAATAAAGGATTTAGAGCCTTGACTAAACCCCCCACAACATAGCTTGGAACGTACATTCGAAGGCCCAGTTCTCCAATACCAATTCTTCAGCCCCCTAAAAAATAACAGACCAGAGCAAAGAGAACTAGAATTAACATGTTAATAATAGACCCGGCTCTTCAAAATTGGTCAATACAGTAAGGGAGTCAAGAATCTCGCGAATTTTATTTTTGATTGGAGATGGTCTAATGAACTATGAACCTGCAATTTTATCACCCTGGCTTTGGAATAATCTAAACCATGTGGTATTCATCACTTACCAATACCATATAACAACAAAAAAAAAAAAAAAACAGGTTCCTTCTAATTGGTACAATGGGCCTAACTAAATCATTAACATTGACACAATGCTATTGTTGTTGTAGATATTTAAGAGTTCATGAATCATAACACACAGTAATCAAAGTGATTTGTATTTGTTTTGCTAAGTCCACCCTCTTCCCAGAACTGTATGACCCCAAGCATATGGCCCTTTAGTTGCTAGTTAGACATACCATCAACTAGCAATGTACAATCATTATTACCATCCACAATCTAGCCTACAAACTCCAACTTGGCAGTTTCCATTTTCCAGAGCCTGTCAAGGCTTAACATCTGGATTTGACAGTGTGCTTCAAAATCCATCAACAAGGATGGGTTATAAATAAAAGGAGCTAGAACCACATCTAAAATCCTGGATGCTTAAGTTGTTTATTTTTCCGACAACTAGATCTTTTAAATAATTTTCATAACAACGGTGTAGGAAATTACTTCACTCAAGCAATACAATGATGATGCCACAGTTCTCTCACATATTAATTCCTGTCAAAATTTAACAAAACGGGATAAGCAAGGCAGAAATCACCAATTTAAACTGTGGACAAGGTTTGATGCTGAAAAGGTCATGTGGTGTTTTCAAGAACTAAATATCTATTTAAGAGTCAAGTTTTGGGGTTTCAAACCAAGTTGACCAGATGTTCCAAGTAGGAATTGGTGGGGATAGATGTGCCAGCTCATGAATCCTGATAAAATAAACAATCTATCATACTAGAAAATATAAGATGCTCATAAAAGGATGTATTTTGAAACTTTGAAATAACAAAATGGGTATACGTAAAATGCCTAAAACAGCAATAAAAATAAAATGTACAATTGTAAGGAAGTGAGTTTAAAATTTTGGGAGAAAAACTATATGACACTCCAAGCAGCTTTAGAAGTATATGCAAAGGCGGCCTTCGCTTGAAATAATAAAACTAAAACAGAAAAGATTTCAACCTTTTAAAAAGAATAAAACCAGAAAAGAAAAATGAATACTAGGGGAGGAGTTTGAGTGAGAGAGAGAAAGGGAGGTGTAAGAGATAATTATCATGAGATGAAGGAAATTACTAAGTGAGTATTACAGATACATCTGTATTCTGGCCAGCAGGCTTCACTACCCTAAATAACAAAGCAGACACAACAATTAGCAACTCTTCAATTGCCAAAACAAATACTACTTTCAAGTTTCAAGAAAAGAGATTATGTAAGATTCAAGAAAGTGCAGGTTACTCAATTCAAATGAATCGGGAAACACTAATCTAACACCCTCATGAGCTGCTCCATACCTGCTGCGATGAGATTGGAACTTAATATTTAAATCTGTGTGTGCTGAAAACGAGATTCGCAAATGGCATGAATCCACATGTTCCGGAAGCAAGTACCTGAATGTGAAAGTATCTTTTTATCATATATCATACATAAAATAGTAGTAAACTGTGTATATATGGATATACATGTACATCTGTGAGAGAGAGAATCATGATCACGAGAAATTATAATAAAATATAATATTATATACGTATATCTTGCCTGGGTATACTTCTCCCATCCAATGCATTACGTGCTGCAGATGCTGTCTCAGCATCAGTGAATTGGATTAGTGCCTGTAAGAAAAAATTACAGATCAGAGTACATAATAAAGAAAATTTGCACTCTTATCAGTTGGAAACACCCAAACCAACTAAATGGAGACATAAGTTACCTGGAAACCAGCAGCCTTCTCAAATGTAGCAATTTTGTGCACGAACCCAAAAGCAGAGAAAACCTAGCACATATTCTCAAGTTAGAAAACTTAACCACCAAAATCATACAGCAACAGCGGCACATGAAAATACTGAATTAAGACTATGCCCCGGGGTCAAAAAACTTAAATAGGATGATTGGAGCTTTATTGATACAAGTTGATTAAAAATTTTACACATGCCCACCCGGGCCTCAAATGATAAAAAGGAAGTACCTCGCTAAACAAGCCAAACAGTGGTACATAGAATATTCAATCAACCAGAGTTCTAATCATTTACTCATCTAACGCGAAAAAAAAAAAACAAAAAATAAAAAAACAAAAACAAACAAAAAAAACAAAACAAACAAAAAAACTCCAACGACGAATAATGGTAGCAACGAAAGCTATTCAAACAAGAAACTTCAGCAAATCCTTCAATCTAGATATATTAAGAGCAGTTTGAGAAAATACCATCCATATCACATCATGTGCACAAGCCTTAGTACAGTATGATCAAAAGAAAGAGATAAGCAAAATAGATGTTATATTTCCCCAAAGCAGTACGCTGAGACCAAGTATTTCTCCAGGTTAACATGGACCTGCTGATCCATGCAGAGCATGTCAACCACTAATAAGACTATATTAACTAAAATAGTAAAGTACTCTCCATATGGAAATTATACCAACAAAAAGAATTTATATATCAACTCCCTATTCTTGAATAGCTGGGAAAAGAAAACCAGTCGTCCCTAATACACTAAACCACATATTTTGAGAATCAAAGAGCTTACCAGGTGAATAACATCTATGCTGACATCTCCGGCTTCAACTCCTTCAATGGTCACCAATAAGACATTCCCAGCAACATCTCCGGTGCTCTTGTTGTTGACAATTTCCTGTCTATTTGAATACTGAATATATACAGTTTTACCACGAACCTGGGCTGGCTCCGAAGAAGAAGAATAATATGAAACCATTGAGATGGCCTGATTCAGATCCACCTGCCAAAAGAAGGAAGAAATTCTTATCATGATAGCAACCACTTGAAAAAACATAACTAACATAAAGCTCAACGTCGACGACAATTCTAAACAACTATGGTAGGCTTGAAGGAGGCAGTTGTGGTTATGTAGCAGCCTACCTGATAGATATGGTGGTGCTTATGATGAAAGCTGTGGGGTTGGTGGTTGATCTCGCTACTCTAGGGGTGGTGGTGACTCTGAGGGACACTAGTAGAGTAGATAGTTCATCTGAGGCCCTCTATGATGGTGGTTCTGGTTTATGGTTTGTGTGTCCTGCTTTTTTTATCTTGTTCTCTTATGTCCTCTATGGTTCTGGTTCTGGTTTCCATTATGGTTTTCTTTATGTTTGAGTTTTAGTTTTATGAGACCAACAATAGTAGGTAGCTTCTAAGTTCTCTCATGGTGGATCTATATGTCCCTTGTGATTAAAATATAAAATGTTTGTCATCTATACTCTACGTCTGCTCACAAGTCATTGAAGATTCAAGATAGATCGATGGATACATCAAGGCATCCTCATGCAAAAGAGTTATAACTGCGTCACAAATATGGGGAAGAAGCCTTTGGCTCTAGAACCCACATGTGCACCCATATAACATTTAGTAAAAAGTCGCCATCAATAGGGCTACGTCAGATGATACTAGGACCTCCTGGGGCAAGTGCTTTACACCAAATGTCACGGACTCTTTTGTGAATGCTCTGTCTGTGATCAGATGTATGGCACAGACATGTCACAACCACACCATGCGTGAGTGATGGGCTGATGCATGTGGACAGTGGGATGCTTGTCCAATTCATGGGTAAGCTAAGATAATGTGTTCGAGGACTCGAGCTATTGTGTCCAAGTCAATGTGGATCGCAAGGATAATCCAACCTTCCTAGGTTTTTCTATTGGTCTTGAATTTAAATGTTCCATTTTAGAAAATGCCCAATGCTTAACATCTACTATAGAAGGGATGTCAATATTCCAAAAATATCATTTCTTACTATAAAGAGTGGGAAGTAATACAAATGCAAGGCAATTGAATTCTGAGTTTGTGACTCCTTGCTCACTTCTAAGTCTAGCGATCCTTTCCTCAAAACAACCTCCTTTTCTCTTTGGTTTGGTTCAGCATACTTGGTAGCTCCTGCACAAACCCATAAGGCACCGTTGTTTCCATCCCTTCATAGAACTTATGTGCACTCTTGCTTTTCAGTGTCCACTTTCCATTAAAACCTATAATTTCGGTGACTCTATATGAAATACAATGCATTGTAGTTAAGGCGTTGAGGAGGAGGCGAGGCGCACATGCCTGAAAACGCCTGAAGCGTGCGGCGCAAAGCAATGTGCACGACTCAGTGACGCACAGTCTTAACATTTTTTAAATTTACTTTTACAATAAATTGAAGCATATGAGCATAGTAGTATACATCATCATTTTGATAAGTATGATAAGCAAATATGTAACAATAATTTATTTTTTTTAAATGTCACACAACTACCTAAAATCAAAATGGAAACATAATAAATTAGCATAACATAGCAAAATGATGCACTACATGAGTGTCAAATAATTTGCATATCATTAAAAAAAATCAACAACAAAAACATCAAATCATAATGTAAAGTAGTGCACCGACTTCTCATATCTCACAATTTCACTCATCCTCCTATTCATAAGCAAATTCTTGATCATCATAATTTTCATCATAGTCTTCTAAATCCAATATTCACAATGGTGTAAATGTAGATGCAGGTACAACAAAACCTCTTCTCGAGTAAGTTGCCTTGTGCATATTGACCCCACGGTATCATTAGGAAATATCAATTCATGCTTTGCATTTATTTCCTCATACATCCTCTTGACAGGTGCAACCTCTTGTGATTCAAAGTCTCAAACCCTAAATAGTTGTCTAATAATAGAGAATGGCTTTGGCTTATATATTTACAGTCCAATAATGTAAAATTTTACTTATAATATGTAAAAGATTACTTGTGAATATGCAAACTTAAATATAAACGAATAACCATATAAATATGCCCGAGGCGGTAGGCGGACTGAGGCACACAAAGGCGGACACCTTATTTTCACTGTACCGTGTTGCCTCAAATTAAGGCGGATTCCTATAAAAACGCCTTCAAGCACACCTAGGCGGTCACCTTGACTACAATGACACAGTACATGCTACCAACCGAACTGCATGATGTGTGACGCCATGCAAGGATTACAACAGCTATATTGTTTTGAATGAACACTTAAGGTGAAGTGGCTTCCCTCCCTTCCTAATTGCACTCCTACTTTTGGCATCCGCCTTCCATTAAAATCCAAACCCCATGGAAATTATCTATGTGGAACTCTCCAATCAGCCAGTGTCCAATTCATTTTAAATTCCTTATGAGACCTAAATCCCAATGGTATCCTTCAGTCGAAACATGAGTAGCAATCCAATGCCAAACATTCCTCACTGTGGGAATTCTAGCCTGATCCAGTAAGCATGTCTGCTACACCAGATTTATCATCTCTTTTCTTTGATTGCATGGGAGGCTTATGAGTTATGACCCCAAGGTTCTTTCCAAACTGCATCTTACTGAAACACCCACCGCATAAGCATTCATCCAGACATGCATTTTAAGAGTGATGTAATGGGTTTTAAGTATTCCAATGCAACAAAAAATGTCACAACATTACTAAACGTCTACTGGGCTCTGATGCACCGACTCTCCGGAAAACCCCCGTATCACGTGTCAAATACGTGTCAGACACGGACACGCACTGGACACGTATTGGACACGTGGTCAACGGTCAAAATTCGTTGACAGGCACGGACACGATCCAGACTCGGTCCAGACCAAGTCTAGACACGGTTAGGACACGGGGTTAAATATCTCCTCTCCTCTTCGATTTTCAACCCCAATATCAAACCCTACACCTACAGAGAACAGAGAAAAAGGGGAGAAAGGAGAGGCTGAGCGACTAAGAGGGAGATCGATCGACTGTGAGAGAGGGAGAGGGAGATCGGTCGACTGAGAGAGGGAGAGGGAGATCGATCAGAGAGAGAGGGACTCTGAGGGAGAGATCGATCGACTCTGAGAGAGAGGGAGAGATAGGGTACCATCGCCGTCCTTGTCGAATAGACTGAAAGCTTCCTTGAACTCAGAGATCTGCTCTTCAGTCAGTTGCTCCGCCATTTTCTCTCTTTAGCTATGCTCTTCAGTCAGTCTGCAAATCACCGCGTGGGCTCCATCTCCTTCAAACCAAACCGAACGTGAGCTTTTTGCAAACAGAGAAAGCGGATGAGCTTTTTACGGATCTGCATCTCACTGCATTTCATTGAGAAGTGGATGAGCTTTTTGCAAACAGAGAAAGCAAGGTGGAGACTTTCCTTCTACTCCAAAACAATGCCCCCACCAGTTTTACTATCAACATCCAAGGCACCACACGTGTATCCCCTCTCTGACACAACAAGGCCTATCTTTTAGGCTTTTTGCAACCTTTCATTGCATATGGCGAGCTTCTCTATCATCTATCAATTTCCATCTATCTCATCCAATTTATTTGTGTTAGTACAACTGTACCACCACCATCCCTGTAGCTCAAAATTTTGAGCACCAACCTAATTTGTCCATTCCCCAAAACTATGGTGCACAAGGGACCGTGTAGGTTTAGTGAAATTTGGTTACATTAATCCTTAGGGTAAGAAAAAATATAGCCAATATTATTATTTATGATTTTATGTTCATATGAGTTACAAAAAGAAATATATTAAAAAAAAGAGTTTTATCGTGTCACCGAGTCTTATTTTTTTTAAAATTGTCGAATCGTCGTGTCGTATCCGTGTCTGGCACGACACGCGTATCCGAGTATGTGCATCCTTGCTACTGGGAAATATGGCTTTTATGTGAGTTGGGAACATGCACGTTCTAGTCTTTACAAAACCCTCCCCGTCCCATATCACTTCACAGTTCACACATTTTACCTGAAAACCTTACTGGACAAAATTCTCTTGTGTATCTACTCTAGTACTAATAAGTTTAAAACTGCCCTTGTTCATCTCACCTCTTTTAATTGTACTAAAGATCTTCCTTCTAACTCTCTACAAAGCCAAATTCACCTTAATGAAATTGAGAATACCAAAATTATGTTAAGAACCAGCCAATACTCCTCAAAACCCTGAGGTATCGAGAGGGGAAAGCCAATTACTCAACTAGGATAGTAACATTCCATCATGCTTCCAAAGTTGACTTTACTCGTCTGTCCACTCTAGCAACACTTACAAGAACGTAGCATTCCAGCCCTTGGTAGCTCCAGACTCCAATCTATCATTATTCAATAACTTAAGGTGTGTCTGATTTTTGGGTGTTTTGTGAAAAAATAAAACTTTTTTCCAATAGAGTTTTCCGGCGTTTTATTTTTTCTAGGACAGAAAACTTTTCCGCCTGTGAAATGTATTTCCACACCCACTTGAAATGGAAAAACTTTGTTTAGATTCCCTCTAGGAAAACTTTTTTTTACTCACCGATGACTCTCTTCCTTGACTCAAGGCCCACAAGAGTCTCCTCCTTGACTCAAAGCCCACAAGAGACTCAAAGCCTGAACATTAAAATTCCTCCACAAAGTGGAAATGTTCTCTTAATGAAATTTTTTCCCTTAGTGAAATCAAACAGCGAAAAAAAAAATTGAATGTTTTCATTTGCATGAACATTTTTTTCAAAAGAAAACCTTTTTTGCCCTGAAAAGTTTTCCAAAAATCAAACACACCCATTAGCGCTATTTTAATCTAGCCTCTAGGTCGTCCATCTCAATATCGAAACTTGGCCCTCATACCAATTGTTCCGGAAACTCAATTCCAATTCCTTATCTACAATAGTGGTCAGTAATACAAATTGATTAAGACCATCAAATTACAATCTCTAAACCTAATTCAAGAGAGAGAAATCAAAAACTTACATATTCTACAAAGGCTTGATTTCGGTTAGCACCAACGTTGCATTTGGTGTTGACGATCTTGCCGAAGGGCTTACACAACTCGACAAGCTCTTCGTCTGTGCACTCCCATGGAAGATTCCGGAGGTGCAACACCTTCGACGGCGTCTGCGTATACCGAAACTGAGGTTGCCCTGATGAAGAAGACATTATAGTCTGAAGTTAGGGTTAGGGTTTCGAATTTGCGAACAGAGAGCGATAGAGAATCTTCGATGGGAGTTAGAAACTCTGATCGCAAACGAAGGGTTCTCTTCTTCTTCGTCGCTCGCACCTTGGGTTTAAAAGGAGAGAGATAATTGTTTGCGATGAGATGGGATAGGAGATGGTAGACGCGGTTTTTGTACAGGGCCGCTGCTAATGTGCACCTGCCGCTTCATTTTACACCACCATGTTGAATATCAAACACATCGTTACAATCTTTACCTCTAGGATGTTTTAAAAAACATTTTTCAGCCTTGATGCGGTCAAGCTTTTTCCGAAGTGAAGCAGTACGTTGATGAGTGACGAGATGAAATGATGAAAATAAATTTTATAAATTACAATCAAATAAAAAAAAACTAAATAAGCAATCATCAATGCAAGAGATAACACGAATTCAATCATAAAAATGATTGAGGGGTAGAACTATCTCATCATGATGATATTGTTGTATGCTGAAGAGTTTAAGGCGCGAAAGACAATATTTGTATTTCTAATAAACATCATAAATAAATATATGAGATAATGGTGATTGAAGTGGAGAGACAATGAAAATTGAAAACCTTGTTAGACTTTGGTGATCATTATTGCAATTAAGAAGTGAAGACTGAAGAGTTCGATACTTCAATTGTTGAAGTTACCTAACAGAACAACACGAAACATAGCAACACAAGTCGAAAAGATGAGGAGCAGCATGAGGATGATAAGTAAAAAAGATGCAGAGTGGCACGATGATGAAAATATGTAGATCCGAGGTAAGTTCAGTTCTTACTTTTCTTATTATCTTCTTATTTGAAACATAAACAATCGACGCTTGCAAGTCTTCATTCTTTTATTTCTTCTTCCCATTATTCTTATTCAAAATCGAAATAAGTCTGCAACACAAACATAAAAAAAAATGTAATTAGTTCTTTTTTTTTTTTTTGGGGGGGGGGGGGGGCAAACATTTAAGTTGTTAGATCTTTCTCAAGATATAAAACAGATCATAAATCCTTATCAAATTGACTCGTAAGCACTAGACTGAATCGGCTCGTCTACCTGACTCGTAGAGTCATGAATCAAATTCGTACGCACTGTCATGAATCGACTCGTACGCCTCGATCGTTTTTTTAAAAACAATATTCTCAACTATTTTTATTTTACATGGATTAACAAAATGGGCTAAGGGTTGTTGCGCTTGAACCATGAATGCATTGTGTTTTAAAAGCATCACACGAGTCTTGTAACTACATTTCCACACACTCCTAATCACTCAACATCGTTCCTAATTCAATCGAGCCATGTTGCACCACGATGAGGAGATAAGACCAACAATCTACATGGGACACACGTGAGACAAAATAAATAACACGAGAAAAATATGACAAAAATAAGGAAGTTTAGCTTAAGAAGTACGTTCCTGCACCAAGCACACCAAAAACACAAGTGCAAGGTAGAATCATCAAACGAGGTTATCACATGCACAAGCAATCCTCGACTGCTTATATAGTTGCAAAGCAATGCAAGGCTTGCAATGTTTTGATTCCAGAGTGTCAAAATGACCATGTTCCTTGTGAGTTGAATGTAGAGTAGAGGAGGGCAAATAAACTAAAGGCTAAGTAGGAAATTAAATGACCAAAATTATGTAACAGTCAAGTTGTTCAAGTAGTTTTTCAAATTATACAGTTTTTTATGACTCGCATTTACTTTTATCCGCGACTTTTTGTTAAATATCTTCATACATTAAGTTGTGTCTCATAAGCTTTGGTGCAATGTCATTCATTAGACAAAGACTTCATTCCCTCCCATTCGCTTTTTGCCAAATCAAAATTTTCTATGGCTATCAACATCCAATACTATTGCAATGACAACACCACCTAGGAAAACAACTTCAACAATAAACACTTCATGTTTTTTCAGTTATAATGACAACAACATCCAAAAATCTTCAATTGCTAAATATGATAGCTCGTTGTTTACTGAAATGGATGTCAATAAATGCAAAGATTTCATCTACATTTGTTCATTGGCTAATTATAGATATAAGATTAACAATCCAAGCACATAAGATGTATTATTCATCTCATTCCCCTGCAGTATGCTTCAGATTAGGGCTGGGCAAGTCCAGGTAATCGGCCCAAAATGTAAAAACCGAAAATTGGCCCGAGAAATTTAAGCCAGTGTTTATGATACCCGAAACCGAACCGAGTTGACCGGTTAACCGAGGTCTCGATTAACCGAATTTCGGGCCGGTCTCGGTTCTAAGAGCAACATACATTCAAATTGAAAATTTTAAGTCCAAATTCAGCCAAAATTGAATTTTATAAAGCTAAAATTTCAGAAAAACAAAAAAACAGAGTCACAATTTTATAAATTTCAGCCCAAATTTATAAAGTTAAGCCCTAATTGAATTTTATGTGTGTCTATAGTATTGCATGATACATTGATTTTAGGGTTTTTTTACTTTTAACTATTTAACCTGGGCCGGGCCGGTTACTCAACGGGTTTCAGAAAGGGAAACCGAGATCCAGACCATAAACTTCGGGTCGGGCCGGGCTTTTACAACCGAAACTTCTATAATTAATTAAAACAGATCCGAACCGACCCGATCAGTCCGGTTGTCGGTTCGGTCTGGGTTTTCGGTTCGAAATGCCCACCCCTACTTCAGATACATACATTTTTTTGCCGTTGGTTATATGTCTATCTTATGGCAGCAGTTGTGATTTAGGACTATCGCATAAAAACTTTTAAATATCAAGGCTAGTTATATTCTAGTCACCCAATTTGCAAAATAAAAAAATGGTGCATGATTGTACCCTGGTCGTTGATAGTGAGATAAGCCCTTGACAACATCAATACGAGGAGAGAGAAACCTTCTTTATTTTTCTTTCTAGAGTTTTTTTTATTTATTTTTATAAATCCGTTAAGAAGGATAGACAATGGAAATTGAAAACCTTGTTAGACTTTGGTGATCATTATTGCAATTAAGAAGTGAAGACTGAAGAGTTCGATACTTCAATTGTTGAAGTTACCTAACAGAACAACACGAAACATAGCAACACAAGTCGAAAAGATGAGGAGCGGCATGAGGATGAAAAGTAAAAAATATGCAAAGTGGCACGAGGATGAAAATATGTAGATCCGAGGTAAGTTCAGTTCTTACTTATCTTCTTATTTGAAACATAAACAATCGACGCTTGCAAGTCTTCATTCTTTTATTTCTTCTTCCCATTATTCTTATTCAAAATCGAAATAAGTCTGCAGCACAAACATAACAAAAAATGTAATTAGTTATTTTTTTTTTTTTTTGGGGGGGTGGGGTGGGGGGGGGGCAAACATTTCAGTCGTTAGACCTTTCTCGAGATATAAAACAGATCATAAATCCTTATCAGAGTGACTCGTAAGCACTAGACTGAATCGGCTCGTCTACCTGACTCGTAGAGTCATGAATCAAATTCGTACGCACTGTTTGCATACATATCAGCTCATTTTCTGGTGCTTTAAGTCGACTCGTACGCCTCGATCGTTTTTTAAAAACAATATTCTCAACTATTTTTATTTTACATGGATTAACAAAATGGGCTAAGGGTTGTTGCGCTTGAACCATGAATGCATTGTGTTTTAAAAGCATCACACGAGTCTTGTAACTACATCTCCACACACTCCTAATCACTCAACATCGTTCCTAATTCAATTGAGCCACGATGAGGAGATGAGACCAACAATCTACATGGGACACACGTGAGACAAAATAAATAACACGAGAAAAATATGACAAAAATAAGGAAGTTGAGCTTAAGAAGTACGTTCCTGCACCAAGCACACCAAAAACACAAGTGCAAGGTAGAATCATCAAACGAGGTTATCACATGCACAAGCAATCCTCGACTGCTTATATAGTTGCAAAGCAATGCAAGGCTTGCAATGTTTTGATTCCAGAGTGTCAAAATGACCATGTTCCTTGTGAGTTGAATGGAGAGAAGAGGAGGGCAAATAAACTAAAGGCTATGTAGGAAATTAAATGACCAAAATTATGTAACTGTCAAGTTGTTCAAGTAGTTTTTCAAATTATACAGTTTTTGATGACTCGCATTTACTTTTATCCATGACTTTTTGTTAAATATCTTCATACATTAAGTTGCGTCTCCTAAGCTTTGGTGCAATGTCATTCATTAGACAAAGACTTCATTCCCTCCCATTCGCTTTTTGCCAAATCAAAATTTTCTATCGCTATCAACTTCCAAGACTGTTGCAATGACAACACCACCTAGGAAAACAACTTCAACAATAAACACTTCATTTTTTTCAGTTATAATGACAACAACATCCAAAAATCTTCAATTGCTAAATATGATAGCTCGTTGTTTACTGAAATGGATGTCAATATATGCAAAGATTTCATCTACATTTGTTCATTGGCTAATTATAGATACAAGATTAACAATCCAAGCACATAAGATGTATTATTCATCTCCTTCCCTTGCAATATACTTTAGATACATACATTTTTTTGTCGTTGGTTATATGTCTATCTTATGGCAGCAGTTGTGACTTAGGACTATCGCAAAAAAAACTTTTAAAGCTCAAGGCTAGTTATATTCCAGTCACCCAATTTGCAAAATAAAAAATGGTGCATGATTGTACCCTGGTCGTTGATAGTGAGATAAGCCCTTGACAACATCAATATGAGGAGAGAAACCTTCTCTCTCAACCTTGTATATTTTTCTTTTTAGAGTTTTTTTTTTTTCTTTCTTAAATCCATTAAGAAGGAGAGAAACCCAAAAATTGAAAAATGGATTACCCGCATCAATCACCACAACCATTAAAACACTCTTCAATCTATTAAAATCATCATAATCAATTTCCGCTAAACCAAACCCTACAAGCCCCCTCACGTGTCCTAAATCCAATTCTCATCACCATTGCTACCACCGTTCTCTTCCTCAGACACTTAAAGAAAAAGAGAAAAAGGAAAGAAAATAAAAAAGGTTAAGATTCATAGAAGATAGATACGGAGTGTGGGAAAAAATAAATCTTAAATAAGGGAATTTAATTGACTTGTAGTAATTGTTGTATTGGTGAATTTGGGAAACTACAATTTAAGACAAAAACTAACGGTTTTAGCTAAAAATGATATTCACTTTCAAAATATGCCAATATTGTCTGGTAGGGTACTATTTACAATTTCCAGGATCGAGAATGGTGTGAGCTTAATACCGAACCGTCCTGTACCGTGCCCAACCCTATTCCGATCCACTTCGGGAAAAAAACGAACGACAATTTGGTAATATGAGGAATCTGACAGAGCTATTATCTACTATTGTAACGATTGACCCTCAAATGGACAATGAAAAATATCTTCAATTTTATTTTATGATAATGCCCTCAACATTTTATAATAATTACAAGGCAAACACAATATGTGCGTGTACAATGACTAGGAGTAGTTTTATACATTCAACAATTAATAATAAACTTAGTAATGATGAACAATGATTATTTTTTTTTGGAAAAACTAATAAGTGGATGAACAGTGATTGGGGTAATGTTATACATTCAACCATTACTTTTGAATATAATAATATTAAACATTATTGCAATAAACAATTATTTGTCTCTCACTTTAACATTCGATTTCCATTGTGCCCTCACAATCCTTGGCATTTACGAGTAAATCAATATGTGTATGAACAATGCTAAAGGGTGTTTATGTCTTCTAAATGAAAACATTATTACACATTTTTACCATTTTGCCCTCCCTAATTCAGACTATTACAAGTAAAATAAATAGGTCAGTAAACAGTGAAGACTAGGGGTGGGCACGGGACGGGATGGGACGAGATATACCCATCTCTATCCCATCCCGTTCATACGGGATCGGGACGGGATGGAAAAAACCTCATCCCATCCCAAACGGGTTCGGGACGGGATCAGCGTGCTGCATGTGAGTGCAATATCTAGTTCACATTTACAATCTAAGCTTTGTTTCTTCTCTACAAATACTTCAACTTTCAGCTCCATTTGCATGTCCCCTCTTCAACCATGGCTAGCATGTCAACTGAATCTCCATTTTATTTCTTATTCTTATGATCCTGGCTGTCCTATCTCACTTGGCCAATCTTTCTCTTGGCTACCAACAAGAAAGTTTGAGAATCGATCTAGTCCATCGAGATTCACCACTTTTTCCTTTTTACAGTGCTTCAGATACAAAGTCAAACTGGTTCAAAAATGCAATGTTGCGTACCAATGGCCTTCGTGGGTCGTCTTCAGGTCAAGGAATCTACTTGGTAAAAATCTTTATTGGTAATCCACCTTCTCAAGTCTTACTTGCTGTGGATAACCGACTATGCTGTCATGGATCCAATATCAGCATTGTCAAAACTGTTACAAGCAGAATGCCCCCAAAAAATCTTCTACTTATAAGGAAGTGCCTTGCTGGTCCAATTTATGTCCACACTCATGTATAGACAATATAAGCAAGTCTTGTGTATACCAAGCATCCTATTCTGGTAACTCATACACTTCTGGAACAATTCTAGCTGATACTTTGATCATTGCTTTGGCAACCGTCTATTGCTTTTCCAGAATTCATACTTGGGTGTGGTCACAACAACAACGGTTCTTCAAACATTTCTTGAAGTAACATTTCTGTTACCACTGCAAACACCATGAGTTTATGTCAGTCATCTGTAAGTTTATATGAATAAAAATAAATAAATAAATAAATAAAAATATTAATAATAAATATTAAAAAAATTAGCTCGGGACGGGACGGGATTGGCGGGATTGAAAATCTTCATCCCATCCCATTATAGATCGGGACGGGACGGGATCGGGATGAAATTATTCAATCTCATTAAGACTCGAAAAAATTAGGACGAGACGGGATCGGGATCGCGGGATGGGATGCCCACCCCTAGTGAAGACACATATTTATCGCTTTTATGCGTTGATGAATAGTGGACGAATGATATATATATATTTTTTTACATTTTATTCTCCCAAATTTAGACTATTTGCAATCAAATTCCGTCCCTCTCAAACATTGTTTAATTATAACTAAAACTCTAACATAATTTATTTGAAACTCTCTAACTCTTAAATTTATCATTTTCCATCCACATTTCATATTTTTTTTACAGTTAAAACCAGCTTATTTCAAACATTGAATCATTATACCTTAGTTCCTAACATAATTTATTTGAAGTCTCCCGATTATCTATAAACTATATATAAGCCCTTACAATAGTGAGGGTATAATATTAGGTTACAATACTTATTATTAAATCAATATTATAATTCAGACAAGTGTTATACTCTTCATCGCTGACTGGGATAAACTTGAGAATTGAAGATAAGAGATGGCTAGGATTGAAAGTGATAAATGTATTGATGGTTGAGATTCATTTTCTATGGCGACATATGTTTGTAAATATAAAACATGTAGATGGACAAACAAAATGAAAAAATTGTGAAAAAAGTTAGTGAAATGTACATGTGGCAGAAAGCAAGTATTGTGTTTTCATTTTTTCAAAATGAAAATTATCATAATTATCTACACAATTGTCGGATTTCGGTAAACTTTGTATCATTGAAATGCAATTTCGAAGATTTTTTCAACAAAATCAATGATCAATACACACACTTAAAACTTTAAAATATGTATTTTATTTTTAAAACATGTAAATATTTTTAATATTTTCATGCATAAGTATAATATTTTTCAAAGAAACGGATGAACAATTAAACAAAAATCTCGAACATTCGATTGATTCTAATTTTAACCGAGTTTGACTTTAAAAAATTAGTATTTTTATCATAAAATAGGCTTGCACCTAAAAGTAAATTAGTTTACATATTATAAATATATGATTTATTTATTATTTATTATTGATGGAATCAATTAGTAAGGATGATGATCAGGGTGTCCAATACATGATAATTAATAGTAAAAGAAGTATTATATAATATGCTAGTTATTATAATAAAATAAAAAACTAAAGAATAACCGACCACGTAAAGCGCATCGACACCTTAGTTCCACTAAAGTCCCACTCAAGCTGAAAAACCCTAGTTGACGAAAGGCACGAGCGCCTGTTTTAAGAAAATAGGTATTTTTGGCCTTCTCTCCACCCACCGCTTTTCCCTCTTCGCGTAATAGCCTATTTATTCTCGAAAGGGAGAAGGAGTCGAGGCTTTTTTACGTTCTCTGCGTTCTTTCACAGATCTTCGTTCGTTCGTTCGTTAGTTCAACTCCAGTAAACCCTAATAGGTAAAACCTATCTCTTTCTTTCAAATTTCTCCTTTAATTTCTTGATCTGCCATTTGATGCTTTGTTCATGATCGATCCCGTTAGGGTTTTCGATCCAAGAAATCTTTGTTATTGTCATCGATGCTTGTTTTGTTTTTGTTTCTCCCGATGTTAGGGTTTTCGATCCAAGAAAATTTTGTGATTGTCATCGATGTTTGATTTGTTTTTGTTTCCTCCGTTTTGATTTGCTTTGTTGTGTAGATAAATTGTTGATGAGGTTGTCTTTGAAATTAGGGTTCCCATTATCACACACAGATTTGAATAGTTTAGGTTATATGGCCATTACCATTGTTATTTACAAAGAATGATATTTTATGGGTGAAAGTTTTCACCAATTTACTTAAAACGATTAAAAACTAGTCTCTGTGTTTGTAGCTAGCTTATCCTGAATAGGTTGACCTTCCCAGTGTGCCTTTTTAAAAGTGTTTTGCTTCTACTAACTAGTGCTTCATCTCAATATACATATAAAAGAGGGTTGTTTCTCAAGTCTGCCTATATCATATCCTTATACGCACTTAACACTTCTAGTCAAGAGTATGAATGTTGTGAACCATGCTCTGGACAATTTTGAAACAGCCCAAGCAGAGCATCTCCAGAGTTTGAATTTTTCGAATCGTATTTTGGACTATGAGGATATAAGATTTACTTAGTTGAAGCAATCGTTTAGTCTCTCCAATTTGAGACCCCAGTCTCTCCCCTGGATGAGAAGCTTCACTCCGACATCTATCTTTGAGCTGAGTGTTACTTTGAAACATAGGGGAGAAGTAGGGGTGGTTAATTGTCATTGTTGATTACTGATTTTGACTTTGATAATAGATTGTTATTTATATGGTGTATATGAACTGGTATTTATATAGACACAGGAAAGCCCCATCTGATTGTCATTTTACAGAGTTTTTCTTTATGGTATTTCATCACCCGAAAACACACCATTTTCTTGTTCTTGATCTTTTGCAATAAACAGCAACTATGTTCCATGCCTTATGCATTTTGCATCTCATATCCCACTACATCCCATCCATTTTGCAGATATTTTTCAAGGAAATAGTTAATCTTATCATCCTATGATGGCTGGTCAGAGAAATAGTTACGGTAAGCGATCACACTCCCACTCGGATTACAGTGACAATGGGGGAAGTAAGAGAAGAAACCCTGGTGATGATAAAGAACAATATGCTCCTGGACCAGATGACACTGTCTATCGTTATTTGTGCCCAGGGAGAAAGATTGGAAGTATTATTGGGAGGGGAGGTGAGATAGTGAAACAAATCAGGTCTGAAAGTCAGTCCAAGATTAGGATTGGTGAGACATTGCCAGGGTGTGATGAACGGGTTGTTACAATCTTCAGTTCAAACCGGGAAACCAATACATATGAAGAAACTGGTGATCTTATTTGCCCTGCACAGGATGCTCTTTTTAGGGTCCATGAAAGGCTTGTTGCTGACGAGGTGCCTGCAGCAGACGATGACCCTGAGGATTCTCAACAAGTTACTATTCGCCTTCTTGTGCCATCCGATCAGATTGGTTGTATTATAGGAAAAGGTGGACAGATAATTCAAAATATTCGTAGTGAGACAGGCGCTCAGATTCGCATTCTGAAGAATGAGCATTTACCGCCATGTGCTTTGAGCTCCGATGAGCTTCTACAGGTAATGCAGATACTCAGTATTTGGATGCATCCAATGCAGAATGAGGGTGTACATTCAGTCTAGAATGTTTCTTTACCTGTCGAGCGTCCTTATCCATCATTTGTTTATTGTAAGATACACCTTGATATTTGGATGCTGTGCATTGACCAATTACTATTTTTTTTCCATTTGATTTCTCATTATTAGATAAGTGGGGAACCCTCCGTAGTGAAGAAGGCTCTGTATCAATTATCTTCTCGACTTCACGATAATCCATCTCGATCTCAGCATTTGCTCACTTCTGCGACACCTGGCATGTACCAACCAGGTAACCCATATATGGGTCCGAATGCAGGCGGTCCCATAATGGGTTTAGCTCCAATGATGAGTTCTTATGGAGGATATAAAGGTGATGCTTCTTACTATCCTTCTTCCAGAGATGATTCCTCTGCAAAGGAGTTCTCACTCCGTTTGGTTTGTCCAACTGGAAATATCGGAGGTGTGATTGGCAAGGGTGGTGCTGTTATCAAGCAAATTAGACAGGAATCCGGGGCATTTATCAAAGTTGATAGTTCTGCAGCAGAAGGAGAAGCATGCTTAATATCCATCTCATCAAAAGAGGTAAATAAGCTCACTACCTTTTTAATGGGATTAAGTTATTGGTTAATGTATCTAACCTGTGCCTGGTCTTCAGTTTTTTGAAGATCCCATCTCTCCAACTATCGATGCCACGGTTCGTCTACAACCAAGATGTAGTGAGAAAAATGACAAGGAATCAGGGGAACCTACCTACACCACTCGGTTACTTGTTCCAACATCTCGTATTGGCTGTCTTATTGGTAAAGGTGGGGCTATAATCTCTGAAATGAGAAAGGTCACAAGAGCAAATATCCGCATACTTTCCAAAGAAAATCTTCCTAAAGTTGCGTCAGAAGATGATGAAATGGTTCAGGTAATTTTTATCATCGCATTTGGTCATACCAATGGTGTCTTGTCACATTTATCATTAAGTACAGATCGACCATCTTAAATGTTTCTGCTGGTTTTGCAGATCACCGGAGATATTGAGGTTGCTAGGAATGCTCTGGTACAAGTAACCACACGGTTGAAAGCCAATTTTTTTGAAAGGGAGGGAGCTTTGTCTGCTTTTCCACCTGCTGTTCCGTACTTTCCAATGTCAATGGATATTCCCGATTCAAAATATGGAAGTAAAGAAAGCAAGTCACATGGACGTGGATATTCTTCTTATTCTGGTGGATATGGTGCTTCAAGCGAACTGCCACCGCTCGGTGACAGTTATGGAGGATATGGTGGTTCACATGTAATGTTATTTATTCACAAGTATTCTGCAACTTATTTCACTTATCCGCTTCCTCCTTCCTTTTAACTAATTGAGTTATTATTTCCTAACAGAGCGGTGGTGCTTATGGATCGTATGGCAACTATTCTTCTGGTCGTTCTGGTAGTGCAGGGTAAATGTTCTCTTTGCTCACGTTTTATCGTAATGATAGTTTTTAAATTTTGTTTGCGACTGTTAGAAATCAGATTTTCATTTTAGCATGTTTTCTCCCTTCTGTCCTATCTATTTGTTGGCATAAGTAGATGTTGCCTCCCTAGTTCCGTGTTTATTTTCCTCACTTAACTGCCTCTGCATCCCCAGGTTATCTGGTTCAAACCCTAGTTCCTATGGGAAACATCATGGTTATTAAGCTCCTGATGATTAGGGCCCACAGGTAGATCGTTTCCCAACCTAAACATTTTTATCCTTTCCATTAACGACAAGATACTATGGTACATGCTATTGTCGTTCTTATATATCACAAATTGCTGAAGTAACCTGGCCGGCCTCCAGTTTCAGAAATCTAATGCATCTGTTTTACCTTTGTTGCCCCCGATTCCTATCTAAACAGCTAAGATCTATGACGCCTGAAGGCAGCCTACCCGAAGCCAGCCTCTTTTGACGAAGCCTCCAGCCTAGTCCTGAGGACCAGATCTGTTAGGAGGACCAGTGTTATGTGGCGATGTTATCTCTATCAATACAATTGAGGCCTTGTCACCAAATCTTACCAAGCCTCCGAAATTTACGATATTATGTTCACCCTTCTGTAAAACTATGTTATTGGTGGCCTTGACTATTTTAATGGTAGTTTTATGCTAGTCGCTGCACTGGATCTCCTCTGTTTTTTAGGAACTTGGTTTTTAGATAGAACCTTTGAATTGTATTAGAGAGTCGAGAGTTTTCTGATGTGCTATATTTGAGATGCTTGGTTTATTATTTGTGCTGCATATGGAAGATTTTATTGTCCTTCAATAGTGATGCTATCTTAGATTCTGTTGGTTAATAGTGGGGTTAAATTGTATTAACATGTTTACTCTGCATTTTGTTGATACTTGCACGTTTATGAAATCTCAGAAGATTGAGCTCTGTAAGTCAATTATCCACTTGAGGTTTTGGTGGCCCTTCTGCAGGCAAAAGGATTTAGTCTTCAACTGTAGTTTGGAAATATTAGTTCTGCTTCTAAAATGGGTTTGAGCTTACTGCTATATGCAGGAAGTTTGGCAGGAGTTCGAAATAATAGTTTTCTTCCACATCATACAGTTCCTTTGTATAATCAGGTGATGTTTACTGAGCAAGTAGAAATATTTGTTGGCATTGTTCTTGATTTTGTTTATTGCATTTTTATTTTATTTTAACTGTTTATTTTTCTCATGGAAAGCAGTAAATAGTATAGGTACAAGAGGATGAGATAACTTAAGATATCAGCCCGTTATGTTGAAGATGATTAAGTTTTCCAATAAAAATATTCTTTGTTTTAAGCGATATACTCTCCTCTCCCCAACTCACCATTTTATATATATTCAAGTGCAACCTTAGATTCTCTCAAATTGATTTTGAAGGAAAAAAAGCCTCTGGGAATTGCAATTTCAATGTAGTTTCAAAAAAATCACGATCTAGCTTATGGTGTTTAGCTAGTTGATTTTGTAGCTTTGCATAACCTCTGTTTACGCGAATCACCTACTTGATGGTATATGTTTGACTCTTCCCTCTTCTCTTTTGGGATGAGATGGTGTTTAGCTAGTTGATTTTGTAGCTTTGCATATCACCTACTTGATGGTATATGTTTGACTCTTCCCTCTTCTCTTTTGGGATGAGATGGTGTTTAGCTAGTTGATTTTGTAGCTTTGCATAACCTCTGTTTACGCGAATCACCATTACTTGATGGTATATGTTTGACTCTTCCCTCATCTCTTTTGGGATGAGAAAAGGCGGGTGATATCAAATTTGGCAGCCTCAGTTATGGGTCAAGTTCACAATACATCTCTTCCTTTCTTCCAGTCGTTTGTCGTGCAGAAATCCCTCATGTCCAACCTTGATTCATTCCACTAAAAATTATATTCCACCTTCGTTCCCATGCATAACTCGTACCATTTCAAGCACCATGCTTCAATGGAACCCCTTCAACCATAACTACATCTATATGCCTCTCATTCTTTACTCCTTTTCCAATCTAATCAAAGGATAATCCTTTAATACCTTTGCCAAAGGAGGACCTTCAGAACCTGGCAATTGTTTTGAGGTTAGCCTGTTCATCTCCAAGGATGGTTGTTGCAGCAGCATCTGAGGGATTCCATCTCGTAAGACCTATTTTGGATTATTTCTTCACTCTTTTGCCATCTACACTAGTCATTTAAACTGGTTTGACACATCTGATGAAAGAATTTCTAGATTACATAATTTCATATATGGGAATCAGTGGCGGATTTCGTGGTTTAAGAAAAAGGAGTAGTGCTAATGCTTGAGCCATTTCATTTCTGAACTCTCCCTGCTAAAGTTCAAGTCGTAGAGCTTACTGCATGCACTTGCCATGGACCTTCAGACAGCAGTCACATGCTCAAGTATATGATGCCTGTGGACTTTTGACATCTCTTTCTCATCTATTTGTGGTTACACTGATCTTTTTGGAGATGAACAAAGGATTTACAGTTACAGTGCATGCTTGGTCATTGAGCTGGATGTTTATTTGATCTTTCAGAAATTGCAGATGAAGGCTTTTGTTATGCTGTTTCTCTAGCGGTAGACGCCTAGGCAGATGTCACTAAAGCCTTTTCCTAAATAAATGGCCCGTGAAGATTTTGGGGAAAAAAAGGAAGTAAAAAATGACTAAGCTGTCTGCAGTGGATTTCTATTGTTCGGGTGATGGAGGATTTGTAAGGTGTATGTACGTGATTTTGTATTGGTAAATATTCTCACAAAGGCAAATAACTTTGTTCCTCGCTTACATTTTGTAAAAAAAAAAGTATACAAAAATTATCGCAGCACTCTAATTGATTGATTTTTAAGAATCTCATTATTGCTTATTGTTTGCTATTGTCTGTCAGAAATAAAAAAATTTGAAATTGGGATAATAAATTCACGAATCATTAAATTGAATTATGTTTATTCAATAATAGAAATGCCCTTTTTTATTGAAATGGTGGATTGCAATCAAAATTGGGAAATGAACCAAGAGATGGAACAGATTTTGAAGTGAGAAGAAATGGACTTTAGAGAGGTGGAACTAACAATTATCCAGCAGACAACAATTATTGAGCAGAAGTAGGGGTAGGTATTTCATCCCGCGATTTCGAATCTGTCATGATATCGTATCGTCTCGATTTTTTTGGGTTTTTTTGGGATTGATCAAACTCATCTTGATTTCGTCTCGATTTAGAGTGGGATGGGATCGGGATGGAGATTTTCAATCATTCCTATCCCGTTCCGTCTCGAATTTATTTATTTAATAATTATTATTATCAATTTTAATCAAAATACTCTTCTAAATTAAAGTTTAGGATTTGTTGAAATTAAATCAATGTAAGATGAAATTATATATGAAATCTAAATGAATTGAATCATTAATTTTAAATGAAATTTAATATTTATTTGCCTTTTCAAAAAAAGTTTAATATTTATTTATTTAATATCTATTATTATTTATGATGCAAGTTATATGTATATAAATTTGATATTATTGGTGTGAGTAATGTTTGATAAAACTTTTTTTGTTATTTTTTATTAGAGGGCTATTTAGTACGTGCTCATCCCGTCCCATCCCAATCCCGTTTGAGATGGGACGATGTCTATCCCGTCCCGATCCCGAATGAACGTGATGAGTCCATCTCGTCTTATTCCGTCCTGTGCCCACCCCTAAGCAGAAGTGTACAATCATAATTTGCATACGGAGTAGCTGGGATGCCGGTCTGATTCAATTTTAAGCCGAAAATTTTCTGTAAGATCTATAATATTTTATTTGGAGTGCATTTCAGTAAGATCTATAATATTTGGTAGGAGTGGGCATTCCATCTCGTGATCTTGTCCCAATTTTTTCGGGTATTGGGATTGATTAATCTCATCCCGATCTAGAATGGGATGGGATGGGATAAAGATTTTCAATCCCGACAATCTCGTCCCGTCCCGTCCCGTACTGATTTTGTAATATTTATTATTATTAATTTTAATATTTATTTTATATATTTATTTTAGAATTGTAATTGTTTGGATGCCCATATAAAGTGTGGGCATAATGTTACAGATTGTGTTACAGAATGAAGTTTATTATGTTACAGTTTGTGTATTATGTTTGTGAATGAAGTTATAATGAATCAATGAAATGTGAATGAAGTTTATGTTACAGATTGTGAATGAAGTCTATTTTTTTTTTTTAATGTTACAACATAGTAATATGTTACACATTACTATGTTTATTATGCTAGAGATTGTGTTTATTATGTTTTGTTGAAATATGTTATTATGTTAGATGTTGTAATATGTTACAAATTATGTTTATTATGTTATAAATTGTCAAAATAATATCTCGTTTCAAATCCGTTTGGGATGGAACGAGGTTGGGATGAGGTATATCCTGTTCCGATCCCAAATAAACGAGATGAGATAGGAATGGATCTATCATGTCCCGTGCCCACCCTTAATATTTGGAGTGCACTAATGAAACTGAATTCTGGATGTTTTTTTGTGAGTGATTTTATCCAGCTTGGGAAAAGGGTCTGGATTGCGCTAGGGCATTCGAGCTCGTCAGTTCAGAGCATGAACATCTCAAAAGACTAAACAAATCATCTAAAAGATAGACTAAATCAAAAGCAAAGCACTCCAATTAACCGAAAAATCAGCTAATACTTGCATTAATTTCTCAATTTATTTTCATCATTACCATCATAATATCCTCACAAAGCACCATGTTGAACTCCTCGATGATGCCACCTAGACCTCTCAATGTGCGGATATTAATCCGAATCCAATGTAAGGATTTTAGTATTCAATCCAATAGTAGATCAAGATCCAAATTTGCAAGTCAATTAACTTAACGGAGCAAATATGGATTTGAGCAGTATCCTATCCGATAATGATCTGATCTTATTCCATCTTATATTACTATATATATATATATATTTTTTTTTAAATATATAAATATAATAACAATTTTTAAAAAAAAATATAATTAAGAAATTTTTAAAAATTTGAAGGATTATCGAAGCGGATATCCTTTAAGATAACAAATCGAATATAGATTTAAGTATTGAGAATTCGTCAGATTATCAGATTAACCTTTTTTCCTTATCTGATCGGATACAGGCTCATCGATCTGTTTACAAGCACATCCCCTCCTAACAAAAAAAAAACACCTAAAAATTGATCCTCTATACAACAACTAGTCATTCAAAACCATTACTGCAAAACCCATTGTGTTTCTAGATGGTTGGAAGAAGAAAAAAAAAATCCAAAACCATCTTCATCAACGATTGCTTGCCCTTTACATTTTAACCCTAAATATCAGAAACCCCAAATCAACAACAAACCAATCAAACCCTAGCTTTCAACAAAAGAGTAAATCCATGCAAACTTAAGATTATTTACTAGGCTGATCAAACCCTAGCTTTCTGCAAAAGAGGAGTAAATCCATGGCAAGCTTAAGATTCCTTACAAGGCTAAAACCTAGTTTGTTTGTCTTCGTTAATGGTGGTGGTTTTCTACAAGAACCATTTGACCATGATGCCCTGGTTTTAGCCAATAATGGTTGCTTGTCAAAACCCTTGGAGAGGAGGGTTGAAACAACGTGTGCAATGAGGGGAGTTGAAGCAACCACATCTATTTGAACTCTTGGCGCTGAAGTTGAACGGAGAAGAGGTTGTTTCGTTCCAATCAAGGAGAGAACATGTTTGAAAGAAGTTGAAGATGCATGCATCAATGTGTACAAACAGGTAGAATGGCTATGGCTTTGAGATAGATGTTGTCAATTCCATTCTGTGTGCTTGTTAGAAACTTTTAAGAAACCAACTACTCGTCAGTACCAATCCCCAGGAAAGTTGAGTATGCGAAATAAGCCAGTACCTGTGGCTCTAAGCAAAGGTTCTTCTGTTGCCAACTAGTAAAGCTAAATTATGACATAAGCTACTATTGCAAGAACTGCCGGGCCAGACTCCCAGAAGTTCTGATGACTTACTTGGGGATTATTCTTTGGTTTAGAGTAATGAGGAGATGGTGCCTGTCAATTAACGTCCATCTAGTTCAGGGATACCTAAGCTCATTGCCAATGGACATGGATGAAAGGTTAGGCACTTTCCCCGGTATAAGAAAACAATCTCATCAAGAATGACTTCTGCATTGTGGAGGGAGAGGCTCTCTAAAGGCATCACATTTTCTACTATCCCACACCACCAATCTAATTTTTCTTTACAACACCACTATCTTTCTGTCATACACCACCACTTATCTTCCACACCACCTATAAAAGGCAAAACCTAAATCTTTCTACCTTCCAAAACTCCCTCTCCCCTCCCAACTTGCTCTTCTTCGCTCCACATTCTCCACTCGACTCTTTTTTCTTCCCTCCACAGTCCCCTCCCGTTCCACTTGCACTCGACCCGTAGCCTATAGCAGCCATGGTAGATACATCCTCCTAGTCGCCCATCTCCCTTTCTATTTTATTTTATTTTTTCTCCTCACCCTAGCGGCAGCTTGTGCGATGATGGGTTTCCCACTTGCAGAGGGCAAAATTTTTTGACCCTCGCGTAAACTCATGGGAGTGGAAACTCACAGTTCACAAGGGCGAGGAGAAAAAAAACCAAAAACTGAAAGGGAGGGGTGATAGTGGCTGCTGTGGATGTGTGGGAAAATAATAGAGTAGGATGATGATTGAAGAACTGGGTGGCCGCTGCGATGGCTGAGAAGATATCAGCCACACCATCAATCAGTTACCAGCCACACCATAAATCAGTTTCCAACCACCAAATCTTAAACAGACAGCCACCATCGCAGGCTCATCCCTATCTCTAACCGTCGCCAGTCGTCTCTCACCTTCCCTCTTAATCAATCGCCCCGCTTCCTCGCTATACCACAACACATAGGAGCAGTCGATCGCAGCAGCATCATGTTGTTTTTGTTGTTCTTAAGAAAAGAGGGTGAGATAGAAGACTGACGGTGGTTTAAATTAGTGGTGTAAGTTAGCAAGTCCAAAAAATAAATTGGTTTGGTGGCCTAGAAGATGTTGTGTTAAAAAGTCATCACCCTCTCTAAATCAAATTCATCTCACTTACCGGGGTGGTTGTTCTATTATTACCAATAATAGAGTATGTAAAGAAAAAATAAATATCGCTAGACTTAACAATTCATGATATTTAATAGAAAGATTGATCCAACCCAATTTTCCCATTGCTTGTTTGAGTTTGATAACATCCAAATTTAATAGAAAGATTGACCCAACCAATTTACCCATTTCTTATTAGAGTTTGATAACATCCAAACTACGCCACATTTGCAGGCAGCCACAGTAGACAACAAATTGCTTCTATCATGTACAACTCTCCTGGTTGATCCATACACAAAAATGCTTAAAAGAAATAGAAAAATGTCTCATAGCAAAATCAATTGACTTGTATTGGAAGAAAAGCTGGAGCTAATGGATTTTGTAATTTGTCCCTTATAAAACTTCTATTGCTTTTTCCTTTCCTCGAAGAGGAAAAAAAATGAACTAGAAAATTGTTTAATTTATTTATTCCTCAAAAAATCACTTTGTCAATGGCACTTCTTTCATACAATAAAGCAGCATAAAAACTGGAACTAATTCTGAGTTACCTTTGGAATCGTTTCTCAAAAGGAAAATTTTCTTAGGCCCTAAACGGAACTCCCATCACATGGGAGTGTCTCTTTACACTCTACAGAAAAAGAAAAATTCAAACCATCAATGTTGATATCAGCACAGAAGATTCCAATGCCCCAACCCTGACTTACCCTAAAACCATTACACACAATACTTTAGTCTCAACATCACACCCTGGTTGAAGAAGAAATGCTGATCACTTGAAGGAGAAATATTAATGGTCAGGGTTGCATTTGTACCTTATTCCAAATCAACGTACATAAGTTGATGTTAAAAAGAATCCCTTTCTTTACAGCAACATAGACTCTGGATTCTCAATATAGCCTTTAAATGCCTTCAACCACTCAGCACCAATTGCACCTAAAAACAAACATGGTTAGTGACACAGTAACTTGTGGTTATGATTTAATGCATAATGAACTGCAATATGTTCCAAATATAAGTTGGCATCCTCTTATATATTTCACGCAAAGGTGCATTTCTATACAGCTGAGGTACTAACCATCAATCACACGGTGATCACAACTCAATGTGACTGACATGAAAGAAGCAAACGTAAATGCATCGGGACCAGCACCAGGTAACACCCTCTTCTCAGCTGCACAACAGAAGTTGAACAATCATGAAAGGACACAGACCGGTGCACTTCTGGAAGATAATAAACACTTGGGATTTTAAAACTTACCTGACCCAACAGCAAGGATTCCGGCCTGAGGAGGATTTATAATAGCACAGAACTGTTTGATTCCAAACGGTCCTCCCAAGTTTGATACAGTAAATGTGCCTCCCTGCAATTTAACTTCAGTTTTACTTACTAACCACACAAGTTGCTAATATTTATTTTTTATTTTACAAAAGATACTAAATTTATTAAAGAAAACTTCAAAAAATTCATTACCTCATAATCTTCTGGTTTCAGACTATTTTCTCTGGCTTTTTGTGCCAAATGTTTGACCTCTTCAGATATTGTAGATAAACCCTTTCTGTCTGCATCCTGCAAAGATAGTCATTTGTCATCAATTCGTGTACTTATTATGACATATAGAATACTTTTAAAGCTTCCAATCACCGACCTTGACAACTGGAACATATAACCCATTATCTGTTTGCACAGCAACATTTACGTTCACATTTTTGAACCTGGACAGTTAGGCATAAAACAAGCTGTCATAATAGATTTACACAAAAACTAGAGAATAACACACAGCAAGCATGATAACACTCACTGGCGAATGTAATCATTTGTCCAGGAACTGTTGCACTGAGGAACTTTACGAAGAGCCAACGCAGCAGCCTAAAAATGTTAACAAATTTAATCAAGCTTCTGCTGAAGAGAATCTTAGGGGGGAATATACAGTTAATGCATGAGAATGCCCTCTTTTTTCTTTGATGGTATGTGTGTGTGCGTGTATGTGTTAGGGGTTAGTGGGGGATTATTGAGGGGCTATGACCCGCTCTTGGCCTCCCCCCTAGCTCCACCCAACCATGCAGAGGTAAGTGCACTCTCAATCATTCATCTTGGTATTTGCATCAACAGCTTCTGTACCCTGTAACTCCAATTTTGTATTGAATTATTATTAAACAGCACACCTTTATCACAAGATCGTTGATGGATATCCTCTTTCCACCTGAAGCTTCTTGTAGAGCATTAAGTTGTTTCCGCAAACTGCCATAAGCAAAATGAGTTGTTAGTAATGAAAGCCATCAATACACACTGAAGAACAGTCATATTATTTGTTTAATCATCAAAACCCACGGATACTCACTCCATAAGTTTGTCTACACAGGTGTCTACTGTTAAATAATAATGAGGAATGGTTTGCTTTGAGAGCAGCAGTCGTGATGCTGTGATCTGCCAAGAAGAATTATGTCAGACAGAGCATTACTGGAATTACCAAGCAACATTGAAGCTCAATTAGTAATTACCTTTCTTATCTGAGAATGCGGAAGGTCCGTGTAATCTAATGATGATGGTGTTGCAGTGTCCTTAGCCGTGGAGACTGGTGCGGCAACATCCTTACCAGCTAAATGGTTGAGCAGACAAGAATTAAACAAGTCAGAGATTTAAAATCAAAATAAGAACCTCATCTGATGAAATAAATCCTGTAATACTGCAATCACAATTTCAGGTTAATGTCTACTTATACTGATTAAAACATATGGAGACGAGTTCCCTAGAGACTAAGGATTGCAGAAAATGCTTGTTGAAATTGTATCATTTTGTTGTAAACCATACACCAAATACTATGGTTCAACCATTCTTTCAGACACCTTCATTTCCTAATATTTTCCATTTTTTTTGGGTTTTCTATTTTTTGGAGATGAGCATAAATGTTATGGATGATAAAGGATGACTATGCAATGACATAGGCATAAAGTAGCTCAAAAGAGATTTAACCGCTAAAATACAACTATCCAACTAACGAGAGATTCAAGTCTCCACCTGTCGTAAAGAAGATATGCTGCACCCTAATTCCAAAGAAGGCTCATAACTTCCATTAATACTCTTTCTACAATCCGTGCTTACGTTCTTTGAATTTCTGTAGTTATTCTAAAGCATGAGGTCGATACAACGTTATAGGGACGGACAACAAGAGCTTTATCCGATACCGATTCCAATTGTTTTATTTCCAAGATATCAGAACATTTGTTGCAGATCTCAAGGCCCATTGAGTCCCAAAGAAGGACAATGTAATTTCAAATTTCTTGGTCAGTCACACCATAGAAGAAGTCTCATGATTCACTACAATGCCATGACCCATGCAATGCCCATCCACGTCATCCCTCTAGAGAGCAGATACTTGGTGAAATTGCCATCTTTCAGATCCAATCACTTAAAATTTTAGAGTTCTAAGATCTAAAAGATCTTTGGATCATCGATGCTAAATCTAACAGATCTATTAGGGTTATGTAGATCTAGTTAAAACATTTGTAGATCTAATAGATTTTATCAATGTTTTGCACAATCAAACAATAATAAAATGCAAGAAAGTAACCAACACGCAACATATCTTGATTCACTAATAGTGTTTTGAACATGAACTTCTATACACATAAGATTGTCTTAAGGATCTTCCTCCACGATCTCATCAATACACCAAGACGAAAAACACACTTGCATGCACACAAGGATGGTGATGTATATGTGTGAAGTTTCTAACACATGAAAGCTTTGTAAAAAAATCAGGCCTATTCTCTTTGGAAAGGATGCCCAAAGGCTCTCAAAATTCCCTCTGTTGATGTTGAAAGTTGGTGCCTTTTAACTCCAAAGCCCTCCCTTCAATATCGCTTGGCTCTCTTATTTATAGATTGTAAAATAGCCAAAAAAAGAAGATAAATTTAAATAGAAATAAAGTGATGGAAATTCAGTGTGCTTGACCAATCTTGAGTGCACGAGCTGTCTATTCGATAGGCTGAATTCAATTGAATGAGCTCATCTTCCGAGTTGTTTGCTTGATAGGTTCTCATCCTAATACGTTTGCTTCATCGAGCTTTATTTGTGATTTATAACTCGTTGATCTAGTTGACACTTGTAACATTCTATTTTCAATTGAATTATATTGAAATAATTTTTGTAACTAAAAACCTTTAAATCCATTTTCGTAAGTGTTGTAATTTGTATTCTCATCTTGACCTTTGATTGATGAGCATCATTTTGACTCTAGTTGACTTGCACTCTATCTTTAACTCATAGTGGACTCACCTAATTTAAGACCCACTTTGACACGAAATAATATCAACCTAATTATGGAGGTTTCACTTAAATTCATTGTGGAACTCAAGGTGGACTTCCTAATGATATTTTGCAAAAAGTGATGAAATAAAAAGCTCTCCCCATTTATTCCATTGGTCCTCTTTTGAACCATTTCATTAAGCACTTCATGAGGTTTCCGACCTCAATTTATTCCACCCTAAAAAGGCCTTCAAAGGACCACAAAAGAGAATTTGAAAAGAATCTAAACTCAACAAACATCATCCCTAAACTCAATATTATCCCTCTTCCCAAGAGAGCCTTGAACCCCTTTCAAAAATTCCAGTTTCATACATATGACACATTCATCATAAATTTGTTCCATAAGGTTTTGTTTGGTAGCTAGGGACCTAATGTCACATTAGTAATCCTATTCCAAAAGCTACTTGCCTCCTTGTATCCACATGACCATTTCCATGGTAAAATTTTGCTCATTTTCCTCAGACTTTGAATCCCCAAATCTCCCCTACTAGAGGATGGAAATTTTCTTCATCGCATTCGAACCGAAGAAATCTCCAAATAAGGCTTCCATGTTATCTATAACAACTAGAGGGACTGATGGAAAAGACGCATATAATAAAAGGGAACATTAGTCCACGCATCTCTTAGGCCCTTTACCCATGTAAGCCCTCCATCTCTGGAAAGAAGTTTGCTTTTCCATGTATTGAGTTTGGACAGGATCGCAAACTCTTGAAGCCTTTGGGAGTACGATTAATCAACAAAGGAAAATGAGTGATCAAAAAGACAAGTTTTGATCCACCGTGCCCCAAACCCCATATCCTATTGATGTGATACCAACGGAAACTTCATTGACATGCTTGTAGATTTGTAGTGTTTTTAAAAGTCTATCTTGCATACAATCCTCACTCTCCTATTTCCAACCATGAGGCAAGCAATCATTTGAAGTCAACACCTTATCAAGGAACTTTCCATTTTCTCCAAGGCCCCATGTCTTTCTTTCACACCTTTACACTTAGAGTCAATGGTGTTTATGACAATTGACAATTGATATAATGTATCCAGTATCTCGAGAAGAAAAATAAGATCTTCCATCTACTACTAGTCAGTACTTTAACAAAAGTACCCAGGAAGTGACATACATAATACTTATCAAAAGGAAAAAAAATACATATTATTAAGCAAAAACTAATGTGATTTGAATGAGCAAAAAGTAGTCACTAACAATCAGCTAAATAAGCAACTAGGAAACCTTACCCAAGTAATCTTCAATATCAGCCTTCACAATGCGTCCATCAGGACCAGTACCTTTGATGCTGGACAGAGGTACCTACATTAAATAAGCAAAAGGAATGAAACAAACATGCATATCCATTTAAAGTATGCCGATGAAGGAATCACTTGAGTTGGTTAAATGTGATCAAGAAAAATGACTATTTTGATTTGGTTTGGGTTTAGGACAAGGATGATGAACAATGAATCTGACTGATTTAGAGTAAGGTCTGTTGAAAAGTAAATTTAAGACAGCTTTCGACCAGAGTTTGAAGGGGCTACACTTATCCGAATTTAGCTTATAATATATCAAAAGAAAGCTCTTAATATATCAAAAGAAAGCTCTTTTTGTCTAGATTCCAAATCTTCAAACGGTGCATCAATTGGGTTTGTATTGAGAAAGTTATGGAAATATACTACTGTTCAGTGGAAACCGAAAAACAGTGAATGGTGAAAATGTGTCTTTTGAAGTCCAAGAGACTTGAATAGCATGACCATGAAAGATCAAAAGGTGCCTTTTGATATGTAAGAGTGTGATTGATGAAAAGTTATCTCTTAAGTGTTCTTTGGAATAATATATATAGGCATGTACTCAAGTTATGTTTCAATCAATAAAGATAAGAGTTGTGTAGTCTTCTTCTATTCCTTTCATAGTTGTGTGCTTTGTTTTAATCTTCTCCCAACAAGGTCTCCTACCTGATTAGTGGTTATGCATGCTTGTGTGTGTGTTGCTAACCCCAACAGGGGCTTAGGTGAAGAACTGTGCAGCTTGGTTTGAACTTGGGCTGATAATCAAACAACAAATATCCAGAGTTGCACTATAGTCGGCAAGAAAGCTGACTATATAACAGCGTTCAGCCAACAATATAAATTAGCAGATATTCATTTGATAGAGCAACTGCAATGACTAACCTTATTATCTTCTGCCAATTTCCTTGCAAGAGGACTTGCAAAAAGGCGATCTCCTGATTGAGAAGCTTCATCAGCCTTTGAAATCTTTGGCTCCGCTCGCTCGGGTGAAGGAACAGGCTCAACCACCTCTTTTTTGGGTTCAGACGGTGATTTAACTTCCTCACCAGAGCCCAGTGATGAAGGTTTGTAATTGGCAAACTTCCCAATATCATCCTCTTCTTCCACTGTTATGGCAATGACCTACAATATAAACGAAACTCCCAGTATTAACATCTGAACTATCATCTCACAATAACCTATAACAAAACAAGATGACCTTATAGTAAAGTTCAGATCACATTAAAGATTTTCCATCAGACTGAAATCCACCCCTTCACAATAAATTAATCAATTTTAGTGTCTCAATCAAGATTTAATTTCTAGACTAAAAGTCTAAAATGTTCACGCATTTTACAAATCCTTCAAATAAATTATGTATTTGGGTTGATATTTTGGTACTTTACATACGTATTGATAATATCACTTGTGAGTTGTGAAGAAACAATTGTAAAGGGGAAGTGATTCGGTTCAATACTTTATTTTAAAAGTGCTGGTATATTTATCCAAATAAAGTACATCACCATCACGTGAAAGGGAAATACGTAATCTTAGCACTTTTTTGAAATTTGAAACCTACCATTGTAGCCAGAACAAACTTAGTTTTTCCTACATGTCTTCCCTAGAAACTAAATTCATCACAAATGAAATAAGATCTCATAAATCATATGCGTTAAACATGAACTCTTACATGCATTTTCATTTTTTGGTGGCTTATTATGTTTCCAAGCACCAATATTCAATAAGCAGGGAGACTGGACCTTCGGTTCCCATCACGTGTATGGAGAAAGTAGGGGAACTCTTTCCGTCTCGAATGGAGGAAATCCAAATAAATAACAAAAACGCTTTGAATCAATGCATACCATACGATTGCATGGTATGCAAACACATTGCAAAGAGATGCAAATTAATTGAAACATTTTTCTAATCAACGTCCACCGAACAATTGGATGGTAGACATTAGCTTAAATATTGTACAAGATGAAAAAAAAATAACAATTTCTAATCAACGACTACCATATAATTGGATGGTAGGCATTGGTTTAAAATACTCTACAGGGTGAAAAATTAATTGAAAGCGTTTTTTAATCAATGCGTACCATCGTATGCACTAGGGCTAGAACTGAAACCGCCAAACGAACTGATGAGGTCTGTTTAAAAAATGTTTAACCAAAAACGAACCAAACTCTCCAAGGACCGAGCAGAACCGAAATGATTCGGTTTTATCAGTTTACAAAATCATTTAAAGTAGAAACAGAAGAAGAAAAAGGAGAAGGGGAGTGGAAGCAAACTAAAGTGGTTTTCTGTTGTTGCCGCTTAAAGTGGAAAAGGGGAGAATAAGAAGGGGCAAGGAAGAAAAAGGAAAGAAGCTTTTTTGTTGTTGTTGCTGCTTAAAGTGGTTTTTCGTCCGTGATCTGCTGTGAAAGAGATAATGAATGGTTTTGGTCTGTAAATTTGTTAGTGTGGGTAATCTCTCTTTCTATCCTTTTTTTTTTTTACTAATGAGTGTTGAGCGATGAGTAACTCTCATATGAAAATTTGGACGGTCACCATCTTGCTGAGGTGGTTTTGTTAACCAAGATTTATGCAGTTAAAACAACGTTATAACACCGATATAACGCTTAAAGAAGTGAGCCGTTACGTTATGTCATTATCACATTATAGTATCAAGGCTCCGATATAACGGCGTTATATGGCCGTTATTGAGATAATGTTTTTTTTTCAATAACACCGTTTTAATGTTTTGTTCTAATACATTAAAAAATCACTCATTTCATTCTCGATCAAACCAAAACCCTAGACTCATTGGAAATAAGGACCAGAGCTCGTCATTGTCAATCGACAAAGAATCAGACCTCGCCATTTGACAGAGAACGTGAGAAGGGAAGAAGACAAAGAGTTTATCGCACTCTCTGTTTTGATCTCACTCTCATACGAAGGAAAATTTTTTTTATTAGTGTTTTTTTGTTTTAGAATTTAATGTTATGAACATAATTTATTTTTTTACTTTATAATACATTAATACTTTATGGGGTATTAAAAATATATTTAAAAACTATTCTGTTATATACTATTATATCCCGTTATAATCTATAACATTCTTGGACCGTTATAGATCCGTTATCCGTTTTAACTAACTGCATAGACCAAGATAGAGATGTCAGACTTAAGAAATGTAAAAGTGGTGTGAGAGGGAGAAAGAGTTGTTGTGACTTGTATGAAAAAGGAAGAGTTAGAGAGAGAAATAGATGACTTCTACACTCCTCTCTTTAGTTGGTTTGGTTTTTGTCTCACACTCCTCCCAATGTGAGTTTAAGGGGAAGAGAGAATTAAAAGTGGTGTTCCTCCCAATGTGACTTTAAAGGGAGAGAATTAAAGGTGGTGGTTGTCATTGTCCTTTCCTTTGCCATCAAGAAATTAATTTTTAATTTGTAAATATACTGAGAATATATACGGTCGGTTCAGTTATTAAATTTTAAAAATAAAAAACCGAACCAAATTTACCGATTTTCAATATTTAAGAACTGAAACCGAACCGAAAATAGGAATAACCGAAATACTCGATTCAGTTCGGTTCGGTCGGTTTCATCGGTTATTTATTCAACCCTAGTTTGCACAACAATTTGAGATAGAAGGGGAGGGTGAGAGGATGGTATGAAAGAGAGGTTGCTTTTACTAATTGAAACCAAAACAATAGTCTCACGTGTTGAGTCCTTTCAATCAAATGTAAACTTAATGGGTCCTAAACGTACATCGAATCCCATAATTGGGCACTTGTGGCTCAATATCATTCAAGTGAATCTCTTATTTTGGTTTCAATTTGTGAAAACACCTCTCTCTATTTCAAGTGGTGAAAGCGACCTTTCACCCTCTCAAATATGGCGAAAACGACCTCTCTCTCGCAAATTGTGTGCATATAATGAATATCCAATTGTTTGGTATGCATTGGCTTTTCAGACCCTGCAAAGTATTTGCATATCATCCACTTGTATGGGATGCATTGATCTAAAACCATTTTCAATTGGTTTTTCTACAAATTTTTTACCACGCATATCATCCAATTGTATTGTATGCATTGATCCAAAAACACATTCAATTAGTTTCTTAGACACTGCAAAGTGTTTTAAACCAATGTCTACAATCCAATTGTATGGTATGCATTGATTCATAATTATTTCAATTGATTTTCATATCTTTACAAAATGTATGCTTGCGCTAAGTGCATACCATTCATACCATCCGATTGTATGATATTCGTTGATTGGAAAACGTTTTTCAATTCATTTTCATATATTTACAAATGTTTGCATCCTATGCATACCTTGTAAACTGTTTGCATACTATACAAATGGTATGCATTGATTTAAAAATGTTTTCAATTTGTTTTCATATGTTGCAAAGTATTTTAAACAATGCCTACCCTCCAAATCTAAATCAATACAACAAAAATCTAAATCTGTACAAAGAAGGAGAAATCAGAAATGAGATGGACAAAGAGAGATAGAGGGAGGGAGATAGAAAGAGGGAGTGGAAGGGAGAAGGAGTGGTGGCAATAGAGTTGCAAAGAGTTAGACATTGCAAAGACATGGAGATAGCGATGAGAGAAATGTCTTTTTGGCGTGTGCAATGTCCTTTTAATTAAATCCAAACTTAGTGGATCCTAAAGTGTCCTTTTCATTAAATCCAAACTTAGTGGATCTTAAACTCGCAGTCAAACCCCAAAAAAGTCCTTTTAGCTCAATGCCCCTAATTTTTCGATCGTATTTTTTGTTGAGGCTAGCCTCACCTCCAACACCCTAAACAATCATCTCCCAAATTAGCATTTATAGACATTATTTGGAGGGCTTACAGAAGATAGGGGTTTGAAAGTGTTTAAATTCAAACATAAAAGTAATATGTATAATTGAAGATAAATAAATTTAAAAAAAAAAAAAAACAAAAACAAAAACCAAGTAGTCTGCAAATCCAATCCTAATAGTAGATAAAATGATTACCTCGCCAACTTTAATTTCCTTTGCACCATCACCATGAAGTATTTTAGCAAGATAACCTTCTTCCATACATTCCAATTCCACGGTTGCTTTATCCTACAAAACATATCACCAAAATGTCATTTATTTGTTTAATATATCTGACAGCTTAACTCAAAACGGCAGCAGGGAACTTACCGTTTCAACTTCACATAGCACTTCGCCGAGAGAAACTTTATCCCCTTCTTTCTTCAACCACCGTGCAATGTTACCCTGTCATTTCATGTCAGAAGATAAGTTAAAGGATGTCATACAGCATCTTCCAAAACAGCGGAACGATGAATACCTCTGACATTGTGGGAGAGAGAGAAGGCATTCCAATCTCTTGGTGTGGAGGAAGCCCTGGAACAATATTACAAGAGATGAAATTTTGTGCTATTGAAAACAATAAAATCAGCATGTTAAGGGATAAATTCCACAAAGAATGTAGTTAAAGTTACCAAGAGGACGAAGAAAGAATTAGGAATGATGTTCCTAAGTAAATAAATTTAAAACATAGGGTAAGTTTCTGTAGAAAACAGCAGTAGTAACAAAGTGTAGGTAACACTAACACAAAAGATATATTAATAAACATAACAGTGTAATGTGCTAAGATGGCATATTCATTCTTGGAAATTTTCGAAAGGAAGAACCTCAACAGTAAATTGGCATGCTTTCATACCAAATTACAAACTTTCTCAAATTATCAAAGATGTCAAATGGGTTGTGGTTGTGGTACATGTTAAAACATCCCAAAGAATTCTATTAAGTGGCCACTTGGGCATGTTTTCATCTAATGGAAATATACCTCATCACAAAAGGCAAAAGAGCATTCCTTAAGGTTCATATTCACAAAATGAGTTAGATATAGTGACAAAAGCTAAAATTCCAAAAAAAACAAAAAAAAAAATACCTGAATCAGTTGCAAAATCTCTTCTGGGCTGAGCTAGTAAGCTGATTGAAAACATGGAATGTTAGATTACTTGACATCAAATGCGAATGTTAATAAATGTCAATCAAACAGTCCAAACCTATGGAAAGAATTGGTGCTGATTTTTGCTGCTGCTCTTGGTGATATCTAAAGCAAGACAAAAATGTTGAGTTGAGATTAGAAAATATTTCTGATGAAGTGAATAGATAGAAGAGCCATACGAAAGAGTAAGGATTTAGTTACAAGTAGTCAAGATCAATCACCATGAAAAAGTCGAGATTCCTTGATCTTGGAATGCATTTATTGCCTCCATAGAAAACTGTCTTTGTCTTTGCAGTCAAATCACCGTGCTCAGGATTCTTCAAAAGATCTGTACGTTAAACATGTCAACTCAAAACACTGACCAAACAATTTGATATTGATACCAATGCTAGAATATGAACGTTAGAACTACATTAAAACTCTTCAAGATGTAAATAACAACTCACGATTTCCTCTTTCAGTTGAGGGATGGGCCTCTTTAGAGAACCAACGAACCAGAGTAGCATGCTCCTTCCGATATATGCTACGAGTGTTTCTTAACTGTAAACCAAAAATTTAACAATACAACAAATCATCAAAATGTAGTGATGAGGGGCATCATTCTCAAAGCACGTGCACAAACACACATATATGAAAATACTAAAGGTATGTTTGGTTGAATGGAATCTCATTCCATGGAAATGTAGGGCAATGAAGGAGGAGCAAGGACGAGATAGGAAGGGAAGAGGAAGTGTGAGGTTGTAGATGAAATTTCCATGCATATGATAATCACTAGTTGCTCCTCCTAAAGAATCAACCCCCAAAATTCATGAGAAAACTTGGGAACGCACTTCGTATATTCTACAAAGATCTTAAAGTTGATCATCCTCTCATCTTGCAAAAGCCTTTAGAGGGTTACATAAATGAGATTCGATGCAATCAAACATCACTAAGGGTAGATAATCAATTTGGTCAATGACCATAAACTTGGATTCTGCACCAAGTGCATCTAGTTTCTGAACTAGAAGAAAACAATTTGATTGACAACAATCTTTGCAAATTTTGGTAACACTGTGTGGATTGTATTTCTTCGAAATTTGAATTACTTTGATAGCCACTTTTTTTAGGGAAAATGAACCCATTCCAACTCGAGTTTCGTGTTAAAGTTGTTTGATTGTAAAAGTTTTCCATTGCTAATTTTCTCTGATGCCTCGACTCACGCGTCAAAATTGTCATAATAAGTGTGTTTTCCACAAACTGAATTCCTTGCTCTCCCCTAGGAATTGAAACCAAGGAAAACTAACCACCAAAAACAAGACAATGAGCCTGACACAATCTCTCTTCATCTGCGAATCATCTTCACCTACGGCATCGTCTTCACCAATGGGTCTTCACCATGGCGGCTATCTCTCCTTCTCATCTCTGTCACCGACCCTCACTTTCTCATCCTCCTTGTCTTAAACTCTTCTCCCTCCCTCTCAGTTGTTCCCCTTTCTCTTGTAGCCTGCTTCTGTAATCCTCCTTTGTTTTTGTTTCTCTGTCTCTTTCAGATCCACTTTCTTGTTTACACAAAGGGGTTTTTATTTCCCTTCCAATCATTATTTTCTTCCTTTGCAGTTCAACTCACACCTGCTCCTCTTGTATTCACTGAAAGACTTCTTTCTGTTTGCTCTTCAATGCAACCAAAGGGTTTTTTTTTTCAATCAATTAAAGGGATTCCAATTGGAAATTAAAAACGGTTTGTTCTTCAATCTCAATCAATGGATTTCAATTCGGGATAAGGGTTCCTATTCAAGTACTCATGGGGACTTCAATTAAAGATGTACGCATAAATACCTCCAAGATGCATTTTCTTCATAATATGATACGCTAAACATCATCTTCAAAAGTATGGGCTCCTTCTCATCACTGCTCTGAACTATTTTATCTCCAAGTGGATTAAAAACTGAAAATATAGGTCTCAAAGATTTCAATTATTTTGGGAGTTTCAGTAGTAGTGATTTGTATCTCTTTTACAAGGGTCGTTATGATATAATTTCATGAGCATATATGTATCTCCATTTCACTCCAAGACTATTCTCTCTCTTTGCAACATGATGATGAACACACTCTGATGTTGGTAAAGTGATCATAGTGGTCTTGGTAGGTACTGATGTTGGTTTTACAGTGGTGATGGCATTCAATTGGTATGGTGAAGGGTTACATTTTAGGGTGAAATGGAATAACATACTAACACGTCGATAGTTTTCCATACATAACTGTTAGCAATCAACTAACATAATAGTGGAATGGATTCCAGCATTTTCTCTGGAATGGAATCTCAAAGAATAGGAAATTCCACAAGAATCCATTTGACGCAATCAAACAGACCCTAAGATGTCAAAATTGCTGAAAATCTTAACTGCAGAGATCCATAGTCATCAATCAATTTGCTTAACATTTGTTAGAAGAAATAACAGTGCTTGGAGCATCGCATCTCCAATAACGCAACATATGAATCCAATGTGTAGTGTAAAAATCTCCTTCTTTTTCAGGTTAGGTTATTTATTTATTTATTTTGAGATCCTTATAATAATGGTTCTTTCTCTCTCTCTCAAGCATCTAGTGATCCATAAATTAGAGCATTTAAGTTTTTATTTTATTTTTTTCATGAGGCGAATGTATGAATCTAAAAGTGAACATCAAATCGAATCGATAAATAACACAATCAAACCAAATCAAGAAGACGAGTTTAGGGTTTGATAGAAGAACAAAGTTGAGAAGACGAACCATCCTGACGTCCTGAGAGATCTCCCCCGCTGAGCTAACCTAATCTGCGATGCTCTCTTTTTAGTTCCCCTTACTTTTGCAAGACAGAGAAGGAAGAAGTGTTGGTGTATATTGTTTCCAATATGGCGGACTATTGTTTGAAGTACGGGATTGCCCTCAGGCGAAAATTCTAAAAGTCGAGGGAATGGGCGAGGAAATCAGTGAGGGAGGGAGGGGGTGACCGTCCATCCCTTCCGGATGCGTGTCATCATTTTCTACGCGCATCCCAAAGGAGATGAACGGTCCCCATCCCTCCCTCGCTGTTTTCCTCGCCCATTACCTCGACAGGCAGAAGGGCTTGAACCCGTCTCATTAGCGAGGGAAGCAGCGAGGAAAACAGTGAGGGACCCCACAGGGGGGAGGGGGAGCCGTCTATTCCCTTCGGGATGCATGCATTGAAAATTCAAACGCACATCCCGGAAGAAATGGACGGCTCCCCCTCCCCCCTGTGGAGTCCCTCGCTGCTTCCCTCGACAATTAGAATTTTACAAGGTGGTATGATGGACATAATAGAAAGAAAAAAAAACAAAAATTCTAAGAAATGGCGAGGAAAACAGCGAGGGGGAGGCGTCCATCCCTTGGGATGCGTGCGTTGAAGAGGCTTGTGGAACAATGAATCATAGTTAAATGAATCGTAGTTAATTAATGATAGTATAATAATTAATTACTTTAATATAATTTTTTAATATTTAAACAATACATAATTAATTATATAAAACATCATTTGCTAAACAACTTCATATAATATATGAGGGGAGAAAGTGAATTCAACAAGCTACTTTAGCACAAGACATAAATATATGAAGGACAAATCAAATTGGTATATAAAGTTAATGGACAAAAATTTATTTTCAAACGTATGTAAAATTATATGTTTATAAAAAAAAAATTATTTACGTCGCTATCAAATATAGCTAGTTAGATATTACCCCCAACATTAATCACTATTGCAGTATTTTTCGTAACTAGCAGTCAACGTGCATTGATTATCAAAAGGCTCACGTTGATTAACAAAATGTTTTTCAAACAATAACTCACAGATGTACCTCGAGATACAAACATATATTTCAAAGAAAAGTTAATGGATCAAAATTTTTATCAATCTCCAGAAAAATCCTATAAATAAAATACAAAACTAGACCTTTATATCGAATTCATTTTGGAAATTTTTTTTTTTTTCTTATTTCTCAAAACAGACAAGAGAAGTTAGAGTTATTGTTGGCTGGTGGCGTTGGTGAAAAAGGAAAATAAATTAAGCAGAGAGAGGGAAGATAAGAGAAGGCGAGGCGGTTATCTGTCTCGTAGTAAATAGATAGAGGGAGTAGAAAATAGGAAATTGACAAAACAAAATTGTCGGCATCATAAAGAACAGATAAAGGGGTGTGGCAAGATAGTGTCATCAGCATCGGATTCACAAATTGCAAAAAAATCCAAAAACATTTCAAAAGTTAGTGGGGACACTTGCCCCCACTTGACCCATGTAAATCCGTCCATGCTCTTAGATGCTACATAAAAGGACCCACAAGATTTACAATGTCATACAAACTAATTAAATGTTGCATAAAAATCATTTATATAATAAAATTTTAATACTGAACTAAGGTTACAACGGGTTTAAATGTACGTTAAGTAAGACTAGTGTGAAGAAAGAAATAAAATTTAAGATTTCAAAAGAAATTTCGATAAGTAAAAAATAAATAAATATTCGTGAAATTTCGACATTTTTCAAAAAATCACATTCCTTGGAATAGAGGAGGTAGGGAGTAGGATTGATAGAAATAGAAAGAAATCGATACAAATAATAATAAATAGATAAGGGATTAAAAAAAACCAGATTTGGAGTGTAATATGACCTTGAAAAGAATATTAAATGGATTTGGAGCCATATTAAGGAGACCCTTGGAGATGCTAAAACCACAAATGACAAGTATGAGGAACTCGTAAAGTATGATTGAAAAAGAATATTAAGTGTAGGGTTTAGTCTTGTTGACTTGCAACTCCCTGTTTATCTGAATGGAAAATTTTAGCTTCTCATATTTTTTTACTAAATGGTAGCATGATTGGGCGAGTTGCTCTCCACCTCCCTTGTGCGTTTGTTTAGGTTGGTAGGTGCCTAACTATAATCATTTCTTCCGGGCAAAGCACAAAAGGCGCATATTAGAGGTGACGATTACAATTCCACAAAATGGATTTTGATTGAAGGATACGATTATGCAGCTTTATTTTTGTCTGAAGGACATTCATTGATCATTAATTAATCTCAAATCATTTAGTAATGAACAGTGGCCAGAATTCAAACAGGAAACTTTTATCATGGCCAATTGAAATTTGTGCTTCAGAGTTCAGACTACTTTTAACACTTTTGGAGAGATTCACTGCTACTTTGCAATTGGCTTGTGCTTAAACTTGCTTGGATCATATATAGGGGATGCAAATGGATGGATGCAATACTGACAATTGGGACTTATGATCTTTGGAGGACTGACGATCTTTAGACTTGTCTAGATCTGATTAAAGGTAATGTCCAAGCCAAAATCCAATCCATTAACAGCCCTGTTCAAGTAGCAAGGTTAAATTACAATTGCAATACATGAAAAAACCGACTGACTGCTTTCCCAGCCAAGATCATTGCACGTATATACATATACTTTTGCAATCTTCAACATGCTACTTATTGCTTAACTCAGAAATACTTGTATCTCAGTGCACCTCAAGACAACCAGGAGATTTGCACCAAGCCGCCAACATACTAAAATAGTTGCCACCCTGTGGAGGCACAAGGTAGAATAAAAAGGTGGTTGGATTTCCCAGCCATGGAATTAAAAAGGGCCTGCAGCTGAAACCTCCAGCATCCTTGAATTTTGTCCGAAATCCCATGGCCCAAGAGGCCATCTGCTCATGCCCAATGTCTCTACACAGTCCTCCTATACGATGGGTTCACCTAGATTATGGCTGAATTTACCTAGGCATCATGCAATGGCAGAGATGATAGCTGTGCTTTTATTCCTCAATCATGTAACATGATTTTATAGCAAACATAAAAAGTTCATGGTGCAAGGATGGACCAAGTAACTTGTATCCTAAATCAGATCAATTTAATAATCCAAAGTCTCTTCAAGTAGTTTGAAGGGGAAGAAAGAGGTTCCCTGCTCAGAGCCCTAAACATGAATACAGTAAGTTTATATGGGAAACTAAAAGGTACAATTTTCAGACGTAGAGGGTACTTCCTGTTCATACAGATTCATAGAAACAAGTACAACATTAATGCTTATTGCATCCGATGGAAGGAAAAGACTGTCAGACTCCAAACACTGTCACCATCCATCGCAGGACATGAAGACCTCGTCACTTGTGGCAGTTTAATCCTCCATATGCGTATTGGGATTGTCAATGTTGCCACCATCTATTGGACGATAAAAAGGAGAATGATGGCATCAATTAGCATAACCAGCAGTCAAGTATACATGTGAGCTCCTAGATGATGGAATAGTGAGCTTGACTTACCTTCATCATTATCTGAAGGAGCATAAGCCGATCGCCTGGCTCGCAATTGTTGTGATGGTGTAGGCTGATATGAAAGCACAAAACAAATGAGTTCAATTTCACCACAAAAGCTTATAAGACATTCACATGTGCCAATTACTCATATTTTCGCATGTGACGAACATTTTTAAGTAAACTCTGTAAGTAGTGATTAATCAAATAGTTGAAATTACTTTAAGCTCATCAGTCTATTCTCTATAATTTTGTGCCAGTCATGATACTTTCATAAAAAGGAATGACATAAAAGCAAGTAAAGTCACTGCATGTCCAAGTATATGTCTCGATGAACCGAGCAGCTTATGTCATATATATATATATATATATATATATATATATATATATATATATATATATTAATACGTTGCCTCTTCAGACGTAAAAACCCAGACATGTTGTCTCACCATAGCCAAAACAATAAGTAGAGAAATTGAATCTTCAAGTGCTGACATAACAAGTGGATACCGTCACCATCATTAAGATCAACCTTGCAAAAGATGGGTACTAAAAACTAACAAAAATCTGTTATATTCAATTATTCATTATCCCATTAAAGGTGAACTCGGTAAGTAATGATGCTGAGTACAAGAATAACCGATAATCAGAATTTGAGAAGATAGTTTGTACAGCAAAAAAGATATTTAGATCAGCCAGGAGTCACCTTAATTTGTGATGATGAGTCTCACATATAGGTTAGCACTATATGAGATATTGGTTTTAGGCATTATTGAACCAAACTTATTATCATAGGTCCTCACAAAAATCAGTTTAAGGGATTTTGAAAAGAGTCATTTAGAAAATTTTGTATTATCTTTGTGAACCTTCTATAGCTACATTGCACATGGGATTGGCATCAATTGCATACCTGTAATTTTGGCCTAAGCGCTTCAAGTGGTCCTTTTGGCTTCCCTACAGGTGCTCCTTGCTGTTGGAAAAACTAAACTGTTAGAAAGGATTGATAACTAGTCCTTATTGTTGAGCTTTCTAGTAACCATCACAACACCTTTCCCAATGCCCAATCAGCAGAGTCAAAGAAAGCACGTTCATGGTCCTGGCAATGGAAAGCTATGTCAATTTATAAACCCCAGCCATTTAGAAAGAAATAAAATTGAAAGTTGGAAGGACTGTGACCTTTGAAATCAGAGGGGGCTTTTTTGGTATTATGCCACCATACTTTTTCTTGAGTGTAGCCTCCTGCAGAGCATAAGATGATAGACAAAAATTTTAACCTGCTGAACATGTAGACTAACGAAAATGACACCCCATAAGCAGCACGCACTGCTATGATTTGACAATACAAAATAATTCCTATGAGAAAAGTGAATCGATCTTCATGTTCCACATTCAACACCTTCTAAAGACCATACTCCCCCAATTTTTTTGATGTAACTAACAACACTTATCAGATGCAAATTACATAATCTCCTACCTGTTGTTGGGCAGATGGCATGAAATTTTCCTCATTTTTCTCTATACGTTCTGGGTCCTCCTCCGAGAAGTCTGCATCAATGAGCTTTTTAGGAATATTCTCTGCAATTTCTTGGTCCTTGACATCTTGAGGAGTTGTGCCTGACATTTTTCCTGCTCGTTCACCACCTATTGGATAGAATAGTAAACAAACTGAATTATCAGTTCATAGCAACCATAATAATAATTTTTTTTAAAAAAGGGGCTTTCTTTCATAGGAGTAAAGTACTAAGATTGCTAGTATTAGAAACGTGGGGTCCTTGTTGAAGCTTTGAAACATTCATAGAAAATGAATTTTTATAATATGTTCTAGAGTTATTGACTAACTGGCTTGCGGCAATTGTACAACCTGAAAAGAAAAGGAATTTTACATGAAAATCACATACTTATTATCACACAGACCTTGGTTTCAATTTTCAAAACTTAAATTCGACCAACTGTCTTGAGTAAAATTACAGATTAGACAATAAAACACCGAAAAATTATTGTTGCGCGTATTGGAGGGAGACATTCAACTTTCTTGAGGGTGGGGGTGGATGGGTGGGTGGGTGTGGGATTGGGTTGGGTTCACTAGATGTGACTCGGATGCAGAACAGAAAAGCAAACAGGCATGGAGCATCAGCAAAACTTAATGATACCAGGAGAATCATTATGTCTAATGTACTGTGCCAGAAATTCGCCACACATAGTACTCCATGAACACTTCTAGCTGCTGAAATTTCAAGTCCTTTTTTGGTAAGCAAAACAAAAGTATGGTATTCATATAGTCAAAATGCAAAAGTATATATCCAAAGTAAAAGATTTGTGTCTCTCAGGATCTCTCCCCGATCAAACATACAGGAAGAGATTGGGTGTTTTTAAATATGCCCCAATTTTGACCCCAAACGCACGGGAAGAGATTAGGGTGTGTTTGGTTTGATGGAATCTCATTCCATCGGAATCCATGAAGGGATCATCTAGATCTAAGCTAATGTGAGGTTCACTCCAATCCACCATTGACTTTTGCGATCAATGGTGGGAATGAATATCCCATGAAAATGAGAATCACATGCTTTGGGGACCAAGGAATGTGATTCTCATGATCATGACACTTCCATTTCTACTATTGATCACAAAATCCAATGGTGGATATGAGTGTTATCTCAATTTAATCTAATGTAAGGGTCCCCTTATGAATTCAATGGAATAGGATTCCATCCAACCAAACACACCCTTAATGTCTACCCATAAGCTATGTACATCTTTAGATATATTTTTTGAAAATCCTATTGTTCATTTCCCTCCAAATGACCCAAGCATGGGCATGTAGAAGTCTAGCCCAAACCCATTTCCCTATGGAAGACAAGCTGAACAGTCATCTGCCAGCTGGATGGTAGGAGGGAATGGGATGTTAGCTTGAATTCTAAATTCCCTAAGATACTCTGATCAGATAGACTGAGTGAAGGAGGAGGAGAAGAGAATGTGATCAATGGTTTGTGAACAAATATTTCAAGTCTTATTTTACTAACAAATGTTTTGCTTCCTCCTTATCCTCGACCACCTCCTCTTACTTGCGGCACACCTCAGTCTGTATCCATGGTCCTAGATTTTTTAAAATTTGGATCGTATCATTGTATCTGGAGTTAGCTTCTATCCCCATATCCATATTAGTTTCATTGAGAATGACATATTTGCCATGCCTTGAGTCAATCACATAAAACCCAGTAAATGTTTTTTTTTATAACTTCCTTTTTTATTTATATTTCTAAAATTTTCAGGGTTTCATTCCAATACCAAATTAAATACAAGGAAGCCCTTACAAAAAAACTAAGAAACCAGTAACTCAAATAGGATTTGAGTCCACCCGCCAGCTAATAGTTAAAGTAAAACATCTGGGTTACATCATTATCTGATTGGCCCCTAAATACCCATCAGAACCTCCAACGCCAAAAGCCTGCAACTCCAATTCTTCATCGGACGAATTTAAAGAGATATGTCTTCATGGTAACTCATTCTCTACTCCTTAAAGATTTCATCATCTCCTTCTCTAATACTTAAACATTTCATTATCCCCTCACTAATCTATTCTTACCGCTTCACTTCCTCTCCCTAATTTTATCCTCTCTAACACCTCCACCCTTAGTCTGTTGATTTCACAACTCCTCTGTCAATCTCCGTCGCTTTGCTCTTCTCTTATAACCACTTCCTCAACCCAGGTTAAATTTTCTTCTCCAATTATTTTTCATAGACCCATCCTCTCTATCTAACATTCAACTCACATCAAGGACTTAATATTTTTCTCAGTAGAGCACCTGAATCTGTCATGCCACCTCAACCCGGGCTCAAATTGGGAGCTAAACATGAGAAATCTCCCGAGAATTATTAATAATAAAAAAAATCACCCACAAAATTGATCCTCAACCAAGGACAATAAGAAATTAAACATAGAACACTTGATCAATCCTTGGATCTAATGTTAAAGGAACAACAAATGAACTCTTTTACTCACTATCACCAATCCTTCTCCCATATGAATTCAGACTTGTTGCCGTCAGAATTAAAGCCGTACTATCAATCTCTACTAGAATACTCGTTCACTCTATTACACAAACTACTCATCAATACAAATCAAATCAGTAACAACAACTTGAGAACTTGAGTTCTTTTCGTTCTTTTACGAATCTAGAGAAAACTAATCTTGCATACTAGATTGCTATATCAAACAGTATTCTCTCAATATAAATTAGTTTGATGTCAAGTTCAGAATAGCATCAGATCTATAAAGCACCGGTCAACTTCAAGATCAATACAAGCTGAATGTTGTAAACCCTAGATATTGAACTAAAACGAAGCAAGAATCAGTAAATCTTTACTAGAAATTCAAACGAACTGATCGACTACAACAAGATTGGATAGTAATCTAGCAATCCAAATTTAAACGGATCTAATCAGAAAGAGAAGGAGTGGAAGAGATGATACCTCGAACGAAAGGAAAGAGAGACCTGAAGCTCTTCTTCTACTACAACCAAGTGTATATGTCTGAAGTGGAGAGAGTGTTTTTGGTGATGAAATGAAATGGTGTAAGAACGTGATGTGCGTCTGTGCGCGTGATATTTGTAATCTGGACGCTGAAAAATTGCGCTAAATGAGATGGAATCAGCAGAGCGTCTCGCGCGAGTCAGGACGAACGAAGAATATTTTATCCAACGTGAGTGAGTGAGTGAGGGGAATCTGGATAGAAATAGATTTTCTGCCAAACTTTTTGTTTTTCAATATAAAAGTAGGTATGACCTATTTAGATAATTAACTGAAATTATAGCTTAATTCTTTCCACTCTTTTCATTTTATTTTTTACTCTCGTTATGGGTGCAATTTGGGCGGGTTGGGCAATCCAGGAGCTCAATCCAGGCCCAAGTCGAAGTATTGATAGGTCATCCCTTCGTCCACCCAATTTGAGCTTAGGCTCGAACTAATCAACACAAGCCTAGCCCGAAATTTTTGCATCGAACCTAAATTTTCTAAAAAATCTTTCAAATTTAGAGGTAAATGAGAATTGACCCATGATCATAAATTGCTTTATTGAACTTTAGCTTAAATGAGTGGATAATAAATTACTTAAATTCTTTGGGGTTTTGGGTTGTTTGTGCTTCCAATGCTCTGCTCCAAACCCAACCCGAATTTTGATAAGACTTAAAATTTTGAACCCATGGACGGTTCGACTTTAAAACTCTTCCTAGAGTAGTTGTTAATACGAATAATAGAAACTTTGTTATAGCCATTTCAGTACATTCAATATACCCTATGGATAGATGAATACATACAGTTGAACATAGTAAAATAATAAATTGAAAGATTTTGTTTAAATTGTTCGTTTGGAAATTTCCTCAAAAGCTAATTATAGGGTTATTATCTCCATCGGAACAATAGAATTGCTATGCTCATTGCTAAACTTGTTGAAAAGATGAAATATAACAAAGGTATATCTTCCGATGGATATATATATATTTTTTATCACGATCATCAGAAGAAGGTTTCATACCATAGGTTAGATAATTAAGCAAATATTCACATGCAATTTAAACGCTTTGTCACTCACCCATAATTTAGGTTGAAGATATCACAATTTGATACTTATTTATTTTAAAAAGCAATATGTGTATTTTTAAAGGTCACCACCAAGCGTTATTTGACAAAGCCTAACTCACACCGCGCAATCAAGGGTTTTGTTTTCCACTCATCTTGAACAACTCAGTGTCTTTTCCTTATATCCTCATAATCTTATTCACCCAGTCACCCACCATCTTCTTCGACAGATATTTTTAAACAACCAAACTCAGTTTTTCATCATTTTCCTCTCTCACTATCTCATTCAATTGTAGTTTGAAGGCTCAAATGCATTTGATGAATGAAGAAAACCGAGCTAAAAAATGATGTATGTCGTTGTATAGTGTAGCTAGTTCATTGCTTTTTCCCTTATACATTAAGTAGATATGACCATATGTAGCTCATGCCATGCAATCATTTTTCTCATTGAACAAGTCTACATCCGGTGGCATCGGGCGGATGTCCTTTTGCATGTATCCCTATATATCCTCATCCACTAATGTTTTCTCAAGCCAATGACAGATCCAAGGGCAGGCCTACCAAGGGACGCGGGGGGAGCTCAACTTTCAAAATAATTTAAGTATATATCTAGTATTTCTAAAAACGTTTAATATACAACAAACATTAGATTATTAAAATCTTAAAGTATGAATTTTAATCATGTATACCTCTGTGGCCGAGTGGTTGATTATTTTTTGGTTTTTTTTTCATGATATTTTTATGCACACTACTACAAAAATGGGCAATTATGGCAGATAAATATATGACACTAAAGGCGTACTTCCGTCGCAAAAAATACTATATCTGCCAGACAAATGTTGCAATAGCGAATATAATATCTGCCGGCAAAAGTGGCGTTGGGAAAGGGATTGTCCCGGCGGATAAATCCCTTAATCCGCCGGGATTAAATTTGAATTTAAAAAAAAAACAAAAAATATCCACCAACATGACATAGTGGCGGATATAAATGACATTACAGTTTTGTCGTGACACTTATATTTGACAAAGTAATTGATTGGGCGACACATACATACGCCGACTACAAATTGTTAAACGCCGAGACTTCAGACTAGGCGGCACATAAATCCGTCAGACAAATAAATGTTAAGACCAACACTACAACATCACTGAAGTAATAAATAGATATGACCTACAATAACAAGAATGTCAATACCCGATTATATATTTTACTTACAAGAATGTCAATACCTGATCATATGTTTTAATTACTAGATTAAATTAGATTGTTGTTCCCTTTGAGACATGGAAACAGACTAGTAGTCTCACTCAGAGACAATTAATTAATAGGTTATCAAATGTTAGAATAATATTTAATACAAATGCATGTACGTGAGAGCTAAGCGGGTATATGACAAACTGATATTTAACTCATCAATATAATAACACTGTAAAACCTAAATAGTGTCCTTTGTCAACAGTAAGCCATTTCACGATTAGCAAATTCAGCATACTAATTGTCTGAATCTCAAGCTTGGATGTTTCCCTTGTCACCATTTTTTTTTTCCTTCTATGAATTCAAGTTTAGACAATGATGATGATCAATAATCTGAATGAGATTTGAAAAAGAGTCCTATTGATGTAGAATGTGGATTAATATAAACTTGAGTGGTTGGCATTTGTTGTTTTGCGTTTGGTGGCGAGTTTGCCAGAAGCATTATTTATGATGACGTGCTCAACATCTGAATCAGAAGAGTAGTTCAGAAGTTCTCAGAACCAATATCAAACCTCCCTCTGGTGATTCAATTACATTTCACCAACATTTTTCATCCCATGTGAGGCTACATAGAACTTAAAACTTTGTTTCAACTCAATTTATGGAGTATTTTGTGTAAGAGCTACAGGCAGTTCTAGTTCTCCAGAATATTCATTCGATAAAAACGATTCGAAAATTGTCACGGTTAACTAAAATCCAAAATAGAACTAACAATTTCTATTGAGTTGACCTATTTATTGTATGGCCAAAATTCATTGTTCTTTACATTCCAAGTATTTGCATAACCAAGTAGGAGTCAAAACTAAGTAATCCATCCTCGGACTTCTACTCCTAGTTTTGCTAAAGCGATTGGTAATGTAGGTGGTGTGGCTGCTTAAGTGGAGCGTTGCAAAAGCCAGTCTTCAAATTTTTTAGCAAACAAGATTTGTTTATACACCAATAATCGCTTGAAGTTTGCAATATATATATGCATGAAAAACAATACTGAGATTCTGTGCACTGGATCTCCACCCCATGGTAGCATGCTTGAAAAAATGTGGGATTAATACAGTTTGTAAAAGTTTGACTTATCGGTTGAATTTATGGGGATATTGGAATGGCAACCTTCCCCTGCTACTTCTGCTTGTTTTGAGACTCATGATTCATTATCATTATCTTAAATTTGTTATCCTAGCTCACCCAACGTATTTATGACTCAAGTAATCATTTTCGATTGAGATAAAATTTCTTAGGTTTCAATAAGGAAAAATAAAAGAACCGACCAGTATTTATTATGGCTAATAGTATTGGTAAGGACTAGATAGCTATCATTGGGACAAAGCTATTGCGTAGATAATTGAACACAAACATAAACCTGGTACAAATGTACAGTAAATTCCAAATAGCAACAACAACATAAGGGAAAGTAAAAGAAACGTCATTTCCAAATAGTATGGCTTGCACCTCAATCCAAATACACATAGAAGTATATTGAGTGAAATGGAACAAATATTCTTGGATTTTGATTATCAAACATTAAACAAAGTTCCTTATCATATATCGTATGATGATTGTTAACCCAGTAAAGTGTTCTCTGAACTTTTACAAACTGGATAACAAAATGTACTGCACGATGTATATCATGTCTAGTAAGTAGTAATAATCAAATATATCAAACTTTCAACCGAAAGTTTTATGCTGAGGAAGGTTAAAAAAACAACTCTTCGGCATTCATTTGTTAAATAATTAAGCATTCGATTCTGACAGGCTTGGAACATTTTTTTTTTTAACAATCATACTATTCGTTTTCTGAGCATCTGCTAGTATGATTAATGCAACATATTTAGATTGAGACAATAACATTCCCTTAGATGAGACCAAATGACTTCTATATATACTAAAAATAATTTTTATTCTATTAAGCATTTAATCAAACAGTTGGCGTGCAAACTATCAGGTGAATGCATAGGAGATTGTTAGATGAAAAAATTCCATTGTGAAAACATACAAAATGATGGATAAGAGAACACAGGTACTCACCAACGTCGTCGGCAGGAAATGTAGTCGGCAACGATCGTCGTCGACAATGAACGTCGGAAGGAGAATAACGGAGATGAAAAGCTTTGCTAACGTAATGAAGAGAGGAGAAGCTCTGTTTATTGTCGTAATGGCGGAGAAGCTTTGTTTCTTGTCGTAATAAAGAAAGAGAGATGAAAATAGGGAGATGAAAAGATTTGCTATTGTAATGGCAGAGATGAAGCTTAGATAGGAAACGTAATAAAGAGAGGGAGATGAAAAGCTCTGTTTTTTGTATACTAAATAGGGTTTAAGTTAAAAAAAAAAAAAAAATACTAAAGAGGGCTTTGGGAGGGGGAATAGATTAGTTTGGTAGCCCATACAAATGTCATAATGAACCCCACAACCGTAGGCACAAAATTTTGTTAATTTTTAATGAGTATTTGAGAGGGGAATTTCCCTCATTTTCCCACTTTAGACGCTCATGGCGGATATAAACTTCAGTTTAGGATTTATAATTGCCGGCACAATTTTATTGATTTTGAATGAACATTTGGGCGGAGAAATTTCCCTATTTATATTGTTGTGGCGAATATAAACCCCAATTTAGAATTTATAACCGCCGGCAAAAATTTTATTGATTTTTAATGGGCATTTGGGAGGGGGAATTTTCCTCTTTATATCTTCGTGGTGAATATAAATGCCAGAAACACTATCCTGGCAGATAAAGGTGTCAAAAATTTCCTTTGCCCAGCGGATACCCTTAATACTCCAGGAGTATGCCTTTAGTGTCATATATCATCCGTTAGAATTGCCCATTTTGTAGTAGTGGCATTTCCATAGCTAATTAATTGAAAACATAAAAAAAATTGTTTGTTCATTGGTGGTATAAAACCCACAACAAAAAAATATTTTTGAAATAAATAATTAAAATAATAATTATAGAACCCAATTAAAATATATATCATTAGTCATCTCATACAAAATTCGAGGGTTAGATTGGCTAGTAAAATCCATTTTCTCTGTAAAATTGTACTAGGATCTTATTACGTTCGCATATTTCATATTTTTTTAATTTAAACTTACATACTCATCTTAATTATATTATTGTTAATTATGTATTATAGTTATTACGCTATTTTGTCTTTGCTATGATTGTCGACAAAGTGATCTTATGGCTCAAGATAGGGTTATAGGGTTCAATTAGATATAAACAATGCACTTGTTAATTTTTTTAATCGTTGACTTGTTATGTAAATACACAATACTAATTTACAATTACATTTTCTCATTTTTATGCCCACTCGAAGATGTAAATTTTAGTTTGTTATTAAATTATCAACTTAGGGCAGGAAATATTTTTTGCCTCCGCATTGGATAATAATTACGATTACCGATAAATAACCTTATGCCATTTCATCCCCTCTAACCTACATTCCTAGATCCACCATTGGACAAATCTAGACGGCATATGGGCTACACGACCTCATAAGCTTGGCAAAATCATCATTGGAGGTTTGATTTTGACCTCATAAAAGCTCAGTGTTATTCGAAAAATATATTTGTTCTGACCGACTGTATGCACATCTAGTTAATAAGCAAGATCTGTCTCTAAGCATGTAATGCCAAACTTATTAGTCTCAATTTGTACAACTTTGTACAAAAATGAAGAAACAATTGCTTCATGTTGTTTATGATGATGAGTGGTGACATAAGAAGATGAACGAGGAATATAGCCGAGCAAGTTAACAAAATAGGGAATTCTAATTGGCGAGAAAACGGGCGAGCATTTCCTCGCCAATTAGACAAACCCTAACAAAATTTATTTCCGTGGGGCAACTCAGGCGGACTTGTCAAATCGTAGGAACACGTTTACTAGTTTTAGATGGTTGTGCCTCTAATTCAAATTATGGATGCCTTTAACATCTTCTTAAAAAAAAGGTCAAGATGTCTCTATAAATCCCTCCCTCCCAACCCTTAAATCCATAAGAAACCCTAATCGCCGCACTCTCTTTTTCCTCTTCTCTGTTCCTTTCAATCGCTCGATATCTCCTTACAATCTGTGAGCATTTCTTCTTACTTTCTATTTCGTTTCAATACAATTTATCACTTTTGAGGATATAAAATCGTCTTTGGGAATCTTCATTATATACTCTGATGTATTTATTTCTTTCATTCATTGGGTTTCATTTCATTGTTACTGATTTCAATTTTTTTTGGGCGATTTTAAGTTGTTGTATGCTTAAGTGCCAATGATGGTGTTAAATATACTATGAATGTTTCATAATGAAAACTACTACAATCTGAGGCACCCCATCTCCTATTGTATCTCTATTTTTTTTGTCAAATTTAGTTTGATCCATTTTGTTAGCTGTTTAGAGTGGGTGAAATGTTAGTAGATGATGAGAGAGAATAGACGGATTCCCTCTGATTTAATCATGATTATTCAACTGTATACTTTCTGATACTTGGTGCTCTAAGATTCCCACAATTGCATAGGGATATAGATTAGCTAAAGAGTCAACTATAATTTTTCCTGAGCTAGTGATGTTAAATAAATATTTGCTACTCTTGATTGGGTTTATTTATAAATTATAAGTTTATAACACATGATGAACATTTTTCCACCAAGATCTCTGAGGGTCTGACCAATTTACTAGCTAAAGCTAATAGCTTGATAACAATTAATAGTTAATGTTATCTGAAATATGGAATTCAAGTTTTAGAATCTTCACACAATTAGACCTTTCGAAAGCCAGATTTTACTAAGTTATTTTGTTTGTCATGTTGAATGCAAGTGATGATAAACAAGACAGGGACATCAGCACTCCTTTGGAGAATGTTGACTCGTCTATGGGAATCTCTCTGATGCACGAGAGCATAAGCTTAGGTTGTGTTTGATTTTTGGTTAATGCACAATTCTAGCCAGCCTGGTTAGCCACTCTGGTTGGTTTTTTTTAGAATTCCATCCCTTTTATAATGATGTTTATTGTTGTGTTTTAAAGAGGAGGGGTAAAAAGTGTAAAAAAAGCCAACTAGGCTAGGAAATCAGGCTGGCTAGACTTACTCTTGGTTAATTGAGGTATACTAAAGTTTTATTTTTTAGTGTTTGATTTTTTTGGGTTATGAAAAACAAGATTTGCTCTGTGAAAAGTTTTCATTTCCTTTTTCCACTCAACCTTGACTTGTAACTCCTCTTATCTTCAGATCTCCTGTTCTCTCTCGGATGTGGTCGACTTACAACTCCTGTTACCTCTTTCTCAGATGTGGTTGACTTACAACTCTTGTTTCCTCTCTTTAGATATCTTGTTTTTCTCCTCTTTAGATCTTCTGTTCTCTCAAAAGAAGGGTCAAAACAGTGGAAGAAAAGTCAAAACAAGGGTTCCAAATTTGAGAAGAATAGTGAAAACAAGGGTTTCAAATCTTAGAGAAGAACAACAAGAGATCTGAAAAGAAGAACAACAATAGATTTGAAGAGAGAGGCAGCAAGAGTTGTAAGTTGACCACATCTCTAAAAGAGGCAACATGAGATTTGAAGAGAAGAGGCAATGAAAACTTTTCTCATCTAAACTATATATTAAAGTGGGTAGCCCTAAGTAAAGTTTTCTTATATTAAAGTTGTAACCCTAAGTAAAGTTTTCTTATATTAAAGTGGGTAAAGTTTTCATAGCAAAAATTTTTTCACCAACCCAAAAAAATCAAACACTGGAAAATAAGACTTTGGTAAAAAAAAATTTCTTTTTCCCTCAAAGACCCAAAAATAAACACACCTTTAGTGACAATTTATTACTTAGAATTACAGTTGTGTGTGACATTTAATATCTGTTTTTTTTTCCCAAGTTTTTTGCTTCAATTTATAGTTATTCATTCTGCAAAAAGATAAAAATGAATTAGATGTAAATGCAAGTGATGATAAAAAGACAGGGACATCAGCACTCCATTGGAAAGTGTTGACTTAGTCTTTGGGAATCTCTCTGATGCATATATTCATCTTATGGTACTCAAGGAAATTACACTAATTTGTTATTACAAACCTTTTCATGCATTTTTTATTGTTCAATTTTATCTATCAAATCTTGAAAGATGATTGAAAGTTATTGCTCATGATGGTTTTAAATATACTTTCAGGGACACAAGAAAAATAATTAAAATTTGAGGTGGATGTCTTGTTTGCTCTTTTACTGTTGTTTGATTTTATTGTTTGCATTTCTTGTGATTTTCGCTGCACTAGCATTACTACCATGTCATCCAGAATGCAACTCAAGGTGCGACTAATGCATCAAATGCACATACAACAAATCTATTGAGCCTGGTGTCATAGTCTGTTTTGTGTCGAACACATTTGTTGTGTTCAGGGAAGGTCACTGTTAACCGTGTTTTCTGACGCCGCCCCTCTTTAATTAGGGCTTCCTCCTTCCATCTTCGGTTGTTTCTCATTTCCCCAAACATTTTCCACTTTTTCTGTTTCAACAAATTGATAGATAAAATGAATGGTTTTCTCGTCTCTTTCCATCTTCGCTATTTCGCATCAATTGGTCGAGCAACCACTCCATATCAACAAATCTATATGATGTAAACCCCTTATACAAATTGCTACTATAGCCGGATATTTGGATTGAACAACCTGCCTATGTTAGGTATACTCCCTGATCACGATTGCGATACATCACAAATATAGTTCGAAGATGTGGAAGTAGATCACTTTGTAGATTTGTTGAAATGGAGTGTCTGCTCGACCAATCGATTTAAGAGGGAAGGATACTCTATTGATTTGTTGAAATTGAAAGAGCCGAAACTGTTTGTGGAAGGAGCAACAACTGAAGATCGAAGGAGGAAACCCTAATTGAAAAGAGGAAGTGTTTGAAAACACAATTAACAATGACCTTCCCTAAACACAATAAATGTGCTACATTAGGTGTCAATTGACACCCTCTCAGGCACAAAACAGGCTATGACACCCTTCCCAGGTACAAAACAGGCTGTCACCAAGCTCTGTAGATTTGTTGATGCACATATTATCAGATCATTAAATGATGATATAAAATCACTACCATTGAGGCATCTGTACATTGGTTAACTCCCTTCTTACTTTAGGGAGAGTTCATTGTTCATTGCATGTTTGTCTCATATTTCTCATCCACCATGAATTCATCTTTTGTACACCTTTTGCTTACAATCTATCTTTGTTTGGAGAATATGAGCTTGGTTCACCCAATTTATCAAAAATTTTAACAGGTACTTGAATGTTACCATTTGGAATTTAGTCTGCCGATGATGTATTTACTGATCAGATTAAAGAAGACGATATATGTAATTAATTTTCATTACCTCTGAGGCAGATTTTCTAATGTTTTGTTTCTCTTGTTAACTTTCCGTTGTATTTGATGCCTTATGATTCTCATATGAGAAGAGAAAATTGAAAATTGCTTTTTGAAGAAGCCTAATCCCCGAGCTCCATAGGCATTCCTGTAATAAACTGTTCTTCATATTTTAATGAAGGCACCTAAGATGTGTGCTTGTTGGTCTGCAAAACATGTGAAGGTTTTGTGCTTCTTAGAGTTTCTTTGTTTGTTTTTTTTTTTTTTTTAATTATATACTTTATCATTATTTTTCTTGGCTCCATATCATGAGTCAACAGCAGGAGCCGATATATGGTTATCTGACTGCCGCTTGGAGCCTAGAATAATGCCGGCGGAAGATTGCTTGAAACTCGTCTGTCGTTTCTTGCCACAATAGAGCGGTTACATACCATTATATCATACCCTTTGCACGGTTTGCATGTTGGGTTATTTATTTATTTATGAAAAATATGTTTCTTATTTGTGGATTACTACTGTTTTTGTCCATGATTCTGCAACAGTTTTTCTTGTGTTCCCCCCCCCCCCCTCAATTGGTTGTTTTGGAGGGCAAGTGACTGGCCTAGCTGCTGGCGTTATTTATTTGATCGACATGTATTATGTTTTTAGGTATTCTGAAGATTCTGCATCCCCTAACAACAGGATAATGGAACCAGATCATCAATCATGTCTGGTTTTCCACTATATTGTTAGGCTCAAGTGTTTGTTTATAACTTTGTTACCAATTGATGTTGTAATTTATAGTTTTCTCATTTTATGTTATTGGCAAAGTAATGCATATTAACATGTATTCGTATCTGCGGAGTCCATGTGTTAGTTTTGTGGATGTGAAACAATTTGTTTTTTTGTGTTGAATATTTTGCTTTTTAGGGTGTGTTTGGTTGTACCCATTTCATGGGAATTGGAATTCTATTCCCACTTAGAATTATATTTTAGGTGTTTGTTTAGGGTTTTACTCCAAGGCATGGTATGCCAGCACGTGCCATATATTCCCACCTTTGATGGGAATCGGACGCCTCCGATTTCTTAGGAAAACAATTCGCGGGACACAAAATTCTCGATTCGTTCTCTCCTCCGTCGTCTCTCACCATCTCTCTGCCTCACATCCCCTGGCGATCTCATCTCTATCGAAGATCTCTTCCACTCTGCGATCTTCTCTCTCACTCACACTCTACAATCTCCCCTCTTCCTTTTCTCTTTGTTCTTCTCTTCCACTCTTCCCATATCTCTGCTCATTGTGTTGCTAACTGATTCGAGTTGTTTTATTGTATCTCTCGTTATCCAGGGCCTCGATACTGCGAATTGATTGGTAGGTGATAGATTGGGTTTTCGATTTGGGTTGCTTCAGTTATTCTTTTTCACCCAAATCCACTGTGAAGGTATAATTTTTACAATACCCTTTGATTTGTTTCTTCATTTTATTTGTTTGGGGTGGTGATTTTGTGTTTGAGGTGTTGATTGATGGTTTTGGGTTGTTTTCGGATTTGTGGTTTGGCTTATTTTATTAGTGGGGCTTTGACGAATTGAAAAACCAAAAATTTGATATGTGGTTTGTGATGATCTTTATGTAGTTGATTCATGCTTTAATTGTGACAAGCGATGCTTCACCTTAACAACAGAGTAACTTTTGTACAAATGATCCAAACTTGGAGCATTTTTAGCGTGAATTTACATTTTGTATTATAGTATACCACAAGTTATACCATTTTATTTTTCTTGGCGAAATGGTGGAAATATTCTTATATTTTTTAATGCATTTTTCCCCATTTTGCATGGAACATGGGTTGGAGTCTTGATTATGCATCATATTTTCGTTGCGCATTAAGCATGAGATTGCAAGCCTTAATGACCCGCCCAAAAGTATGGTCATTCTGATATGGGTTGAAATTTTTTTGAAGCATTTGAAAATAGTAGGCAATAGGAGAGTGTGGTGAGTCATTGGGTGTGAGGGTTTGTGCTTGGCATATGATCATTGCATTCCATGTATACCAACAGTGTGATGGAATGGAAGATGAGTTTGGCATAATGAGGGTTGTTATTGTTGAAGTAGAACTGGATGATTCTTGTTGTTGCAAAAGGGTCTTTGATGAGTGATGGTGTGTGCGTGGAAAATCTTTAGGAGTGGTTGATGTTGGTTGTGGAGTTGGTTGTGGAGATATTGGAAGGATTGTACGAGTGGAACAAGGGGATGTTGAGGAGGGGGTTGAGTGAGTTTTATAGCTCAATCTAGACATTAAATCTAGTCATCAAAACAGCAGGTGAGTGTACATATTTCACCACTTTGATGTTGTTGGAATCAATGATGGGCTTGTAAATGATTTGTGGACTTGTGAGGAATTGAGTCCATGGAGGAGTTGAGAGAAGTGGAAATGGAAGGGTGGTTTGGAGAGGTTGGTGGCTAATGATTTGGTTGCCATTGTTGCAGCAGACATGGTGAGCTCAGTGAGCTAAAGAACTGTGATTGTGACTCTGTGAGTTCTGGTTTGCAAATTCTTCTCATGTGTTTGGTTGGCATTTGTATTTGCATACTCTCTCTATTATAAATTTGATGCCCAACCCCTCTTAAACTAACTAACAACAACGAAGGTGTGAGCTTTAGTGGAAGAAAGCGGCTCCCTTGTGAAATTTATTTTTCTCCAGCTTTTGATAAGGGAGAAATTCTGAGTTTTGAGAGACCCCTAGCTCATATATCAACTTCAGTAGTGTAGATGGAACAGTAGCCATTATCAGTGTCTTGCAAGTGAGAGAAACCTCATGTCCATATTTTCCAAAAACTTTTAGGTAGGGTAAGGAAAGATTAAATAACTGTTATAGAAGTGAAAGCACAACACAACTTGAAATTAGTTAGCCATGTCAGAAAGAAAGTTGTGCTGCCTTCAAGTTCCAAGGGATGTTGTTGCTGCTTGAATGTTTACACCTCTATGACTTAAAATTTGAGAATGTAGGGGTCCTCCCATGTTCTCAAATAATTTTGGTTTCTAGTAACTCTCCAACATAAAAGAGAGATATAAACTGTGAATGCTTTGCTGTAGCATGTTTCAGTTTTAATGTCTAGTTGTCGAAATTCAAGGATAGTTTTATAATATATGAATAATTTTGGTTTATGAAGGTTGAATTGCTTGCCAAGGATTGGGTAGGATATATTATGTTTGATTGGGTACTTGTATGAAGAATCCTCCTTTATAATATCTGGCTGAACCAGTTGTGGAGGTTTTTGTAGTATAGAATTTTTTGCAAGCATTCAGTTGGAGAAATTATTAGTTCTAAATTGAGTTAGCTCTTTGGCTTTGCTGGCTACTGCAGACATTCGGATACGTGTCCAACTTAGGCAACTGATAGAGACTGACCTGTTCTTGGTTCTTATTGCAGGTTTGTGAAGAATTGGCTCTAGCTTCTTTGACAGAATTGGAACAAATTGCTTCAGGCTTCTCTGACAGAATCGAGTATGAAGTAAATGCACCTTGCAATCTTAGCAGAAAGCTCTACTATGATGTATGAAGAAAAGACAAAGGATAGTTCAACATTAGTCTTTCATCACTCAGCATTTCTGTTTCAGCATTCTATTTCAGCAGTTCCCTGTCAGCATTAGCATTGCATCATTTCAGCAGTTCCCTGTCAGCATTAGCATTGCATCAGTTCCTCCCTGCTACTTGCTTCCTTCTAGTATACGTAAAACGAATAGGGGGCCTATCAGCAACACTAGTAATGTGGTTGCTATAGTCAGGTGGGACTTCTATCCAGACATATCTGTGCATGTAGGCACATATTATGTTCTAATACATTATGGTATTTTGTATTCTGTTGTCAAAGGTCGTTTAGATGACATCTGTTGATTTCCTCTTCATGAAACTATCTATGCTAACAGGCTTTGATGGTTCGCTTGGAGTCTGATTTAGCACAAGTACTGCTGGCAGCGTGTAGAGGAGAGTTGAGTGGAATTTCATTAGAGTGGTCTGCTGGCTCATCTATGGTGGTGGCAATGGCAAGTCAAGGCTATCCTGGGGTCTACAAGAAGGGGACTGTGATTCGGAACCTGCTGCAACGGGTAAGGACATTGAAGAGGCTCGGAATAGGGCTTACCAAGCTGCTGATCAAATTGATTGGTCGGGAGGGTTCTTCCGGCGAGATATTGGTTGGAGAGCGCTTCCCTATAAGCAAACTGCTAGCGATAAGTTGGGCTTGTTTTGTTGTCACAACTTGAATTGTTTGTAACAATCTCTAGAATTAATAAATCATAAAGAATATGTTTTTGTCATGAGGGTAGGATGGAATCATACTTGGTTATACTTGTATCACTTTCATTGAACACTAGGAATAAATTAACTAAAATTGGTAATTTAAAAGCAAAGCAGGGTCAGTCAGAAGTAACTTGTGTAAACCATTTACAACAATAAATTGAGTTTAGAAGTGAAAATTGGCCATCACTAGGGAGTATGTGGTTTAGGACTTGTTATGTTTATGCAGTAAACATGATTTTATTTTGAAAAATTTAGTCAAAATATATATTGCTAAATTTTTTTTATTAGAATTCTGAATACCAGTATTGAACGTTGATTTCTCATTGAAAGATTTAAGCAGACGTCAAGTTTAAAATTATACTGTAAGTATGTTTTGCAGGAAGCAAAATCAAAATCATATTCTAGTTTATATATAAAAGTAGAATTGTGGGATCTTCAAAATGAAAAAAAAAAAAAAAAAAAAAAAAAAAAAAATGAAAAAAAAATTCCCATGATTAGTTTTGGGCAACCAAACACTCACAATAGGAATTGGAATCCAATTCCCATGGACAACCAAACATCAAAGTTGGTCAAGTCCATGGCATGGGATGCCATGAAATGGGATGTCATTGAATGAGATTCCAATTCCCACATTAGGATTCCATGCAACCAAACACACCCTTAGTTCCCCAACGATCTTGAATGTGAATAATGCGTGGACAGTGTGATGATCCTATCATTGCGCTGATGCTTAATTTCCTAATATTTTGCAACATGGAAACCATCACTCACATACCTTGATGATTTTGATGATCTAATTCAGTTAAATGCTACTGAAGTTTAACAAAATAAATAAAAATAATCTATTGACCTGGAACTTTGACAAAAATCTTACGAAAATGCAGCAACTAGGTGAAATCTCTGAAGTGTTTATGTATCTTGAGGATGTAGCCAACATCATCTAATGATACCAATCATCTTGATTGCAGAACCTCGGCCTCACTCGAAATCTTTAGAAAAAAATGAGTGTCAACTTTCAAAAGAGATCATTGGGTTGGATGACAAACTTGTGAGTTCTTGTCATTTGGATCAAATCTTTGCACAATTATAATCAAGCTTAAAACGTGAGTTTAAACAAGCACAAGCATGCCATTAATATATAAATGCACATAAAAAAAGCTATGTAACAAAATCACCATTACACTATAGTGTAACTACACTCAGTGTGGGTTTTACATCTTGACAATTGTGAAATTACTCAAAGGTCTGAGGTACTAACATAACCAACCTGAGTAAGGGAGAGAGTTCATTTCCCATTTTAATATGAGTGAGGTTAGGAAATCAGGTTTTGTAATCATGTTTTGCAATCAGGATGATGTGGTATCATTATAGGAATTTTTTATAACCTCGAGATAGATATAAATTTTTTGGAAATTTCATCATTCTTTCGAGATCACGACATATCACCCTGATTGCAAAAATCTAGTTTCATAGCATTTTTGTTTTAATATGAACCTTGATCGAAAACCTAAACCGATCCACACCACAAAGCAAATACCTGAACCGATGCACACCACAGAGCTTACTGATATGTCAATCATGTTTGATGATACATAAAATTGTCACCCAATCGTGACCATACACATAACTCAAATCATTATAAATATTGATGAATCCTTATGAAAGAGATGGAAGGAATCACTCAATCTCAATGAATGAGAAGACCATTCAATCATCAATTCACTTATTATATAAGGTAAAGGAAAATGTATGAGAAAGGGATGTCGATTCGACTATCTTATTTACACGATGCAACTTTAACTGAGTTTTGTCCATAAAATTTTTTTTCTTCTTCAAATAGAGTCGTTGACTTAATCATCAGAGTGTCTTCGATCACCAAAAAAATAGTATTCGACAGTTTAACATTTGTTTTGCCGGTCAAACTCTCAGGAGGACTAGATTTAGGACGCATCAATGTTGGTAGGGATATGGAAGAAAGCTTGTGTTGGCCAAAATAGTTTTAGATGGCAACTGCACAGTGAAAATATATAAAAATAGTTTTGAGTGAGGCTAGATAATCAAGTTTTGCCACTAGAATAATATGGCATCGTTAGATGAGTTTTTTAGAACCTTAAGATAAATATAAAATTTTTTGAAAATTTTATCATTATTTCAAACTTATGCCACGTTATTATAATTATAAAACATAATTACAAAAACCTCATTTTCTATCATTTTTGAATAGTTTTAGATGGCAACTGCAACAATGAAGATATACACAACTAACAAATGTATGCACTGTGCAGTAGGAAATTGGCGGAAGGGGGGTGGGGTGGGGGGATCGATGGATTTCAAATTTTTTTTTTTTTTTTTTTTTTATTGAAATCCATCGATCAAATCGGACGGTTCAGAAAGGACCTCCTCCTGTGCTTCCTGCGCAGGAGCCCTCCCCCTCCCCCCGGATCCGAAATTGGCCCTTGTCGACATTTAAGGGAGATGTCAGTGTACGGCACCATTCAAAGAACTAAATATTACTGATGCACTTATGTCCTCACATTTTCTATCTCCACCGTCCAATCCTCTGCTTCCCTACCCCACACAAATTGACTGACTGACCATGTTCAATACCATCCTTAACCAACCCAAGTACTACCACAATTAACTCCTCTCTCAGCTATTTATAGCAAGGCTTGAGCTGCGCTCTCTACGTACACCCCTCACCCCACACCCCTCCTTTACCTTTAGTCTTTAATTATGTTTATTCATCCTTTAGTCTTAAATCTCTCTTGTCGACAATCCAAGCTCCTCTCTCACATCCTTTTCATTCCATGCTCTCCATTGTCCAATAGACAACACACCCGTAACCCAATAGATCTTGCACACTCTTCTTGCATCACTCATCTTCTTTATAACCAATCCCATCTTTACCATTTGTTGATGGACTGTCAAATGGAGTATTTCAGTCCAATGGGTTCTTCTTCTTCTTCTTTCACATAAACTTCTTGTCTCCCATTTCCCATTTTGTTTCCATGTTTTCCTCTCATAGAATATAATCTTCCTCCTTTGGGAAATCAAATAAGTGTGTCTGGGTTTTGCATAGTTTTGGTAATCTTTGCTTTTGCTTGTATTGGTTGTTGGAGTATCTAATCTTACCTTACATGGAAATGTTGACATGATGGATGTATTAATATTATTTCATCTAAGGTCTTGCATGTGGGGGTGAGGTTATGTAATGCAGCCAAGGATGACTTGCCGGCATGTTTTTGTGTTACATATTACATGAACATATAATTGAATGAACAATGTGTCCCAACACTTTCAGTCAGTCATGTTTGCTAGCATTTTGTGTTTTAAGTAAAAATTGTAAAAACAATGTGTCCCAACAATTTCAGTCAGCCATGTTTACTTATGTGTCCAGGATGAAGCAATCGGCAAGTAGTCTTTGGCTAGGTTTCTACCTCATTTTCTCATGCTAGATCTGTGATGACTTTCGATCGATGATGTTTATCATATCATCATGTAGTGTGTTTTTTGTTAGGGAGGGAATTAATCTGGATTGATGACAAATAGATTTGAAGATGGATGAAGACATAGAAGGTGAGTTGTAATCTCATGATATCATTTATTTTTGTTATTACATGCTCATCATATACTTAGTAATCATATCCTTTCTCTACTTACTGTTATTTTTGCATGTTATGCTCTTCATTATTGTTGTTATCTTTTATAGCTGTCTATTATGTTTATAGGTTACGTTGCAAAGTTAGCCATTGTTACAAAAGGGTATTCCATTATTGATGAGCCCCTAGCCATTGGATTTCTTTACAAAACATGATGGAAAGTTGGAAATCGAAATCAAATGATGGTGATGTTAAGTAAGCAAATCTTATCAATCAAGTGATGGTGATGTTGATGGCTTGATGCTGTATGGTGTTAATTTGGCAAATGTTAATTATAATACAGTGATCTAAGCACATGCTAATTTTAATTATCATTTATTATTTTTTTGAGAATTGTTTTGCTCATATATGGAACTAATAAAAATAGAATGGCACAATATATGACCCTAATCTAGGTAACAACAAAATATAGTAAAACCTGAATTTTTGGTATCGGTTACGAGAGATGGGTGATATTCGATTTTGCTTATTTATCTATTTGTTCATATTTTGTGTTATGATACATCAGTTTTGTTTATCTATTATCCATTGTTTACCTATAAATTTAAAAAAAAAAATGTACAAGTGTTATGAATATTGCTGAGTACGTGAATGCTTACATTAAACAGTGAGATGTACGTAGACTCAGGGACGGATTTACGTGGGGTCAAGTGGGGGCACTTGCCCCCACTGACTTTAGAAAAAAAAACTCGATTTGCCTAACTTGCAATCGACGACGCCATTCCACCCCACCCCTTCTTAGTGACGCTGACAACCCCGTTTCTCCTTTTCTTATTTTCTTTACCCTCTATTTGTTTACTATTAAAAGTGTATTAGCTGAGTTAGTAGAGGTATACCGTATGGAATCATACGTCACGGGTTCGAACTCGACCGGCAGCATGAGGTGGGGAGGGTTATGGATAAAAAAAATGTTTACTATGAGAACAACAACCGCTCTGCCTCCACTTCTCTTCCTCTCATTCTCTCTCTGTTTGATTTATTTTCCTTTCCCATCAACGCTCCAACTTTTTTTTTATGCTTTGAAGAAGAATAATGTTTTTAAAGTATTTTCTCGAGATGAATTTGTATATCAAGATCTAGTTTAATATTTTATTCATAGGATTACTTTGGAGAAATGACCCATTAGTATTTTTGGCCCTTAACTTTATACACCAAATGAATTGACCAGATCAATAGAATTGCACGATGCCGAGTTCTCGCCTTGTTATGTATATTTGAAAGGCAAGTGTGCCGCCGTCCTCTATATATTTATCTCTTGTGTACCTACAAAGTAGATTGTTAAATCAATTTTCATCACCCATGGATTAGATGAAGTTTTGTTTAGCAATTAGTGTTTTATATAGTTATTTATGTATTGTTTAAAATTTAACAAAATTTATATTAAAGTACTTAATTATAATATTATCATAAGTTAAATATGACTCATCACTCTGCCCCCATTCAACGAAAATCCTGGCTCGATCACTGCGTAGACTCATGTATCAGTGTAGTTTTACTTGTAATGCCTATATAAAAACATTATCTCTAGCACTGATATAACACATATCAATAAGAAATCTCTGTTTTTTCTTTCTCATACATTGTTATTTTCAATAGCATTTCATGTACAGTGTTGCCGAGCAAATAAATGCACAACACCTTGTTGACTTAGCTCGACGTGGTTCCAACTTTTATTCTATTCTTTATATGCTCCCTTGATTCTTGATTCACAAGAATTAGAGGTAAGTACCCTAAACAAGAAATTTTATGACATTTTTGTGTTTAATATCATGATTTTAGATCAAGTGGATCTATTATCATGTCTATGATTCTTACAAACGAAAAAAAAAAGAAAAGAAAAAAATAAATCTCATTTTTGTAAAAAAGTTACTGTAAATGAACATTTTCTGTTGATATACTAATGGAATCGTCTGGTTCCAAGCCCACTAGATAAAAAAAAATTAAAAAAATTCATGCACCCAAAATCAATAATATTATTTGTAATATTTTATTTTATACGATTTTTAAAAGTTCTGTAATTTACATAAATTTTATAGGCTCGAACAATATTTCAAGCTGCAATAAAATCTTGAAAATTTTATGTATGATATTCATATTTTATAGTAATTGTATGCTTAAATTCAAGATGTTCGATATAATGGCGTTTGTCTCTTAACTTAAAGTTTTGATTATAATTTTGCCATTAGCAGCATATCAAATTTTTTAAAGTATTGGAGCCACTTCTGCTTCGTTCTCCATTAAATGGTCATATAGTGCATTATTGATCATAAACAACAACATAAGTCAAAAGGGTTATTCAACACCGTTGTGTAAAATATATAGAACAAAAATGCTAGGAAATCAAGTTTTTACAATCAAAGTAATGTGGCGTGATCATGAAGATCATGAAAAATAAAGGAAAATCCACATGCCAACATCAGTGATCATAATAAAAGCTAAGATGAATGAATCAGAGGAAAATAAGACCTTCCTTCACAAGGAGACCAAGCATAAGAACCAGGAAACCAAATCCAATGCATTGGGTGGAAAAGACCTAATGTCTGTGAGTATGCTGAGAGTGTTATTGTTGCACCAAGTACTTCAAAGAGTAGACCAGTTAGGTTCTTCCCCATTTGATCTTCTTCACTGGCTTATCCTTCTCCTTGATTAGTTATTAGTTCAACAAATCTAAACAGAGCTTGACTTAATTGATCTTCTTCTTTTGTTCTAGACTAGTGTAATACCCGTGCCGTTGGCACTATTGCAAATTACATCCTACCTTCACGGCTATGTCGAATACTCACATTTGGGGTTTTGTTTCGATTTCTAAAAACACTTGCATAACTGTTTATTACAACAGTTATGATGAATGAATTTTGTAAACGTTAATACTCTTGAATAGTAAAACACTGTTAATAAAACTGATCAACGCAACCAATGTGCTAAGGAATTTAATCTCCATCAAATGTCAGCTTAACTAAAAATAAGAAGGAAAGAATTCAATATTAAAAAATATCACATGTTTGTCCAAGTGAGTATTTGATGAAATTGATGCCCAATTTAGTAAAGCATCATTTTGAAGAAACATAATATAATTTATTTGGACAAACAGAATGGAATACTCGTGCCATTGGCATTATCGCAGATTACATCATACTTAAACGACTATGTTGAATACTCATGTAATTTGGCATAAAAAAAAACTTGTTGCCTGAGCGCAATATATGTTCACCGTTTTCAGTATACTAAAAGTGTTTTTTTGGCGGTCGAAGAGACACGCACACAAAATTATATCCAAAATGTCAATTTTATGAATAAAGAAATTTATCCGAACAAATTTATAATGACAATCAATGCCATGAACACCAAATAATATATCCACACGCCAAAATAATATAAAAACGTGTAAGTACATCAAAGCCATACATTGTTTATATACATTGTTTATATGCACCACCATATCTCTTTTCAAAAAATGAGAACAAAAGGAACCCACAATATACAAAAATGGGTTAAACTGCATATGTACATCAAAACTACGTATCAACAACTGCTCTAAACATCTTGTGCATCACATTATCAAATGAATCGGCGTCTATATGCACCAACTTTGAGCAAGGAGGGAATATGACTGAAATCTACAAATTTATCACACACAATATTAGAAAAAAAAATGTTAATAAAATAAGCTATTTTCAATCATCGTTAGAGATAAACTACCTTATTTGCCAATTTCCAATGACGCCCACCATTATACTTTTGTTTTTTAGTGGATTTTTTTAACTCCTCGACAATGATATCCCAATTCTACAAAAATGTATAATCAATATTAGATTCATATCGTATGAAAGCAAAATATCAATATCAATAGAAAATTTATTAAAACATACCTTTAAAAATTCTTACAACAAAACTTCTGGATAAACAATATTGGTCGTAGAATCCAGCCCATCTTGAGGTAAAAGGACACTTATTCTATTAGAAGCTGTGCATCTAGATAATGCAACATAAAGTTGGCCATGGCTGAATACCGGTGTTCGTAAATCAACTCCAACGTATTTCACAGATTGACCCTGCGACTTGTTTATCGTCGTTGCATATGCCAACCGCACTGGAAATTGACGCCTTTTCATTTTGAAGGGAAACTCGAAAGATGATGGCGTTAAAGAGATTCTAGGAATGAAAACTAAATTGCCAGCCTTATCCCCATTTAAGATCTTTGCTTCAATTATACGCTTTGCACAACGCATAACTATAAGACGTGTTCCATTACAAAGTCCATCTTTAGGTGCGATGTTTCTCAGCAACATAATTGGACAACCTACTTTTAATTCTAACTTAAATGGCGGCAATCCAGAAGGATTAAGCGAGTTCAAATACTCAGTTGGATAACGGTTGGCAATGGAATGATCATTTTCAAAATGTTCCGCCATTGTATCTGCGGCAAAATAAACAATGATTTCTCCAGGAAAATCAGATAATGCAGCTTTGTTAATGTCGCAGACATCGTCATTTCGTGCTGAGAGAATTGTTCGCTCAGTCAAATAAATAGGAGACGCTGTGCCTATTACATTTAGTTGAGGATAAACCAAAGAAATTAGTTCACTTAAATCTTTGCACTTGTGCACCGTTGTTGGAATACGAATAACATCTTGTGCGGTGCTTCCAATCTAAATAAAATAAAAATAATCAGTAATTAAAAAATAGCAATGTAGTAAAATGTAGAATTGTTTACACAAAAATAATACCTCAGTCAAAAACTTCATAAACCCGTCATTGCCTACCCCATTGTCCAACCGCATATTCAAACTCAAAGTCAGAACTTGTATATTTAACCAAAGCTTAGAACGCCTCAAAGATGCAGCCACAATTTGCTCGCGGACGCCTTTGGGTATCACTGGCAATATCTGTCGAAAATCACCCCCAAGAACAACAGTAATACCACCAAATGACTTATTGGTGCTGTAAATGTCTTGTAGTGCACGATCAACTACTTCAACACAATATCTATGTTGCATCGGAACTTCATCCCAGATAATTAGTTTGGTCTCCCTGAATAACTCAGCGTGCAATGACTGTTTACTAAACCCACACACTGAATTTTCCATGACATCCAGCGGAATACGAAACATTGAATGAGCTGTTCTACCTCCCACTAATAGTAACGCCGCAATACCAGATGATGCAACGGTAATGACAATGTGTCCAAGGCTGCGACATTTTGATGCAATGGCGTTGTATAAAAAAGTTTTTCCAGTTCCTGCACCTCCATTCAAAAAAAAAATGAATTCCCTTATTTTCAAGCACTGAGGTTACTATTGCAGTATAAACAGAACGTTGTGCCTCATTAAGACGATCGACAGATGATTGTGCATCGGATTCTTGACCATCATACTGAAGTTGTCGTTGTTCCCATATGAGTCTGTTACCAACTATCATGTCCCAATTTTCAATTGGCAGGGGCATAGGTGGGAACTTCGTTAAATTCTTCCCTCCTTCTTGAAGAAATTGATATATGAGATACAAACCATAATCCAAAGTCTGAGCATCTGTTGGATTTGAAATATCGAACCTTGTTCGAAGTTGGTGCGAAAGATCATCACATATATTCACTGAGAACCTTGTCCATAGCAAATCTGGGTGAAGTGGATGACATTCCATTAGAATCACACTAAACAATCTTCTCAACTGATTCCCAGTTTTCATGATCGCAGCCTCTTCAAGGCACTGAATCCATTCATCATCATCTTCTAGGAGTCCTCGTGAGGTGCAAGCTAATTTGAAGGTGTCGTGTAAAACATTGTCATATGTGCGCAAATGTTCAAATGATTGTGGCCCTTTTACAACCGTTAGAAGCAGTCGCAAATAAAACCTTTCACCTTCATGAGGACTGGCAAAATAAATTCTTCCAATTGCATAGCCCATTTTTCTTTTTGTCCACATTTTTTGTGATTTCTGCCAAACAAAATGCTGGGGGAATTGTTGGTAGGTAAATGTACGTGCAAACGGATCTACAGCACAACATGCAAAAAATGCAGTTAAAGTCGACATTTGGTGTCTAGCTCTAAGTAAAATTGATTGTGCTTGATCTTTAGGATTGAACACAACATGATGCATTCCAGGTAAATGAAGCGCCAATCGAACCACTGTAGGATTTTCTTCGTGTAAAAGATGACCAAATATCCGCCAGGCAGCTTCCGGCGGACCAATATATCGAGCATCAAGATATTGCTGGATTTCATCTACTCCCCCTAGTACCATTGTTGTTCTATCATGACCTTTATAAATGTACTTGTGTATGTATTTAACACATTTAATTCCCTCACACACTTCCACATTAATATGACAATCAAACATCCTTGAAAGATATGGATTATATGGCACTACATCTCTATTATCAACTGGTTGACCCTTCACATTATATACTCGGCCAGTATTGCGGCGTCGATAAATAGGATATCCATCTTGGCCCATTGTTGTTGTTTCTGAATATTCGCGAGGATATCTTTTTGTGCACCTCCCATTCTCCATACATGGTGCTACAGAATTTCGAACACCACACGGTCCATGCACCATACAATGTAAGACTGTTTGAAATAGCATCGGATCTGTATCCGGGTCAGGAAATTCTGCACACACGATCTTATCAATTTGAGCGGTAGTGCGAATTTTTTGTAAATGGTGAAGGAATATAAGTGCGTGCATATGAGGTAGCCCACGCTTTTGGAATTCAATGGTAAAGACATGAGCTACAACATCACCGAATGTGCCTCTTTTGATAATCTTGTCCATTAGACATTTTCTTTTTAACTCAAAAACTCGAGATACTAAATCTGGGCGATCCATAGGCTTTTGGTGAGGTAACAGAGCATCCATAATTTCAGGCCATTTTGGATTTGCAGTCATGGTTAAAAAAACATCTGGATGATTGTTGTAACGTGTGATAGCCATTGAATCTTGAAATATCTCAAACATGTGTCTTGGACTACCAATATGGGATGACGGCAAAATAAGTCGCTTCCCAACTTGATCTGGTCTTAACCCATCGGGCCCAATGTCCGTCAGACTTTCATATAGCTCAGCCCTGAGCTTTGTTTGATTGTTCCTCACATACATTAATCGATTTTGCTCTGTTGAAGCCCAAGCATCTACTAAAAACTCCTGAAGCAATTTGCCACCTCTCAAAATTGTTGAGTACTCAGTTGGTCGTTCGAACAAACGATAACTGTAAAACTCCATCTGAATAAGTCGTTTATTTGAACACCTATTAGTTGTAACATCCCACTGAGTTAATTCAGGTTCCCAACCTAAGTCGCCATACGGAAATAATAGCACATAATGAAGTGGTAAGTAAGCTGGGTGACATTCATTAATTTTCATCAACTCTTGATTTCCTCGCAAATATACGACAATATCTCTGGTTGTGTTTACTTCAGGGACATCTCCAGGCAAAATAATTGCTATTTCATTTGATGAAGGAAGATTGTAACGCCGCCGATCTTTATGACAACTATAGTGTAAATACACAGGTATGTTTTGGTCAACAGAATTTGTTTGTTTCAGAATCTCGTATGCTTGTCGGTATTTCTCCACAAACACATTATACTGCAACAAAGCATCTTGAATGATTTTGAGCACATCTAATCTCAAGCGTGGATTTCGACGACTGCGGGTATGTAATGCTGAATCGGGATCATAAATGTAAAGCTGTGAATATACTGCATCTTGGCCTTGTTGCGGAATTAACGCTCCCGTTTGATGTCGTAATTCTCCATGAATAATAAAGCTTGTGGGACCCCTCCCATTGAGTACCCTTGGGTCAAATTTAGTACCAAGACTCGTAAATGCATTCGCAGCATTATACTCGCGAATATGTGTACGAAAATTATTTGATTGAACATCATCTCCCTCATACAACACTTGAAGCAATGGTGGAGGGGTAGATAACAGTGGCAGCTTCACCTTTCCTTGCAAACAACACGTCCCGAAAAAAGGATTCCTTGACGAAGATGCCTTCAATTTTTCATCATTCCAATGTAGTGCTGAGCAATGAGGACACAAAAAATTCATTTTGCCTAAGAAATGACGTGTTTCTTCTTGATGAGCTTGTGTGTCAATTTCATGCCGGAAATCCAAACCACTATGACGGGAAGTATCGTCAATAGGAAGTCGGTCATTTGTAATTGGCCTAAACAAATTGTAAGATAGATAATGAGTTAAAATTTAGAAAACTTGATAATGTTAAAAAATATGAGAAAATAGAAAAAAAGAAGTATACATGTTTGTTGGTGCATTTGGGGATGCGTTAGGCGTAGAAAATGAACACCTCCTTGGTTGTTGTGGTGGCAACACATTTTGATCTAACACAGCAAAAAAGTCATAATCCATGCATCGGGGAGGGATGATATTGAGCACAGCCGTTCGTGATTGTTGCCGCAGCTTATGTGGAAAAGCGCGATCATTGGGTGTGAAAGAAGGAAAAGGTATTTGAACAGGAGGCGTCATACATAAAATTCTCTCTTTGTCTAGACGCAAACGTTGTGCGGATGAACGTTTTGAATTAGTATTCAAAACAATGTTGTTATCCTAAAATACATTTAAAATGGTAAATGATTACACACTAAAAGAATTAAGGCATGCATATAATATAAACAATGAAAACATGCATAGACAATGGGAAAATAAGAATGGGCCTATATAACACGGTAAACAATGAAATAATAATAAAGTTACACACTTATACATACCTGAATAAATACAACTTTTCGATTACCCTTTTGAATAGAACCGGCATTTTCCTTTCCCTTGCATAAAAAACTTAAGTAAATAAGCATAAGTCGGTAAAAACAATTAATATAGATAATTGCAGTACACAGATCAGCACACGCATTGAAAGTTAAGAATGTTGTACACACCCCAACAAATTTGCTTTTTCCCTTTTCGGCAATTGTGGCTTTTGTTTTTCCTTTTCCCTAGAAAGAAACACACACAAATATAAATTTAATTTTCGAAGGTGTAAGGTTAAAGATCATATGTACATACTAATATAAATTTTGTTAGGAAAAAACATATGTACATACCCCAAAGCATTGGAGTTTGGATATTCTCTATTTTGTAGTATTCACATTAGCAGTCAAGGTAGTGTCTAACTTAGGTTGATTTTTTTCTCTTTCTCGACGCAAACGTTGGCCTAGTGCACGCTTGGAAACGTTACTGTCTATAGGGACATTTTCTTTTCCCTTTCCCATATCCATATTTGGCTTTAACAAAAAAAAAAACAGATAACTTGGTATAAATAAATATGTATATATTTATTGTTAGAAATAGTGAAAAAGAAAAAACAAATAAATAAATAGAAATAATACCTGTTGATTGGGAACATTGGACCTGAGGCCATTATCTATAAGAAATTGCTCCTAGTAAAAGGATGACATGTTAAAATCTTTGGCTTATTTATTAAAAACTAAGTGAAAAGAAAAATTAACAAAATTTCTTACTGTCCTCGGCAAGTTTGAATCAACTTGCTCATCACGAACTGTAACCCTGACGCCTTGTTTTTCTAGAAATTTGATCTATGGCAAACATATAAGTAAGTGAGTAATTTTAAGGTGAAAATTGGCAGATAGATGGCGGAAAAACTATGCATTTTTCTTACAGTTCCTTCTACGGCTGAATCCACCTGCAAACAAAGAAGGTGTCATATATATGAGACAACCAATTCGAAGTAAGATGTAGTAGTATCAACGTACTATAGTACCTGTCCGAAAATCATCATTTCGGAGTAGGGTGGATTTTGAACTAAGTGGTCCATAATTACGGTCAAGTACAATGAAAGGTTAGGGATCCCTGAAAAGAAAAAGGATATGTTTTTATATTGCAACAAAATCTTTACAATTGAGCTATATTTTTGGAACAACCATCAATTCAATAAGCATCAAAAAAGCATCAACAACATATTTCTTGAATGGGAAGTTGATTTAAAAAATAAATCGATTTACAATCAAAACAGGGGTACATGACGACTTTACCCGTATATAAAATGAACGAAGTTAAGGACTTAGCCCAAACAAAAAAGACCGCAACACTGTCCTCGAAACTGGACTTGAGAAATATAAGCCACTACTCAGTTATATATATAAAAAAACCACTACTCAGTAATTTAAAAAAATAAATAAGAAAAAAAATTGCATAAGAAAAAATAGAAAAACATCAAGCAAAACTGAGACAGGGTAAGCAGCACCGCACCCCCCTGTCCAGACTGCAACCTCGCGCCTGCAGCACGTCTAGCACCAAGCATCCCACCGCTCCCTGCCTTAGCCAGACTGCAAGGGCGAACCTGGCTGCTCTTGCCTCGCAGCCGATCCGCCAGCCAAAACCGGCCAGTCGCAGGGCCTGTCTCAGCCTAGCATCCACTGTTTTACAGAAAAACAGGGAGCAAAAATATTGTTCCTGCAGATAGCACCCAGTCCCATACAGCACCCGGACCCAGACTGCACTCGTCTTGCGCGCAAGACAGTCCAATCTCCAGTTCACTGACCCAACTGATAGACTGACCCAACTGATATACTGACCCAAATGATAGACCGCAACACATGTAGAATAGGAAAATGATTTTTTAATCCTTTGTTGACATACACCACAGAAAAGTTTTCATTCGGATTGCTGGTTTCCTTAATCAAGAAAGGAGAATTCCAGATGTCTTGAATAAGCTCCGATGCAATGTAATGTTTCCGATGAAATAGAAAGAAAGAAGAAAGAAACAATTTAGAGTTGAACCTTTTTGGATGCCTTTGTTGTGGATGGTAATCTTTTTGAATTCCATCATAAAAATCAAACTTGAGGGAAAAAGAAAAAAAAAATGAAAAAAAAAAAATCCAGAACCATGAAATTGTGAATACCCTATTTAAATCTTTATAAGCTTTTGCAATACTCAACCATCAAAATTCAACAGTCTCAAAATTTGCAACATTCAACCAAATTCAACATACCCAATCACAACATTCAATTAAATTCAACAATTAACCTTTGCAATATAAAGTCTCAAAAATTTCAATATTCAACCAAATTCAACTTACCCATCAAAACAATAGACCAAATTCCACATACCCGTGACAACATTTTTCCCAAATTTCTTTTGCTATTGAAACCCAAAAGTGAAAAAAGAAGAGATTTGATAAAGACGTAGAGGCGCTAGGAAAACCCCCTATCACAACATTCAACAGTAGAAAATGAAATCCCAAAAAAATAAAATGTGTAGAATGATAGTATACATGCTTAGTTATATGGTTGTTGAAAGAAGAAGAAAAATCACCATGAGTAGTCAACATCTGAAGGAAATGAGTTAATTAACCATTTGAAGGAAATGAGTTAATTAAACATTTGAAGAAAAGCAAGTCAGTAGAAGGATTCACAACAAACCACAAACATCACATGTTGGGGCGATCCGTTTCGTCTGGGCAGTCCGGCTGCGGACTTATGGCGATCAGCTGGTGCTGCGATCTGTTGTGGCGATTGGCTTCCAGCTTTGTGAAACAGGACAGTGATGGGTGCGCTGTGCGGGGTCACTTGCGAGGGCTGGACTGCATTGATTAATTGGAGAACAAAGTGCTGTAATTGGAGAACAGAGTGATGTACATTGAGCTGCTGTAATTTCAGCTTGGGCGCAGGAACGGCCAGGAGCTGCTGGTGCGGTGCTGACAGTCGGCAGAGGCGCGTCTTGCCGTTCCAACTCAGGTGTTGTCCGAGTGTGTTCGGCAGGCCAGTGTGTCCTGTTAGGCGCTGCAGAACAGAGTGGGAGGCAGAGCACTTTGCTGCAGAGACTCGTAGAACGGAAGCTGCTGCTGTTGTTGCATATTCGCGTTTACTGCTACGCTGCTTTTGATGCTGCTGCTCCGCGGATTTGCTGTTGCTGCTGCTGCGCTGCGTTGCCGCTGATGCTGCTGTTCTGTTTTTGTTTTGATTAGGTTGCGGCCTGCTGAGATGCTGCGACACGCGTCGGGATTTGTCGCAGGAACGCGCGTAGTGTACCCCCGTGGCTGATTTGTCGCAGGCCTGCGTGTGCTGATTTGGCTGCGAAACTGATATTGCGGGTGCTGTCCGGGTTGTGTTTTTAGTTTTTTACTTTGGCTTTCATGCGGGTAACGTCGTAATGTACCCCCGTAGCGTTTGTAAATCAATTTTTGTGATAAGTAATTAAGGTCTGGCATTCAAAAAAAAAAAAAAAAAAAAAACCACAAACATCACATTTTAATTGAGAACTTTTTAAGGTTGGTTACTAAGAAAAGCAAGTTAGTAGAAGGGTCACATTCCTTCAAAGAGAGGGACTCTCTACTGGAATATAAATGACCCAGTAATTGATGAACATTTAGGAAATTGCTTTGAATGAAATTTAAAAAAAATGAAACATACATATAACAACATTCAACCAAATTAAACATACCCATCACAACATGCAACCATATTTCTTTAGGATGAAAACACAAAAGTGAAAAATCAAAGAGATTTGAGAGATATTGCAAATATTAAACCAAATTAATCATACTCATCTAGCTTAATATCTAAAGTTGAACTGTCCTGTGAATCTCTCCAGAGAACCTCCTTCCCTCGCTGTTGTTTCCCAAACCCTAGCGGCGGCGGCCTGGGGGTAAGGAGCCGACCTTCCCAGTTCTCTTTGTTTTTCCAAAACACTCTAATGTTTTCGTCCTAGCCCAAAGTCGGTTTATTGTTATTGCGAAGAATTAGTATCCCACTTAATAAGTAAATTTTCGAACCATTCTTTTGATGCAACTAATTGATTTCACCATATGTTATCATCCATATTAATTACCATATTGATTTCACCATATTTCGTTTGCAGGTGAAATCAATATGGTAATTAATATGGATGATAACATATTTGACTCAATGGACAGTTCAACTTTAGATATTAAGCTAGACCACCACACATGTTTTGTACCAAAACAATGTGCTTTCGTAATCAATTTGGTTATCAATTACTATTGCAACTCTGGCATACTCAATGACATGCAAAATTCCATATGCATGAACATCAATGTTTATGTAGATCACTAATAAATGATAACATATAGGAGCACTAAGCAAGCGAGCATGCTGCCTGCAAGCAAGTTGCCTGGATGCCTGCAAGCAAGCAAGCTGCCTGGATGCCTGCAGGCAAGCAAGCTGCCTGGATGCCTGCAGGAAAGCAAGCAAGCAAGCATGCTGCCTGCCTGGCAGCAAGCAAACTCATTGAGGTTGAGTTTAGTCCATGATCCAACAATTATTACAAATGGTAGTTTGGTTTAAAAAAATATCAAACAGCAATGTGAAAAAGAGGTTAAAAAGTATCATGCACATGTAGAATAGGAAGTGTTCTCATGGCCGAGATATATGGTTGAATTACGTGGCCGATATTGGTTAAATCAATATTTGAAAAACTTTCTTGTTCCAATATTTTGCAGTTGAAATCAATATGGTAATTAAAATATTTATTTGACTAAATGGATAGACCATTTCTTTGAAGGATAGACCATTTCTTTGAAGGATTACAAACCCAATAATACCCTTATAGCCCGACCATTACTTAATCAAAGAAAATGGACATTTCAAATAAAGAATAATTTAGGAGAGTTTGTTCAAATAAAGAAGAAACATACTTTGTTCAAATAGAATATCATCAAACACATTTTATGCATATTCTGTGCATCAATTCTTAGATAACTAATACGAATTAAATAAGAAACATATTTTGTGCATCAATTCTTCACTACTTAAATGGGTATGAAGTTCACAAACCCCAATTTCAACCAAACAAACCTTAAATGGGTGTGAACCTCTAAATCACAAACCAAAAACCCCAAAACCAAAAACCATAACACCTCAACAATCAAAACCTTGTTGTTCCTGCAGGCAAGCAAGCTGTCTGGATGCCTGCAGGCAAGCAAGCTGCCTGGATGCCTGCAGGAAAGCAAGCTGCCAACCTGCAGGCAGGCAGTTTGCTTGGTTGCAGGCAGCATGCTTGAACAGGCAGGTAGGCTTAGTGGTAATTTTTTTAACGAACTTATATAGCACTAAAAATATTTAGCAACTTCATGGAAGGGACAGTGATCTTAAAAGTCTTTTACCTTCCATTGAAGTGTTATGATGCTTGCAGGCTTAGTCGAAGAGACATGCAAAAACTAAATCATTATATCACCAAATTAATTGGCATAAGGAAGATTAAATTGGTGTTCCCTGTTGCTACAGTATCTGGACAATTTCTCGCCAGCCTAAAAACTAAAAATAAGTTGGGGAACTTTTCATTATAGTATTTAGAAGCTGTTTGTTTCATTTGGATGTACTAAGTTACAAACCATAATGAATAACCTAATATTATGATCAAAGGAATGGGCCTAATTCTTTTGTTATGATCACAGGAATGGTTAAAGTTTAAGAAAGCTTACATTTATACATATATCGTAGAGTTGCTCTAAGGCTCATTGCATATTATAATTATTCTCATCTACTACATACACATACACATACACATACACATACACATACACATACACATGAAAAAACAGGAAAAATCCAACATGCTAATTGCTAACAACCTTTATGAAAGGGAAACAGTGTAACAAAATATAGTAAAAATAACCAACTTTCTGAGAAACAGTACCTGATTTCGTTCAACAGGACCTGATTTAGTGAAATATTTGTACTTATCCCTTCCCTTATCGATCACACGTGCGAGTAAAGTTGCGGGAGAATCATTTTGGAAGAGAACCTGCAATATGCATGATCAGTTTCAAAGTAATAAAGCAATATGAAATGGACATAATGAAAATTAATCATGGCAAAGAAACATGGCACATCTATGGAAAGTTTCTGTAGTGGAGCTCTACAGTATATTCACTTGCTTTGCAGTATCTATGGCTCAGTCAAGTTAGAAATAAGTCTTTTAAGCCTAATAAGCTGGATTTTTGGCTATATTTTGCCCGCACTTGCCACCAAACTAATAGGTTTTAGGTCAACGACCTCTTCAGGGATAAGGATAATGACAGTACTATTAAGATTATATCCTTAAAAGTTGGATCTTTAAAATTCTTCCACCATACACATAAAAGAACACTGAATAAAACTTATTGGGGAATCCATCCGGCTCATGGCTCTATTTAAGTTTATATGACCTCCTTTTTATAAAAGGGCCATTCACACCAACCCCGATCCTCGGATGAAATAGGATCAAAATCCAAATGCACAAATGGTTCCCATATGAAATCAATAACATGAAAATGGTTAAAAATGGTTCACATACGAAATAGGATCATAATGGTCCTCGGAGGAAAATGCACAAATGCACAAATGGTTCCCATAGGAAATAGGATCAAAATCCAAAAGCACAATTGGAACACAATGTAATAGCATAACTTGATTATATCAATTTCAAAACAGCAAATCTTGGAGCACACAATTAACATAAGTAGTACCCTTTTGCAAAACTTGATGTTGGGTTTTCAAAACATTGGAACTCCAGTATAAAACTTTATTACATCAATTTCAAAGTGCTACCCATGAAAGCAACTACCAAATGGAAGTTTGCATTGCACAATGCACAATCAAAGTCATGGAAGTATGTAGAAGGCACAATCGAAGTCAGATTAACAACCAACCCCACACAACTTCATTAATATTTATTTTTCATCAGACAACTTGGATGAAAATACAGAAACTTTCAGTATATAGACAGTCGCGAATGCTGCACTATACTCGTCCCTTTGACAGATTATTTTTGATGATTAAATAATGAAATTACAGGTCGATATGAAACTTGCTCCAGATAGGAAGAAGTTCATGGATGTGTTAGGAGGAAAAGGTGATCTCAATCCAACTTGGATGAAAATACTGAAACTTTCAGTATATAGACAGTCGCGAATGCTGCACTATATTCATCCCTTTGACAAATTGGAAGGATGAGTAGGATAAGCATCTGGAAATGCCTCTGTTCTTCCTTAAGTTTTAGTTTTGATTGGATTTCATGATTTACTGAAAACATGTTGAAAATACTTCATAGAAGTTGTCAACTACAACATAGTAAACGTTCGTAAGTACTGTTTATCTGATAAAAGTTAGAAGAATATTTGAAGAATCAACACCAACAAAGTCTTTTACCTTCCATTGACTAATTATTCCATTTCGGGTTTCTGTGACTAATGTTATCGTACACAATGTGCATAGATATGGGTGATTGTGTACCATGAAAGGGACCTAAGCAATCAGACGGTGATGGAATAACTATCAGACACTCAAGTAAGATATGGGTGTACCATTGGTTGTTGGCCGAGTGCACAGATGGTTTGATAGATGTAACGGACGGGTCTACATCGGTAACGATATCAAATAGGTTATTTACGCGCCATGATAAGGTCATGTAATGTTATCATAACACAAAGGTTTACAGAAACTAACAATGTAACTTAAGCTTTAAGATTTTAGAGTAGATTAACACAGTTTATCATATCACAAACAAACATTAATGTAGTTCACTAACATGCAGGTGCCGGTAACTTTTAATAACTTTGGGGAGGGATTGAAAGAGAGAATGCCAAGGTGTAGGTTTGGTTAATCACTTTTAACCAATGGGGAGAGTACGCAGTGGGTGGCAGTTATCACCCGACGATCAACAGCCAGGGAAATCGATATCTTGGAGTTAGGCAATATTTCACTATCATGAATCACAATTATAACATGATGAAAATCCAACATTCATGTAAGGTCTCATATTGAGATAACCAATGGACCACATAGTATGTAGTACCAACATTTGATGGGTATAGATTTTGGCTAACATACGTATGGATTCACACTTACAGCCATTTCTATTGAATGCATTGTATGCATCGCTACAACATAATGCTACAGCCTCCATTGTCTACATGCAGTGGCAGCTCTCAACCACATCTACATGTATGGTTTTACACATTTATTCAAAGCAGGAAAGGGGTAGGAGGTATAGGTTTGCCATTTACACTGTTATTTGGACAGGTCTTTGAAGTATACATAATGCCAAACCATACATTCCCCATTGCCATCCCCATCATTCCAAGGCCATTATCTGTATAGGGTTTAGGATAAATATATTGGGTTTAGGCCATTATCAGTAAATATATGTTAAAAAAGAAGCATACACATCCAAGAGAAAGGAAAATAAAAATTGAAGTAGCTCCTAAATATAAAAACATAAACTTAATAGCTGATTCAAGTAGCCAAAAATCACAATCACGTAACAACAATATGCAAAAATCAAAAAGCACAAATTTAAGCAAATTAATAAATGAAGCCTAATATGGATGAAACTCCATCAAACCCAATAATTTGATGAATAAACAAACAAACCACATCATGTAAAAGGGTTTAGATCAAATGACTTACAAAGAACTGAAAGCGAGCGGAGGAGTTTGGTTCGAAATGGGAAAACCCCTTGGCCCCAATATCTGATTTACTGCAAAAACGACCTTCTTGATTTCAAATTAACGAATCTTGTGTCTTCTACTTCTTTTCCTCTTCCCTTGATATATACAAAAATACCCAATAGACAAAAACACACCAAGATCAAAACTTGAAAAGTAAAAGCTGTAAGGAGGGAACAAATTGTTCATAAAAATTGTTTGTGGCACTAATTCAATAGGTGGTGACAACAATTTCAAGAGAGGTTGAATCCTTCAAAAAAATGTTTGTGACAATAATTCAGTAGGTAGTGACCCACTACCATCCAATAACCATACACTATCCATTTAAGTAAAGCCATTTAGCATGAATCACAATTATAACATGATGAAAATCCAACATTCATGTAAGGTCTCATATTGAGATAACCAATGGACCACATAGTATGTAGTACCAACATTTGATGGGTATAGATTTTGGCTAACATACGTATGGATTCACACTTACAGCCATTTCTATTGAATGCATGCAGTGGCAGCTCTCAACCACATCTACATAGTATGGTTTTACACATACATATGCTGGATTTAAGGGACTCAATTTTCAATTTTTCCTGCTCTTCTTGGATGATGTTATATGCTAAAGGTATTTACAGAACAATGGTACATCCGCCATTTCATCAAACAGCTGAATATCCCATTAAAATGTGTTCAATGGAGAAAATAACTTACAAATGTCACTAACAAACCAAAAAAGATTACAGCTTTAAACAACACCGAACCCTTTACACAACATGCAAATAAAAACAATGAGGACGTTGAATTGTTGGCAAAAAATTTCACCGATTGAATTGAACGACTACTTAAAAATCATTGAGTCTCAAACAAAGCTAAGAGGGAAACTACTAACCCCAAAACTTCATTTTCAGGAATTTCAACTCACAGAGTTCATACCTTTAGGATCAATTCAGTGCATATGTGCTGGAGTAAATGGAATTGGAGGACTAACGGGGATATAATTCATCAAACACGCAGATATAATTCACAGACAACCCCACTCAACTTCATAGAGGAATTTCATCAAACACATCAAAAACGTAGAGAGCAAGATGGAGTTTCATCAAACACGCAGATAAATTGGTCACAGAAAGCTTTTAAATCACGCAGAGAGCAAGATGGAGTTGATTACCCCATCAAAAACGCAGAGAGCAAGATGGAGTCCTTCACGCAGCAAATCACGCAGAGAGGTGGACTCCTTCAAGCAGCAAATCACGCAGAGAGGTACTACTTGACGCAGCAAATCACGCGGAGGAGAAGATGGTGAAGCAGAGAGGTTGACTCCTTGAAGCAGAGAGGATGTCTCCTTCACGCAGAGAGCGGTAGATTCCTTCACGCAGAGAGGGGGACTCCTTCACGCAGCAGAGGAGAAAATGGAGAAGCAGAGAGGTGGAGAAGGGTTGAGCAAATGGAGAAGCAGAGAAGTCCAGAGGTGGAGAGTGGGAGGGAAAAAGAGTTTGAAATGGAGAGTTTTTGGTTGTTTGAGTTGTACGCGGGGTGAGTTTGAATTGTTTTAAGTTTGGCATAAACACAAAGGTTGCCACGTAGGACAAACACACCCATTTCACTGTTCATGAACAGTGACAAAACCAATGTGAAATGTTAGATAGATTACAAAACTCTAAATAAGCTCTCCCAAAAGTCAACTATTGAGAAATGAAGTTCATCCAATGAATTGGGTGTTTGATAGTATAGTTTACTACAACTTGTCTTCTACACATACTGGGTTTGACATTTTAATTAAAGTAATAACATATGTTGGGTGGTAAATTCAAAAGGAAAGTGCATGGGATGATGAGAGGCTGTATTTTCTTGATATACTAAATTAAGGAAAACACATTTTGATCTTAGGGGTTATTTATTTTTTGGGACTCATTAGTTCTTGAGAATTCCTTGGACTCACTAGTTCTTGAGAATTCCTTCTTTGCCTTCATTAATTCTTGAAATTCGGTTAGACCCCCATTTTGAGTCTTGAATGTTAAGGCCAGGTATTAGTGGAAAACATCTCAACTTTTATAATGTCAAAATTGCCCTCACATGCAACTCGCGTTAGCCCCTTTAAGATGCACAAGCTCGAGAGACTTTCACATGCTTACTTTGTATCTCAAGTTAAAATTAAGGGGGAGATTAAGTCAGGCAAAAAAAAAAAAAACATTTTTCCCTAACCATCCCTCATCTCTTCACAGAGCCTTCACCACCACCTCCTCCTTACTCCTACTTATCTCTCTCCAACTCTCAGTCAGACCCTCCATATCTATTCCTTCCATCACTTTGTTTCACCGCCCCCAACCCCCTCCATCCACCCCTCCTGCAACCTCACCTCACTGCCACCATTGGCGATCACCGCCCAATCCCCTCTCTGTTTCACTACCACCTCCCGTCCCAGGAGTGATTTAAGGAAACAAAGTGATTTAGGGAGGGAGATTTTGCTAACTGACTGTTGACGTCTACTTCTACACAAACTCTTACAAAAAAAAATAGCCTTGTTTTCTCTTTCATAGCTTTATCAAGCACAACTAGAATACCTATCACTGGCAATCCTTTGAAGACCCTTAGGGTTTCACATAAACAAGGGGACTTTCCTCAATGTGACCTATATGGGGACCATGATCTCAAGATGAATGACCTACTAGCGAAGTGCATAGGTCCCATTTCCAGCACTTTAGCCTTGTCCACTTCATCCCTGAATTTGAAAACAAACATTCAATCTCCATGTATATTCATCTAAAGTTTTTTTATTCCCAAGGCAAAATCTTTTACATACCCATATTCTAGCTTTTTCCCCATAAACCTACCAACAACCAGTTGTTCGCATTATGCAATTCTACGAGGAAAAACCAGATGTGTTAACTTGAACTATTTTCTTTCCCTCAATGATCGTTGGAGGTTCATACCTCAGTTTAGTCACTCTAGTGTGTTTGCTTTGTTTGAAGGTTGCTGCCCGGTTCATCGTTGAAGCAACACCAGATGCAGGAGTGTATTATTGCCTTTGCGTTGATTGCACGACCACTAACACAACTACCTTTTTTGGCTATTTAATGTTCATTCCTTCAAACATTCTCTTACAAGTTTAGTTTGAAACCCCACTTGCACTTTGAATCCTCTCCACAACGGGGTCAGAGAAAATCTTGATATGAGTAATTGTGTATGTCATATTTGATTTCTAAGGATTGAAGTCTTCCAGTTGGTTATTGCTTCAATTTAATTAAATTTTTTGAAGAATTGTGCAAGCTTCTTAAAAATCAATTCACAAAAAAAAAAAAAACAAAAAAAAAAAAAACAAAACTTAGTCAGCTATCCTAATTCCTAACCTACAAAATATTACAAGAGTCAATCTCAAAACTCAAAAGTGGATTAGATATGGTTTAACCTAGGGGTGGGCACAGGACGGGATGGGATGAGATAGACCCCATCCCATCCCAAACATGTTCGGGACAGGACGAGATCAGCATGCTCTGATTATAATCAGCTGGAATATAATCTGAATATCATTATATGTAATTGCTAATTGGAATAAGCTAAGCATAATCTAGGGTCTATTTTTTATCTAAGCATAAGCAATTGCAATAATGGAATAAACATTAAATATAAGCTAAAATTGCTAACTGGAATTGCTAAAAAATAATAATGGAATTGCTTATTGTTTAATGTTGGAATAAGCTAACTGGAATAAATATTATATTGCTTACTGGAATTGCTAAAAATAATAAGCTCTCAATATTCTTTTAGCGTATTCCAGTTAGCTAAGCATAAGCAATTGCAATATTGGTAAAATTGCTGAAAATAATAAGAAATAAATATTGAAAATATAGCTCGGGACGGGATTGGCGGGATTGAAAATCTTTATCCCATCCCATCCTATTCTAGATCGGGACGGGACGAGATCGGGATGGAATTATTCAATCCCATTAAGACCCAAAAAAATCGGGACGAAATGGGATGTGATCGAGATCGCGAGATGAAATGCCCACCCCTAGTTTAACCAAATAACTAACTACTCTAATCACGGAGGAGTCTCTTGAAGAATACACTGTAGAATATACCTATTCTCTATAACCAACCAAACATAACCTTAGTCAGGTTTATGCAATCAGTTTGTACTAATCTTCAATTATTAGTTGTTAATCCATATCTCAATCTCAATAAGTACCTCACACGTGATACACATCCCGTGGCACCATTCTGTACACCCAAGCCAGATAAAAAAATTGTTCACAGAGACCACTCAAACTTCACTTCCGTGTCAACCACACACACTATATCCCGGTGCACATAACCTCCTATTTCATCAATTACACGCATCTCGAAGTGAGTAACGCTACTCTCGATGCGAATATTGACACGTTACTTGTAAAACGTAACACGTTGTCGATTAACTAAAACAGCTACGTGGAGTAGTAGAACAGTCTCATTTTTCTTGGCACACAAGGTCTTTGATAACTTTGCTCCACAAGAAGTCTTTCATTTCTCAAACTCATTTTTTTCTGTATAAACTGTTTCACCCAAAACTAATAACCTCTCGAAACTCCGTCACCAATCGCTAAAAACACCCAATTTCAAGAATGAAGAGAAACAATCGCCAACTGAAGAACAACTATGGGGTGGTCTCGTCAAAGGCGAAGATGAGCTACCAATTGAACCCACCACCAGCTCAGGACTTGTGGTTGACGAGGGTGGTGTCGGCGAAGCCAGCAAGTCAGCCTGGGCATCACAAGTACACAGGGAGATGCGCGAAGCCGAAAGGGTGTGTGGGGTACAAAGAGAAGGGAGGGAAGGGTGTGCAGAAGAGTAGAGCGTTTTATGTGGGTGGTGGGTTGAGCTTTGCCGGAAGTTCTACTACTGAGGCGCTTGGGCGACTGTGTAACGAGTATGATGACGACTATTGGGATGATGATGATGAGGAGGAGCCGTTGATGGGTTATTGGGATGATGATTGTGGGGTTGGATCGAGCGATGTTGTTCGATCGATTGTGTGTGGGGTTGAAGATGATGAGGATCAAAATGTGTACCCCAGAGATGTGGTACAGTCGATTTCGCAAGAGTTTATGAGTAATTGGGACAAGAAGAGTGGGTTTGGTGGAGCCCCAGATCGATTGGATGATGATGACGATGGGGTTGGGTTTTTTGCAAATGAGGTGGTAAGGAATTCTTACAAGGTGGAGGAAGTTGGGGAAAATAAGGGAATTGGGGTTGAAGTTGAAGATCATCAAGTAGTTGATGATGAATCGTCGTCGTCGGAGGAAGAATCAGATGAGGAGGAAGGGGATGATGATGATGATGCAATGAGCTTCTGCGATGTGGGGTTCGTGGTGGAGCAAGTGGATGGGGATGAAGAATGGTGCATGGTGGAAGAAATGTAAATGTTTGATTAATTGCCTGACTGAATTTATTAATTGCATGTAACTAGTTTGTTCATAAGATTCTATCTGCAATTTAGATTTAGCAGCTTCTTTTAGTTCTCAATGGATAATGGATTGTACGTAATCTGTATTTCTGGATAATTGGGGCTTCATTTCAATTGTTGCTTGCGTTCTACATGTTCTATCTGAACTAATTCATTAGATGCGTTACAACATTCTTCCGATGAATGAGTGTTTCAGATTGGTTTAGCTTGCTTGGCTTAAAAGTTCATCATTTTATGAAGATTTTAGTATTGGTGGTTTGTTGAACTTCACTTGACTAGTTGGCTTAGCTTTGAAGTATTCATCCATTAGTTTGCTCTCAGCACTTTCATTGTTTTGATATGTTCTACTTTGTGACTGAGAGTAGCAAACTCTTCCGGCCTAAGCACAAGAACTGGAACAATGAAAAAAAAAAAAAATAATCATATTTGCATAAACACAAGCACTGAAACAATGTTAAAGATCATAAATGGTTATTGTTCGGAATAAGCAGGGGCGGACGTACTAAGGGGAGGGGTTGCTCCCATCAACTTTCAAAATATTTTTAATAAATACTTAATTTTAAAAAAATAAATTACATAATGTATAATACAATATCATAAATGTGCATTCAACTATTTTTACATGTCTTTGTCGGTGCAGTGGTTGAAAGTTTAACATATTTAGTACTATACATTTTACTATCCTCCATCATTGTTATTTGCTCAATTTTGTTTATTTTAAATATAATTTTATTAGTAATTGCAAACATTAAAAAAATGAATTGTTTGTTCACAAGTGATATAAAACTTCAAAAAAAAATATGTGAAATTAATATATAAAATAATAATTACTTAATTTAATGAAAATATATACCATTAACCAACTCATACCAAATTTGAGACTCATATAAACCATTTTTTCTATGAAATTGTATTAGAATTTTATTATGTTCGCAAAATTCAGATTTTTTAAAGCTGTAACTAGATATTTATCCTAATTATTTTAGTTATATATTCTAGTTATTGCGCTCATTTACCCTTACTGAGGTTGTCAATATTGTGACATTATTTTGACTTAAAATTGGCCTACAGTGGATTCAATTTGGTATATGTAATGTACTTTTGATAGTTGTATTATTTATTTTTAGTTACCAGCTCGGTAGGAATTTTTTTTTTGCTCTGCCCTTGACAACTACTATCATCAACTAATAATTATTTATCATTTCGCTCCCCCCACTAAAATCCTGGGTCCTCCACTGTAAATAAGTGTGCACCTTACTAACAGTAAGTTGATACTTCCCCTCTCCAAGTGGTTCTTTTGGTATCTAAAGTTCTAGTTGAATTTGAACAACAATTGTTTGATCACTGGCTCGGTTATGGTATCGGTCTGAAACCAAACAGTGAATAAGTAGCAAAAACTAAATGGCTACCTTCCCTTTCTGCAGATCAAGTTCAACAGAACTTATTGTTAGTTTGTAAATTGTAACAATATGCTAGCAGATGAAATTCTGATGAACTTACTGAGTTTGTGACAATGCACTAGGATTTTGGATAATGCACGCACTAGAATTTGAATAAGCCGATCAATAGCAAGTAGAAAGCACTGCCGATGAGCAGAAACTGAAAAATACTGCGCTATTGTCAACCATTGCTTCTTGGCAACTAAAACTGTAAATTGAGCTTGATGGTCTCTCTGTCTTGTGGATACTTGTAAGCTCAAATGTTGTCAAACTTGCAACTTGTGTGCGCTCCTGAGTCAAACCCTCCCATAGATCCACATTCAGCAACTCATGATTCCAAACTCCACATCATTCATCAACAACTCCTAGCAGTCAACGAACATAGAATCAATTCTTTAGCTAGGAAGCTCATACCTGTCCCCGCCTCTCTTTTCTCTGATATGATTATGGTGACTTACTATGCATGTTTCTTTGCCTCATTACAACATGGAGCTTTTTGTGCCTTGGCGGTAGAGGCTTTTGGTATGATGCGTGCTACATTGATGGACACGATTCTCAACTGAGTTACAGATACCGAATGTTTTGCTGCATAAACTGCTCTTTTACTTGTCCAAGCAAAGCAGTGACCAACTAGGTTGATTATAGGTGACTTCGATACTTTACACTCGTTTTTGCACGCTAATTTGGAAGACCAGCAGACAAACATACGATGGATGTGACGACCTATAGTGTGTAGTGTTCATGCTCTTCTTTTAAATCTTCCTCACTGGGTTTGTAAATATATCCCTAGATAACCAAATGGTGAAACACATGTTTTGGCTTCAATTGCAGGTCAACAACTATGTCCTCATATTTGATATCTTTATTATTATGCGATATGGTTCATAAAAAAAAAAGTTGAATTGTGCGCTCCATTTCATATGATGTATCCGTGCATGTGCTTATCGTTATTGTTTTCGTCCAATAAATTTTATAAAGATCCAAGGAAAATTCTACAGTGCCCGGTGCACTGTAGCACCGTAGATATGCATCGAGATAAGCGACAACTCTTATCTCGATGTATATCTACGGTGCTACAGTGCTCGGCTGTATGCCCGTTGCACCGGGCACTGTAGTCGGGCATACAGCCGGGCACTGTAGCATTACTCAAGATCCAATTTTCATACTTTTAGGGTATGTTTGGTTGCACAAAAAATAAATATGGAAAGTGAAACCATTTCGGTGAATTCGATTCCAAGACTCGCCTCTCGAACTTGGATTCCCACGAGCAGTGAGAAATAGTCTCACGAAGAATCGATTTCCTGTAGACAACCAAAGAGCGAAAATATGAATAAACTGGAAAAATGTTTAACCAAACAGACCTAGAGGATATAGTAGACAATTTTTTTTTTTTACAAGTTTCTCCAAGATACTTGGAGCAGTGTTTATTTATTTTATTTAGCCAAAACTGTCAATGCTCTAAAACCCCCAAAACCCCAAAGCAGCTCAACTCCAGTTACAGTCTCTCTGCAAATCAAATCAAAGAGAGTGAGAGAAGAAGAAGAAGAAGAAGAAGATGGTTCACAAGGGATGGGTGAAGAAAATAGTGAAGAAGGGTCTAGGTTTAGGAGAGATGGGGTTACACAAGGGTGGAGGATCTGTCAACTGGTTTCCAGGTCACATGGCTTCTGCAACACGAGCCATTCGTGAACGTCTCAAGCTCGCTGATCTCGTAATCGAAGTCCGAGACTCTCGTGTACGTCTCTCTTCTTCTCTTCTCTTAAAAAAAATCTCATCTTTTGCTTGAATTAGGTCACTTTTGAACTAACACTTTATAAGTATTTGAACTGCAGATTCCATTGTCATGTGTGAATGGCGATCTTCAACCCATACTTTCGAGCAAAAGGCACGTTATCGCGCTCAATAAGAAGGATTTGGCCAACCCCAATATCATGAATGTGAGTTTTCTTCTTTTTATGGTTCAAAATTTTACTTGATTGAAGTGTTTTTACTATTTACTCTCTATTTTGTGGTGATTTTGACAGAGGTGGCTTGGATATTTTGATTATCTCAATCAAGATTGCCTTTTGATTAATGCCCATAGCAAGAACTCTGTATAGAAGGTTAGTCTCTAGTGTAATGCAATCAAAGATTTATTATTATTATTATTATTATTATTATTATTATTATTATTATTATTAATTTTTTTTAATTTTTTTTTATACGTGTTTACAATGTTTCAGTTAAATATGGTAAATTAGATAGAAGTTTACGTAGCACGAAAGTATGCAAAAAATATAATTGATAGTGAAGAAGGTGAACAAGGAATGAAAGATGACACAAAGAAGGGGAAATAGACAAATAATAAAAAAGATAGTTTATGCAAATTGCATACACAATGTCTGGTTAAGGAAGGAGTCAGTTTGGAATAATCTGCTTTCAGAGTTTGGAGAATGTGTATATTTTCTTCTTAGGCTGTGTTTGGTTGATAGAAGAAAAAAATTCCATGGAAAAACATAGTGTTTGATTTCACGGAAAATTTTCCTAAGAAAATTTGCCAAAAGTGAGTAGAGAGAGAAAGGAAAGAGGAAAATAGAATGAATTTTGATGATCACCATCCTCTTGGTTTATTATAAATTTGTGGAAAATATCTTCTTGGGGGGGATAAGAAATCTTTTGCCAACAATAGAGTCATCTTCAAATTCAAGATGGAAAAAAATTTCCCACTTCCTGTCACATTTTTTTTTTGAAAATTTCCCATGACAAATTTTCCTTGAAATCAAACACACCCTAGAATTTGTTTAAATGATCATGTATGTATTGTTTATGGATTTGTGTGGTGGTTCTAATATTGGCTTTATTTATCAAAGCTTCTAGATCTTGCAGAAGTGAAACTGAGGGAAGTGATTTCAAGAGAGCCAACTCTTCTCATTATGGTGGTTGGTGTTCCCAATGTTGGCAAGTCGTCTCTTATTAGTTATTAATTCCATCCATCAAATAGCCACCTCTCGGTTTCCTGGTAACATGTTGTTGTAGAAGCACAAGGAATGTAGCAAGCCTACCTAGAACCAAATATTGATTTAACATGATTGCTTTGATGTTGTTCTTAGTGCAGGAGAAGAAGAAGTGGGCCACAGTGGGACCTTTGCCAGGCGTCGACATTGCTGGATTTAAGGTGACCTTTGTGTTTAGTCATTCATCTGAGCAGTAAATTTGGAGTTGGTTGATATTCTTTGAGTTATGCTCAGTGTTTGGCCTTCCTATGATAAAATACCTCATTGATTTAGAAACAAACAACTTATCCAGGATGAAAATCTGGTTTGACCACATCATGGGTGTCACACGAGACGAGTTGTGACCAATGAGTAAAGTACTAAAGTTCAAATCCATAATCGACCACATCGTCCAACCTGAGGTCCAATTTTTCGCTCTCAAGATACATTCAAGGAATTATTTTCCCTAACAAAAAGTTCTTCCAGTTACTAAAAAAATTCTTGAAGCCAACCCCCTTTAAACATCAGGGTGCAAAACTCCAATGCCATAGAGTACTTGAATCACCACTCAATTCCTTGGAGTCATCACTAATATCCCAAATTATCATAAGGTATAAAAGATCATCAAATAAGGAAGCACGGACTCTTCGAAAAACCTGCCGTATCCGTGTTCTATAAGTATCCAACACGACACTTGCTCGACACGCCTCCGACACGCATCGAACACTTGGTCAACGTGTCGGCAGGTGTCAGACACATTGTCAATGTGGTCAACATGTCGGACATGCTTCCGATACACCCGAAACTTGGTCAATACATAGTCAAGACTCGGTGACTCGACAACTGACATAGTTTTATTTTTTACTTTTAGATACGTACAAATAATCATCTTCTTCTCCGCCTTTGCACCTCTTCTTCTTCTCTAAGTTTTCTCTTCTTCATTTTTTTTTCTACTTGCAACAAAGATGAGAACACTCTATGGAGGCAATTTATTGTATTATTTTTTTATATTTATATGATATAAAAAAATAATATGACGAGTCGACGTGTCCCGAGTCCTAGGTTTTTGGAAATTGTCGATTCGGCGTGTCGTATCCGTGTCCGTACATCCTTGCCATCGAATCATACTCCGCCCTCTTTTCAAAACTTTCCAATTCCATTCATGTACACATTGACAATAGAATGTAAGAACTGGGAACAAATGCACACAAAAAGCATGTAGGAAGTGATTCCATCTATTCTGAGCAAAATCACAAGCTATGAGAAGTTGATCCCAACTTAGTCTTTCCCCCACAAATGGTACAACCTCAATCCACCCAATTCCGCAGTTGCTTGGTTATGTTGCTAATGACTTTCACTTGTAGCTGAGCTTGATTAATATGAGTCAACCTGAAATAAGACTTTGAGCTTGATTAATATGGCTTCTAGGTCATTTGTTTTCTGTAGCTTGCCTTCGTTTGCTAATGAAAGTGTTTTATGCATAAAGTTCAACCTGAAATATGAGCTGACCTCAAAAAAGAAGAATAGTCATTATTGGTTGTTGATCAGTTGACCATCTATGTATCCATTGACCATTGTTCCTTTCTAGTTGGTTCACGAGTGTGTTTCATGCCCTGCAAGCTGTGGGAGTTGTTCTGATTGATGCCTATGTTCAGTCCCCTGAAAACTCTAATGGGAAGGTATTTTGGGATTTAAATCTGTTTACATTATGACAAATGCTTTGAGCCAATTACAACGGAGGATCATTAGTAAATCTGGAAGCAGTGATATAATTTGTGTTAATTCCTAAGAAGAGTATGGTGACATAGCTCATTACCTTTGTTTTATTTGTTTCTTTAGCATATTTTCAATAAAGTTTGCACCACCTTCCCCTTTTCTTAAATTGGCATTTCATGTATTACCACTAAATGCTACATGTTATGGTGAAAATGCTTTTTTCTTTGCATTTGTGTATTAATTTCAAACTACGAATATGCAGATAGCACATCAACCTAGCATATATGTTCTGGATACCCCAGGAGTACTAGTTCCAAGTATCCCAGATATAGAGACGGGGCTAAAGCTAGCCCTAACAGGTATACTTCTATTCCAGTATATCATATTTAATGTTGATGTTGCTACAAAATTCTAAACCCTCCTCATTCATCTTCAATAAATGTGTTTATGACCTCTTTCATAGCAAATGTCTCCATATGAAATAGTTCTCTTAATAAATAATGATCATGCGTAAAATTTTCTATATTCAAGAATGCATTACTTTAGGCAGTGTTAGTGAATCGTGATTCGTGAATCATATAGTAAATCGAAAAGGGTAAGATTTTGATTTAATCGTAAATCGTAAGATTCATAATATTATAAGTATATGTATTTAAATTAATAAATATCCATAATTTATACCCAAATAAAAAAAATCAAATATGTAAGAGTGCATTTTCATTGAATTTGTAAGTTTTTAATAATATAAAATTTCTTTTGTGAAGATTTGTAAGTGGAAAAGCATGGGTTTTGTGGCCTATGACTTATCATTATGTGTTTTAAAACATAAAAAGACTTGGTCATAATGAATATTTCTCAGCATTAATCTTTAGAAGCTCATGTCATGGGCTTGATTTTGTATGTCAAATTTAAACTATATACCCACGATGATTTAGGCCATTTGGTAAGGCCCACTATATATACTATTTAGGTAACTATATTACTGTGAATTGAATTTATCATAAACTCTAATTATTTTATATACCCTTCAATTATAATAGGTGTTTTGAATTAATTTGTGTTGATTATTATATAAACCGAATCAATCCTCCACATGTCAACACGCGTAGCTGCATGTTCAAAGCAAGCCATTAAATTTTCTCTCTAACATCACCATTAATAACACAACGCACAACACCATGAATGAAGTGACATAACATCACCATTAATAACACAACACACAACACCACTTTTACTCTCTCATCTTTAAAGTCTCCACCTTCACTTTCATTTCTTCCCCTTTCACTCTCCCTTCTCTCCCCCAACACCACTTTTTCTCATTCTGTATCATTCTTTGTTTTCTCCGATGGCTTCAAAACCAGCTGAAGAAGCAATAGAACAACCCCACCCATCTCTTCTTTTTCACAAATCTTTACTCTTTCAATCTGGGATTATCTAAAAACCTACACAACATGACGGTGATTGGAAACATAACAGCAGAAAATCTGATTCAGAGGTTAATAAAAACAAGGAAGCACGCGAAGATGTGGCCGAAAAAGGTTGAGAATAAATGACTGTAATCCTTTTGTTTCTTTTCTTTTTCTTCTTTTCTTGTATTTATTTGGATGTAGTCCTCCTCAACACAATCGCACGATCTTGTTTCAATCGCGATTTAGCGATTTAAACCTTGAATCGGGGACGATTCACACCGATTCGGGTGAAACCCGATTTAATGGGTGATTCAAATCGGTTGTAGACCGAATCGAGTCAAATCGCTGATTTGACTCGTGATTTTGAACGATTCATACAACACTGACCTTAGGTTACTTTAAATATGGTCGTTACTACAATTCTCTTGAAGCTGTTGATGCAACCATAGCTAGGCAAAGCTATACTCGTACCCTTTCATGTCAGCCCAGCTTCCTGTTTATAAGAATTTATTATTATTATTATTATTATTAGTTTTTATCATTTTTGTTTGTTGCATCCATCTTAGTTGACATACTAACATTCTAAGGCTCCTACAATTTCTATCCATTCGTGAAAATTAACCCCCCAATGGTGTGATGGCTCAGTGGCGGATGGTATTACTAGGTCACGGGGTCGAATCCAGTCGGCGACATCTGTGGTGGGAGGGGTTAAAAAAAACATACAATGAAAGGAATGTCTTTAAAGGCATCTTCAATCTGAAGTTCTCACTTTTCTGTCCCTCCTGATCTCCCTCTCCCCTTCTTTTGAACTTTTTCCCCTATATCATTTTCAAAATCGAACGTTAACCCAAAACAGTTACCTTCTTCAAACAATTTACAGGGATTATCAAAATCGATAACTGTATATAGCTGTTATTGTTTCATTTTGTAAACTTTCACACAATTCGTATTTCATTACGAGAAACTACCTATCATGTAAAAAAAACTTTTGTGCACGTTACCCTCTCAATAATCACTTCTTGATATGTTTTGATGACCTCGTCTTTTTAGATATGACCTTGGAATAGTTTACAAATGTTGTTGGAATTTGACGTGTGTTTGATCGATCCTTGTGTACTTCGAAGAGTCAACTATGTTACTTGAGAGATTTTCTGGTTCTTTCGTTATGTATTTGTGTTAGGAGTCCACTTTTTGGGTCATAACTCCAATTATGATGCACATGTAGGGTCCGTAAAGGATTCAGTTGTGGGTGAAGAACGTATTGTTCAGTACTTGCTCGCTATTTTAAACAGTCGAAGCACACCCCTTCACTAGAAGCATTTGAATAACAGAAGATTGGAAGGGCTCTGGTTTGAACGAAATGACAAAGAGGATAAGCTTAAAGGTTTACTGCCACCTAAAAGGAGAAAACCATTGAATGGGTCTGATGTGCGATATATAGAGGTATTAAGCTAGTTTGAATTCTTTTCATGGGATGCCAAACAATTTATTTATTTTAGCATCACCTGCATTTGTCTCTTAATGATTTCCTCCCCGAAAACATTACTAATTATATGTGGCCATTAGGTTATATACGTGTTGTGTGTATTATGTCTTTTTGTTTTTGATAAAACTTTATGACCGTGTAGAAAATTTCCTTGTCATATAAGAAGCGTTAACTTTGTTTTGACATTTTCTTTATGAAATCGTAATATATATGTTTTGCAGGTCTAACTGCTCGAATCCCTTTTTATCTCTTTTAGTACAATTAAAATTTTTTTTTTTGAAAGGCAAGCGTGAAATTTTTTGAAAGGCAAGCGTGCCGCCGATGGGTATACAATTTAACTATTTAAAAAGTATTATTGGATGTTTATTGTGATATGATCCTAAGTCATTTTCATCCCTCTCAGTTGGATCTCTTAGTTGGCCATTCTTGGAATTATTTATCCATTTTTTTCCTTCTTACTACAGGATCTTGTGACAGAAGTCCAGTGTGCACTATACAACACACTTACCGAATTTGATGGCAACTTGGAGGATGAGAATGACTCAGAGAATCTCATCGAGGGGCAGTTCTTAGCATTGCAAAAGGCCTTTAAGATACCTTCTCATAGGGCATCTAATGAGGCTTGCACCATGGTTTCAAAGAAATTCCTTACTTTGTTTAGGACAGGAAAACTCGGACCCTTCATTCTCGACTATGTCCCAGATGCGTCTAACAAGCCTTGAGACACCCTTGTGGTTTGATGGTAGTTTTTTTTCCCCTTATATATGTTCCTTGCCTGTACATAGAAAACACTAATTAGTGAGAATACATGAAATTATTTAGAACTTTATGCTGGATTGCTTTATTTATAGTGAGACAGCTATTTACTGGCTGTGATGTTTACACGAAATCTCTGTGATCAATATCTGGTTACCGGATTCTGGTACACGTTTTTTATTTCTGGAGTTTCTCGCTGAACATCAGTTGTTGTTGTCATTTTAAAGCAAAATCATTGATTCCATTATTAGGATGGACCAATACCTTTTGTTATCCAAGGAACTCACTTTCAAAAGAGACCATTTATAAATTATTTCCAACTTATACACCCAGGGAGTAGCAATTCCAGAGGACATAAAAATTATGATGTGGCTAAAGTTGTAAACAAGAAGTGTAACCCCTTTCTTGATTATTATTTTAGTGCATGTCGGCTGAAACAGCATTAAACCTCCTCTCACTTGGGATAGTAATAGCTATCTTTCCCCACAATCTGTTATTAGTTCTGGCTCGAGCCACCTTGATTTAGCTAGTTCAAGTTGACCAAGTTGTGTAGCCCTTGAGCTGCATTATGCTGTTCTCAACGGACTGTACAGAGTTTTAAAGTTCATCTGCACTTCCATGGCTTAAATGCTCCCAACCTTTTCCAGTCCTTAGTGTAATTCCAAAATCATTCTTTTCGTTTGAGAAGAAAAATTATAAACCTCTTGTACATATTACATTGAAATCCCAGTTGACCAGAAAATGGTGCATTATAAAATACATTTATGTGAAACAGTTCAAATTTATCTTGCAGATGGTAGTAGACATTTATTTGATGAATCAACACTTTCAGTAGCAGTGGCATCTGATGGTGACCTTATGTTGGAGATTTGTGATGCAGAAGAAACTCGGTAATTCACTTTGCTGCTTCGTTTTTCGATTTTAATTGTGTCTTGAATAACCAACACTATTTCTTGCATCCTTGGTCTGGAAGCACCATGTGGCTCAACACTAAGTATTGCAATTTCTGCTATCCTCCAAAGAGACTCAATTTTGAAATGGCATGCTAGGGAGGGATCAGCTAGAGCTATCACGTCCCCTTTACGAATCAGGGATCTTGCCTGCAAAACATAATGCAATTCACTCCCAATTGACAATCAAAATCCTTGTCATTTGATTAAACAAAACAAAAGAGTGAGCAAGTTATTTTCAAAATTTTAGCTTTTTTCTCGTTCCCATGTCCTCCATCTTGAGGCTTACCTCCCAATGTCATTGAGCTAATACTCTTTCCTCCTGGTTCCTTCGAGTAAGGGATATTTGGAGTGCAGCAACATTAATGGAATCAGATATGAGAAGAGATATAGGTCCATATTTTGGAGTATATGGACTGATCATTTTTGTTTTCCATTTAATAGTTGCTTAGATGTGGTTTTGTTGAGTTTGGCATCTAATTTGAAATGGACCTGAGCATCCATGTTGGGATCTAATGGTCAAGAAGAGTTTTTCTTAGGATATCTCTGATTCATAAACTAGACATCACTCCCTGAAAGCTCGAGAGTTGCTTCTATCTATTGAAGTTGGTGTTGCTATGGCGATGTTTGTTATATGGGATCATTGTTATGTATCAAATTGGACAGTTGTCTTTTTCTAAAATGTTTGCCCGGCATTTTTGGCAGTGTCCAATAGATATTTGCATAAAAATTCATGCTGTAAAAGTCAAAATCTCGTTTCTTTAGGATCAGGCAATGTTTGAAAATGGTGGAAAGTATAGCTCTGCTCAGATCTTGAGAATGAGAACACGTGGGATTTATGATATGAAGGGGAAGAGCTTATTTATATCTGTGAAATAAAGGAAAAAAAATGTCATAAATAAAACTCGAGAAGCTTATAGTTTTTACCATCATGATGAGAAAAAAGGAATTGGAATCATCTTTATAAGACATGCAGATGAAAACATTGTGAAGAAGCATTACCCAATGAACGATGTTCCAGTCACAACCATAGTCTTCGACTGAGAAAGGCTTCTTTCCTGAGATGAGCTCTAGGAGAACAACCCCAAAACTGTAAACATCACTCTTTTCAGTTAATTGTTGATTTGCATAGTACCTAAGGAGATAAATATATGATCACTTCAGTGCAATACTAACACAAGAAGGCTAAAACATTATTCTGATAGCCATTGCTTACTCAGGGTCAAGGTATCCTACTGTTCCACATGCAACACTTGATACATGAGTGAGGTTCTCTTCAGTTTGCCGCGAAAGTCCAAAATCTGAAACCTTTGCTCTCATATTGATGTCTAGGAGAATATTACTTGTCTTCACATCTCGGTGTATGATGCTTGGGTTGCATCCACTATGCAAGTACTCTAGGCCTTTTATGATATGTTTCAGCAACATGATTACACTGTAAATACTATATATGATATGTTTCATACAATCTATAAGAATGGCGTTTTAGATAAAAGAGTTTTTGATAAAAACCTTTAGCTGCATCTTCTGCAATGGAAAGACGTGATAGCCAATCCAAGTACATCTTGTTACCGGGATCTGTTCAACGGAATAAGTTATGGCTGGACTTGGTGCTGAAACAGAAGTTGCAAATGACACAAGAGAGGGAAATACCATGTATGTGATCCTGCAGAGTTCCGTTGTGCATATACTCATATATGAGAATTCTTTGAAGTGCTTCCTCGCTATATCCAATTAATGAAACCAGGTTCTTGTGATGAATTCTTGACAATAATGCAACCTGAAATTTATTTCATGGATGGTGAGTTATTACAGTATATGTTCTGTTTTATTTGTTGTCCATTCATAATTTATTAAAAGATGAACCCTGAGTATATATATATTTATGCTTTTTTTAATTTTTTTTAATCAAAGTTACATCTATTCATGGCAAAAGAATGCAAGACAAAGTTCTTCATGCTATTTGTTAATTCTATTATTGATTGTAAGCCACTGATTATTCTACTCCCATGTCTGTGAGACTTGGACACTTTTGGAGGCAGTCAAGCTTATGCCAAACTGCCTCCTCTATATGGAAGTCCAAATATTTGTTCGTCCCTCGTCCTCAAGTATGGAAGTACAAATTCCAGGATAATGTTTTATTCAGAATCAATGGCTGGAACAAAGACGGCCTTTGTATGAGGATAAGCAAAATGATGCATAAGGTTGTAGAAGCCGGTGAGAAAGCTACCTCGTTCACAAATTGGTTGGCCCCATGGTTTGATGGATCAGTCATGATCTTCACTGCCACTTCTTTCCCATTTTTCATTTTGCCATAGTATACAGGTCCAAAGCTTCCTTTACCAATTTTCTTGGAATAACTTTGAGTAGCCTCTTCGAGTTCAGCGAGTGTGATGTGGTACAGTACATCCAAGCCACCATTCATAATTGATCCACTTTTTACGAGAGAATAGGAAGGCGATGGCTTGGAGATAATATGCAGAGAATTAGCTGAAGAGCAGAGTAGATATTGTTGGAAAATGCAAAAACTGTTAGCTAGAGTTCAAATATGTGGGTAAATTTTGAGGGTATTTACATGTTTCATCACTTTTCTGATGAGATGGCTTCTGCTGATGATTGTGTAGTAATGCCAAACTTCCCAACAGAAAAACAATAAAAACTACAAATGCTCCAGCTGAAGTAGCTATTATCAATTTGAAGTTCTTCTTGTGCACATCCCTAAGGATCAGATTAGGATTTCCACTGCAACTGCGAATAAAAATGTTTCAGCTGCTTACCAAATAATTTTAGAAAAAATCAGTAACTGTCGTTTTCATAAATCACATGGATAAAAGTTCAGTTTTGAAAGTACTTCTTTATTAGTCAGAGCTTTTACTTGTGCTTGCGGGTCTACTATAATGATTTAGTGACAACATAATGTTCTTTGGTGTTCTCCTGGTTTATGTTTTGAATTTGTACATTTCATTTTCATGATGCCTACATAGTACATATTCATTTAGTATTGAAATAATTGAGCACAAAAATCTTCTCATTTCAGTAAGGTACTTGAGGTTGCTATTCAATTAGTTTCTGATTATTGTTAAAAGACTGATATGTTTTTGTTGGTCACCTTTCTATGCCTTTTGGCTTTTGCAGGCATGCTTATCATATCTCTTGATTGGTGCGTAGGTACCTTACTAGAGGTATGTTTACGAAAACAGAAAGTCAGGCGTCGTCTTTATGACAGTTTAAGAATACCAAGTTAGATATTATCGTTTTTGTTTAATGCCAGTATTTATGATGCTAGTGTGAAAGTGGCCGCTAGGTGGTTCTTTTACTGGAAGGGTAGGGAACTGTCCATTTGAAACCAAATACATCCTCTATGGTGTTTTCTCAATTAGAGTCCTGACAGAAATATACTCACTTGAATATTAGTTTTCTGGCTTGTAGTTTTGAAGATATTTCTCCAGTCAAAGAGTTGTTCTGGACATACCTGTGACATGGTGCTATCATCTTCAGTGCCAGTGATAATTATCGTACATTCTTAGGCAAAGAACCAGAAAGAGATAAAAGAGAGTAGAGAGACTGGCATATGCCTTGTAACATGTTATGTTGATCAAAATACTTTTTCTATTCAAAATCTAACAACACTAATGGAAAGTTATTGCATACAGTTCCCGTAGGTTGGGCAAGTCTTCAAGGTAAGAAGGTAATGGCCCAGTCAGTATGTTGTTCTCTAGATGCCTGCAAATTTAGTTACAACACTAAGCATGATTGAAAGAACTCACTGTTTTAGGTATATTTCAAAGTGGAAAATATCGTGCAAGAACTCACAGAGTGGTCAAACTGATGAGATTACTCAGGTCAGGTATTGGTCCAGTGAATGTGTTATCGTTCAACCACCTAAGAAGGGAAAACCAGTAGGAGATGAAGTTGCCATCTGAAGTAGAATAAGTTAGAAGTAACACCTTAGTGGTAGCTTTATGTCACTTACAATTCCTTCAGACCATCCAAATTCTTAAGCTCCAATGGAATATTACCCTTCAAACTTTTTCCAGACAAAACACTGTAAGAAATGACGAGAGTCAATTGTTAGTCTGTTAGACGAGCTTTGCTCTCCTAACTAAGATATTATCATCAAGAATGCCTAACGTCTGAATAGAGAAAGGAGATAGATTGAAAGCAAGTGAAACCATGAGCATAGGGTTTGTTATCAAGTCAATCACGACAATCGTTAGTACTGGACCCTTGTACGAAATCAGATGAATGTTGGAATTAGGGTGAAGATGAAAGGAAGGCACCCCTTTATGCTAGATGTTAGTAGCTACTGTTTCATGGGTTCTATTCTGCATCTCCCTAGATCGAAAGTGGTTTACATGTACATAATTTCTAACCTTCGAGGCTACCACATTTTTCAATATCTATGGTATTAAGTTGTAAACCTTTTCATAGTTTTTGCCAAGATCTCCTTTAGCGGAACATGGCTGATGTCAGCTTCTCATCCCAATACGATATTTATCTAAATTCAGCCGATCTGTATTTTAGATATTATATTGACTTGTATCGCATGATACTGAACAAACTTCACTAGAAAATCAATATTTTTTTTATTTTTCTCTCTAGAGAATTAGGTGAGGACTACTTACACTTTCGTGATTCTAGGTGGTGTGCTGGAACTGCAAGTTACCCATTCCCAGCTAATTGGAGTACAAGGGTCACCTTCATTGCTCCAGTTGCTTCTAGGAGACATGGACTGCAGTGAGTTCAGAGCAGTTGCTTCAATTGAAAACATTTGTTATCTGTCAGATATATAGGCAAAAGCATGTCTTTGAGAAAAAAAGTTTAATGGAGCACAACCAAGAAGGCAAATGACTTACTGTCTTTGCTGTCCGTCTTTGTGATTACTCTCACATATTTACTGATCTCCAATGCATTTAAAAGTGGCCCACGAGTTGAATCCAATGTCTTGACTAATGCAAATGATAGAATAAAATCTAAAGATATGTTCATGTAGCTAGGTTCATAGAGTATGTAACTCCCGTTAGCATTCTCGGCAATATTTACTACAACATTGTTGTAGCCAGGCACATTAGGTTCCTGCATTGTGAACGTCCGAGTTTCATTCTTATTCAAATCCTCTATCTCAGCCAAGAAGGCATAAGCTCGAGCATTAGCAGGGAAGTCTTCAAGGTCTAATCTATAGCTAAGCCTCCCTTTGGTGCCAACTACTGCAGTTTGCATAACTTTGTTGGGTGGATTTTCTCGTTTTCTTGTGTCAATGGTCCTGGAAGTATTGATTCTTTCTGTCCCAGGAGCTACTCCTACCAGATAATTCTGCCTCTTCTCCTGATCTGAACTCCATATTCTGTCATAGGGGTCGTCTGGATACCTGTTGGAGGTAAACTAGTTTAGGCAACTCTTCAGTGCTGAAGAGGTAGACCCATAAATCCTTCGATGGAATTTATCAGCAACCTGTATCATCAAGAGATGCTCCGAAAGACTTTCAATGACTAAAAGCACATGAAAGGATACTGAATGAATATTAGTCTAGGACAAGGGAATTTTCTTGATATTAAGCTTTCTTAGGCCAAGTAGCATAGTATTCATTGTTATGTGATACAAAATACATTTGGGGTACCTCTTATCTGTGTATAATGAGCCAACAGGTTTTGCAGGGTATAGTGATGGAGGTATGACGATTCCTTTCATGGTGTTATTTTGAAAGGATTCACAAAGCAACTAGCTAGCGATGAGGAGGAAGAGAATCCCATCCAATTAACATGAGACAACATGAGAACATACCTTATGGAATCATCTGTCAGAGCCCCAAAATTAACTCTGGCTGCAACCTTGAGAAAGAAATTGTCTTCGTATTCTGTAGTATACATGGAAAGATTCAACGGTCGAAGTTCAAGTGTAGATATGAAAGGAGAACCAGTTGATGCACAACAGAGACACACATCAATGGTATTAGAGGTTGTCCTTATGATGATTTCTTCCACGTATACTCGTGTAGCATCTTGTATGTTGATGATTGACCACAGTGTAGCATCCAAGTATAACTGAAATTTAGGGTAGGTATCTCCAGTGTTAGGGTTGCCATACTGAAATGTTGCTCGAACCAGATAACGTGTTCGTTCAATCGTACTTAGTTTGTAGCAATATTTGTCGCTATTGGTTGGGAATTCTCTGCGTCTCTGATACTGCACCGAGGTTCCGTTTTGACTTCCAACCGCCACTACTTTGCCTCGTCTTATGAACCCAGTGTCTGAAATCCATGCAAGTCCTGTACTGGGGTCGGTGTAGTTATTTATCCCTCCACAGTCTATGCTTACAAACTCTGCAAACATACTTAACGAGGTTATAACATTATCTCAATGTTTCACTGTTGATGTTCACCTGTCAATACAGCTAGGAAGAAAATAATCCTGCTTTTAATAATTGCTTTTCCTCGTTTCTATGTTAATTGATTTGTCAGTTTTTCAGTGCACGACTCATTGTTATCTTCACTGCAGATCCCATTTACATCTAAGAAGCAGAAACCATAATTTATAGAGTACTACCATGGAAGTATTGTTGTGAGCTTGATTGAACATACCTTTTACCTGGCAGAAGACAGGAGGAACTCCATGAAGAAACAGAATCAGCAAAAAACATAATAGCATCATTGAAGAGCAGGATCACAAACTGATAGTTTAGGTACTTCTGTTTCAACTTCTCTATCGCGAGGGAACCATAGCAACACAGGTTGAGTTTAATACACTACTCATCATCTCTCCACTTATGTTGATTAGCACTTTGTCAGTGTGCTGATTGTTCATTCACATGTCACTTTCCATCTTAGAATCATCCTTTCCCAAGGGTTATTTTTCAATTTTAACTTTTCTGAAGGGATATAGGCCCATCCACTAGCTCCTTCTTTCCTTTTGTTTGTAAAACACATTGTTTTGATTGCTATAGTTTTTGCTATCACGAAGAACAGATTAAATTATTGACAAACACATGTTTTCCTTTTGTTCTTTTTCAGTTGTTTGTTTACTTGTCAGTGGTTTATTTGTTTCTTTTATATATGTTTTTTTTGTTTTTGTTTGTTCATTTTTTGTCAAAATATGCTTGTGGAACAGCGTAAAGCTTATCCATACGGCACTTTGATGATTATTTCTTTGTGATAGTTTAAAGTTTCATGTTATCTGATTGAGTTTCAATCTCTGTTTACCATTCATTTCGCTCGTTCAAACTTGTGGAAGAATAGTATAATCTGTACAAGGAAGCAGTGCTGTCTCTGAAAACACTCTTTTTGGATTTTAACTATGATATAGGTAGCCAAGGAGAATCTCTTAAGAAAAAGCAAAGAAAACCAGTATCTTCGAAATCCTTGGAAATTTGTAACGCGGTTTCTTGCTTTTTATGTTTCCAGAAATGAAAGTGATTTCTAGTCTTGGGAGTACTTTTCAAACCCATTGCAATCTTGTTTGTTCTTGGCATTTTTGTCAATTGTGAATTATTAACCATGTATTTATTCTTTGGTGATGTGTACTAATCCCCTAACTTGGATTGTTGAGGTGGGTGGGATTTCGACAGCCTAAGCCCAACCCAAACTTGTCTTAGACCGGTTGTCTCAAGTGAAATCGAATCAAGCATTGAACTCTTGTAGCTATAGTGCCAAGCACCGACAGGTAGTTCCATTCATCGCCATTTCTCTGTTTCTGCATTCCAAGTTCAACATTGCATTCAAGAGTAGTATGATTTACATCAAATCAGCTGTATATGGTAGACCCATCATGGATCATGAATGCTGACTTTTCACCTTCAAATTTTCCGGTTTCATTGACAAATCCTCCCATTTCAGCCATGGAGTACAAAGCACTTGTGGTGCCAAGAACAGTTCTACATATAACAATGTGAGTATGGTCACCCAAACTTCACTCCTGTAGAATTCAGAGAAGCTAATAGCGAAAGCTGTCCCAGTTGGGTTTTCAAATATATGAAAGATCCACAAGTTCCTTGAAATATTTATACTTTTCGTCTCCAACTGGGGTATTTGGAAAAATTGTAACATTGGTACCCTGAACCAAAAAACATATAATTCCATAGATCATGCTAACTTTAATGTTATATACAAAAGTATATGGCTACTCAATACACCGTCGACGCACTCACTAATGACCGGGTTTGTTTTAGAGCAAGCTGCAAGGGTTACCAAAATGGAAGAATTACGCCCAATGTCACTACACCTTGATGGTCCTGTAAGCCTGTAACAGCAATGAAAAGCCCAATGTCTGCGCACTAGCTAGCTTAATGCCGCAAGGTATCAGCTGAGCCAGGTTCCCTCGTTAGTCCAAGCAACGGCTATCACTAGAAACACACAGCCCTCGACTAAGCACACGGTTAGCGCCGTCGTCCGATATTTCATGGGCCAAGATCCATGATAGCCCACGAAGTTGTACAAAAAGTAGGCACTGGTACCCATCCCTGGTGCTAAGGCCAGTGGAAGGTTTGCATACAAAACCTATTAACAAACCACCCAAACAAAGAAGAGAGAATAGTAGCTACTATAAGGTCACTTGGTTTTGGCAGGCACTTCTCATAGCCTACATGTTGGGTTTGAATTTGCAGTCTGGGCTAGGCTCATGAACCGTAAGGTTGTCTGGATTAACTTGAGTGTGCATTGTCGTGGGAAGAGAACAATCATACATCGTACATGTTTCACCGAAGTCCGTGAGGATGGTTGCATTCACGACGATAATGTATGCCATTGTAAGAAATGTAGCAGTGCCTGCTCGTACTTTTGTTATGAATCAGCTTTTTCTTTCTTCCAATTTGAACTACTTTTCGATCATGCTCAACTGGTAGGTTTGTGGCGAAATGTATCACAAATCCGAACTCTGACGGTGGCATTTGGAATGAGAGGGTTAAAGGATAAAAAAAAATGATCATTTTTTTTTAGTAATTCTTTATAGGATGAAATACTCTTAAAATAGTGAACATTATTAAATCCATGTAATGAGTGTGCATTTAATATATGGTAGCCAATCCAACTAGTAACTTATGATATCCTCAAAGAGTATAGAAAATTATTTATAAAAAAAAAAAAAAAAAAGTAAAGTAAGAAATGTGAAGCTCACAAACTTTTCGTCATCTCAATTTGGGGTTCGTTCAAAAAAATTCATGCCTTATTTAGAAGAAAAAAAAACTTTAACAAGTCAATATTTGGTAATCTAGAGTTTGCAACCCTATTCTTTACTGATAATGGCATGACAACTCAATGGTTAGAAACGGATAGTACCACTAAGTCGGCATTTTTATGGTAAGGTGGAGAGAAAAATACAGCTCTTCTATTTTTAGGATTTGGTATTTGGTTTTGCATCATTTCACTCGATGTTCTTCTGGTGGAGGTTTAAAATCAATCCACTATTTGAGGTTGAGGTGAGGATATAGTTTTGTCATGATGTGTCATTTTCATGTTTGGCTGGAGTTTTTGAATGCAATTGGGTTTTAGTGGGATTTTTGAAGAAAAAGTTTTTTTTGGGGTGTCACAGTGATGATATTACAAGAACGAGCCCCTCACTGTTCACTGCAAACCTTGAGGAGATGAGACTTGAAGTGTTGTTAATTTTTGGTGAACTTAACTACATATTTTAGTTACATGTGAATGTAGTTGTAACAGTCTTATGTGGGTGGGTTTTAAAGCTAACGGATTATGATGTGTGGGCGGGCTCTAAGGCTGATAGCTTCGTGTATGGGCAAATTCGAAGGCTGACAGATTACGTTGGTGTTATAGTCTTATATCACTTAGATGAGAGAATGAGATTTGCTATATATGTGCGATGTTGGATCCCTTTGATACAACACGTTTTAAAGTTATGTGAGTGGTTAAGCCCAAAACAATAGAATATTGTACCATGTGGGTCGAATTATTATATAGTAGTATCAGAGCCAGACCGAGCTAGAAATGTGCCAACAATGACCTTGGCCCCTAAGGAGGTTGGATCCTCTTGTTACAACACAATTTTAAAGAAACATATGTTTGCCTTTGCCGCGACGTGAGCTAATTAATTTGTAAGCGTGGGATTGTATGAAGCAACATATGCTTGATGTTTGTTAAAAATCTCAATTTGTTGAAAAGAAATAAGATAACAAAAAAACAGGAGGATTAGTTAAAGTACATCCTTTTAGCTTCCATCGCTAACTCACTACAAAGCACAAAGTATATGGTCTTGATTTAGTTTTTGGCCATAACAAATGGAAAGCGTCTTAATTAATCCATCAATTTTTTATTCAACGTCAACTCCCCATGATCTTGACATGGAAAATGAACTTGTCTAGAGAGCTAGGTCAGGCACACCAGACCCGCATCAGGTCAGGCTCAATATCCTCCATTATCTTAGTGATGTTCATAATGCCTCAATTGAATACAATCACATGCACAGAGAGCCCCCTGGCACCAGGGGCCTGGCTCTCTAGATTTTTGTAGATTTTCCATATAGTAAAAGTGAAAATGGTCTCAGTTTCACACAGTTTGTTAGCCAAGAATAAGATCTAAAAAAAAAATCAATGGTAGCTTGATTGGATGGTTAAGGCTGTGGTAGTTTGAATCCAAAAAAAAAAGGCTGTGGTGGTTTCATCGGTGGCACGTTTGCCTTTCAAAAAAAAGAAAAAAAAAAGAAAGAGAAAATCACAAAATTTGGTACATTCTTTATCCAAGTGAAAAGTACATAACCGATGAGTACTACATCTTTCTGTTGTTTTAATTTTTAATTTTTTTAAAATGACATGAGTAGAAAAAGATGCATTGTTCAAGTTCGATACCAAAAAAAGGAAGGAAAAATGAATCAATCTGTGCATGATAAAGATAGATTGTATGCTGGTGTTCCAAACTCATGCCAAGCAACATACCTTTTGAATTTGGGTTATTTACAATCCCCCTCCCTAAAGTATATAGCCAATTTAGCTTTCCCCTAAATTAACATTCATATTGCACTTTTCCCCTCAGACTACCAGTCAACATGCCTTGACTGTCAAACACCTCACGTGCCACCATTCTTCCTATTTTGCATGACAAAATTGTCCTTCACGTGCTTATCACGCCTGATGTGATAGCATGTCAATCCCAACCGTCTATTACCCAAACCAGACACGTGGACGTCTAGGGATTACTCCCTGTTAGGTTGTACCATTGAAGAGATGGACATCAATTGATGGAAAACTCCCTCCGTTTTCATTTTCTATGCTCCGTTTCCCCCTTCTCTTTTCTCCGTGTGTTCTTCCTCAACCCTGCTGTTTACAAGAATGGACATGTTGAGATCACAACCAACGACCCTTCATGGGTAGCATTTCCATGTTCAACACACCATCCCCACCACTTTCCCTTTTATAAAAACCAACCTCTAACCCTTAAAACCCTAACATCAATCTCTCATAAATATCACTTTTGAGAAGTTGGTGGAAGAGACCAGAAAAAAGAAAGTAGATCTTTGGAGATACCACATTTTGGACAGAAAAGCTAAAGCCGAATCAATTTGAATCAAAAGAACAAGAGAAACGTTAAGTACACGACGTTGAAGACGAAATTGAGAGAATGGTTTATTGGTGAACGGAGGTTCAGCAGCTCTGCTGCAAAAAAATGATCTAGTGAGATGTGTTGTTGGAATGCTATGTAACATGTGGTGGTGTATTAGTGGAGAAAGGGATGTGAGGTGGGACTGTGTCTGTCTGCATGAGCGATCGAATCGATGGCCATGGCTTCTCCACCACCACCTCGAAAAGACAAGCCAATCACCATTAGAGTCGTGTGGTTGGACAACCTAGAGTATGAGTTCGACCTCATTCAAGACCTAATCAATGGGTACCCCTTCATCTCCATTGACACAAAGTTCTTTGACGTCGTCTATCCCCAATTTCAGACTCCATCAATACCACCACCAACACAAATTTGAAATCTTTTCGTCAACATCATCCCTTCGATCACTATTTTTTCCTCAAAGAGAATGTCGACGCCTTGAATCTGATCCAGGTTGGACTCACGCTATCGGACGCTGAACAGGGGCGGAGCCAGGATTGCAGACAAAGGGGGGCAAAAAAATAAATCACAAATAATTTAATTCTTAAAATAAATAAATAAATATGATTAAAACAAAATTTCAAAAGTAGTACAAGAGAAACATATTTTATGTTTCAATGTTGTTGCACATTGGATTTTAGTAAAAACTCTCTGTGAGTTCTCATGTTCATAGGGTATACCAAACCAGACCCGAATGCTACAATATTGTTGCCACTTAATATCTTCTGTGTTGTAATCCATGCCCGAAGGCTATATAACTGACCCTATAGGGTTTACCAAATCAGGCCCGAAGGCTACAATATTGTTGCCACTTAATATCCTCGTCGCCTCTATCTCGTAGGGAGACTTGCTTTCGCTCCGGTCCGTTGTCTCCACCTTGCATGAAGACGGCTTATCCGCGGTGAAGCACATGTGCTTCTAATAATCAGGTGAAAACTCACAAAATCTTAACTGGTGAGTCTCGAACCTGCGACCTCTTAAAAGGAGAGTTGATGTCCGATCAACTGAGCTTCAATTGGTGGACAACTGTTAATATTAAGAATGTTACCGTCCAATTGCTTAGCTGAAGCAGGCTACTGTGAAGACTGAAGAGTGTCGATGAGGAGCAAACAAGCGAGAGAGAGTAAGACCACCACCATAAATCAATCTATGTCTAATCGAAATCTTATTGTGTGATTGGATAAATCAATCTCCGTTGAAATCGTCTTGTGCGATTGGAGGAGATTGGAGAAATCGATCTTTGTCAAAATCATTTTGGGCAATTGAGAAGGCGGAGAGGTGAATTTGCAAAGGGTTTGCGATTTTGTGTATATTTGTATTTCATTATCTATGAGAGGGGGCAATCTAAAATTTTAAAGGGAGGAAAAATTGCAAATATTGTTAGTTTGGTGAAATTTCTTAAAAAGCTGACGCTGAAGGAAATCTCCCCGATCTCGACCGGAACAAGGTTTATTTGGGAGTTCAATTTCAGTGGAAGACTTTGAGAAGGTGTTCTTTGGTGGTGATGAATCCATGACGATCACCGAATGTGCAGTCTGTTTGGTGGAATTCAAAACTATGCCATGTAGGCACTACTTCCATACTGAGTATATCGAGACATGGTTAGAAACAAGTCACAATTGTCCCCTCTGTCGGTTCTTGTTGCCCAAAGCAATTGTTTTTTATAAAGATAAATGATTCATAATCTATAATATAGAGTTTTCAGTTGTAATATAAAAGGAAAATTCTAAATGGCGAGGAAATGGGCGAGGGGGTGAGTGTGACCGCTCATCCCCCTCGAGATGCGCACATGTGCCCTCGAGATGCACAACCTCGCAAATCTCGAGGGGGGTGAGTGGTAATACCCACCCCCTCGCCCATTTCCTCGACGGCTAGAAGGGCTCAATATAAAGAGTCTTCTCATTGAGTTTATACTTGTATTCTTTATTTCTTTACTGATGAATATGCATGTTTTTGGTAAAATTATGTTCTTGCTCACTTTTTTTCCACTTCATAGTAGATACTCGAGTGCCATGCCTAAGTCCTATGCTTTAGGACCTTAATAGGTTGAGCCTTTGAGGATTGTTAGAAATTGTAACTAAATGCAGACAAGTGTTGGAAATGTTAGAATATGTGATGAGATGCCATGTAGCAAGGGATTTGATTTCACTTTAGAGTATATGTCTTGCATGATTTATGGATTATTAGATCGAAACATGGGGCACACTGCGCTGGGGCATCGACAGTTTTGATATTGGGGTGAATTAGTCGAAAATCTAAGAATTCACATGATTCGTCGAACTCCATCAAACACCTTTTCGTGTTTTTCAATTTCATAGATGGTTTGGACTAGAGCAAGTGTTTTGATGGAAACCCGAGCTGATATATGTTATTATTTGCTTTATTCTATTGTTTTGATGGCCTGGACCTGGAGTGAGTGGTATATGCTGCAATTCCACGGTTGAGAGGCATGAGCTGTGGTTCAGTATGGACAAGCATGTACAAGGACTCTTTAGATAATGAAAAATACCTCAACATATTTAGTGTCAACATGGACTTTGTACTCTTCTAACAACATTAAAAATCGACCATACAAACTAAGTGTTAATGGATTTGCAGACTTTACCAATGAAAAGTAGTTTGTAACATGTTGTAGTGGGGGCCAAAGAAGGTTGTCATCCCACTCTCAACCAAACTCATCTTTTTTCAAGTATGAAAATCATAGTGCATGCCATTACCATGGATTGGAGAAAAAAAAACCCAGAGGATGCTGTGTCATGTTGTAAATTCAGCTTGCTTATTGATGCTTGAAAGTGCTATGTCAGGTTTAGAATTGCAAGGTTACTTATTGATGCTTGAAAGTGCTATGTAAGGTTTTGAATTGCAATGATGATGTATCATTTGAATTGCATTGTGTTATATCAGATTTTTGCAATGATGTTAATGCATTTTATTACAATGTGTTATTAACATCCTATGAACATCAAATGAATTTACATTGTTGAAAGAACATCAAACTTTATTGTAAGAACATCCAATGAACATCAAATGAATTTATATTGTGCTTTAACATCCAATGTACATGTACTCCTTAAAAAATTTGTCTACTTCAAACCTTTTAATCACTTGTTTGATTGTGCTTGTGACACGATGGGATCTGCTAGAAATTTAATTAAGAGTTGTTAATTAGCAGTAACTTAACCCCTTAATATAAATTATTGACAGAAACTTAACCTCTTAAAATAAATTTGAATGTAACTTTGCCCTCTACAACAAAACTAACCTAACCGATGATGAAGATGAGCTGCAACTCAAGCTTGCTATCAAAACATGACAAACTTTTTTCACTTATTGATGCTTGAATATTAAATCTACAGTTATATAACATGTAGATGCAGTAGTAGATGCAGTAGTAGAAGCAGATGTGAGAGTTATTGGTGGTGAAGTAGAGACGGTTGTGGTGAAAGATGAGTTGGCAGATTATCTCAACGTCTTAGTAGTAGTTTAAATCTCAGCCTTCAGATCATTGAAGAGTATTTTAGGCAGTAAAATATGACATTTTTGAATTTAGCACGTGCTTTGACGGTCAAGGCACGTGCAATATGAATGTTAATTGAAGGAAAAGATGAATTTGCTATATCTTTTAGGATTGCAATTTTTTTAATGCCGACAAGATATCAATGGTGGAGATAGCAATCAACATCTCATTTATCTAGACTAATCTCATGGTTCTGATTCATCTTATTCATTTGGTACTTGAAAGAGATTCAATCAACTTTAACTTCAAGAAACAAAACAACAAAGAGAAGAAGAACAAAATCAACCACGCCGTCTTCCTTCCCTCTGGCTGATCACTGCCTTACTCAACGCCCTCTGGTCTTAGATCCCAACGGTGTTTCTTCTTCGATCCAAACTTGTTCACTCTCAGATCCAACTTCGATTTAGTTCTCTGTCTTGTGCACAAATCCGTTTTTACAGGTTAGATCTTCTCCACACATTTGTTGACTTGTTTATAATTGCTATGAAGAAAACATTCTTTCTAGGGTTCTTGATCAATGTTTGTGAGTGGGTTTTTATTGGATCCAGTCGGTATTGCTTTGCATATTCTCTAATATTTCCAATATTTTTGTATGCGTTTATCGGTTATAGAGCTTTCAATCTCAAGTATACATCGGTTTACAAACCCTGTAGTAACATCCAATTCTTGCCATAATATTAGTAGCATAAGAATTTTGCCATAATATTAGTATAAGTAACTCAGTTCTTAACACAGGGAGTTGATCAATACAGGGAGTATAATAAGCCTACTAGATCCAATGTTTGATTCGGTGAGTGTTGTTTCTTGGAATCTTTATAATAGTGTTGTGTTCAACTTCAAGTGTTCGTTTGAAGAAAAATATTTATTGCGTGTGCAATTTTCAAAAGTTTCATTGTTTGTGTTAGTAAGAAATCTCTTTGGGTTCTGATGTTGCCTTATTTGGTTTGGTCAATCCTGGTGAGGATGCATAAAACTTGTGGCTTCCCTTGATTAGTTCTTCTACTCCAGTTACTAATTTTTAGTTAATAGTATTAGAAACTTGTGACTTGTTTTGTTATTTTACTTTATCGCATTATTTCTTTCAACAAATAGAGTTATTTTAGCAGCTATTACGCAATTGGATTGCTGTATGAGATCGGTTGTTTGGAAATATTGAGGAATGCAGATCTTCCTTCTTTACAGGAGGGTCTGTACATTTTCAGTTACTTTTGCCAAGTATTTAGAGTGTTATCATAAGATATGACACCAATTACACAAAAATTATAAGCATCGAGATTGACGTGCCAAAAGCACCTTATTTGTCGTGGGTTTAATTATTCATGGTTAGAGACTCTACAGTACCTTGTTTTAAAATTAATTTTGGCATACAACCAGATCTATTGGTATATGATATGAACTCAACATGTACTTTAGGTGGTAGGCATGATGTTGGGTATTTCTGACAGAATACATTGTTCTAGAAAGTGATTTTGACTACTAGATGTAGTGTTGCATGTAATGGCATGCTTAGTATCATTTTGGTATTCTGTGGCATCGGATGCACTTAATTTCACATGCTGGAGATGTAATGGGGGCTAGCATTTCTATTCAAATTGATTAATTTATGTTTTTTTGTTGGATTTTAGGGTGTTCGTGCATTTTTTTAATTTTAATTTTTTTTCCGCTTCTAATGATATCGAACGCTCAGTTTTTGTTGCATTGCATTTGTTTGCCTTGCAGCTGTTGCAATCTCCTTGATCTTCACCATGTATCGGTATACCAGTCTAAATATTGGAAGCGATTAAAATGATCGCTCATCTAGCAGAAGTAGCAACTCAAGTGACAAATCTGTTTGCGCCTTCTGTTTCTATATTTCTCTATCCTCCATTAATGGCGGACACTAATTTGCTCTTCCTCCTCCTTCTTCTCATTCCTCTTGCTCTCTTTCTCCTTCTAACCCTTATCACTCTCCCAAAACCCACTAAAATCCCTATCAAATCCCGCCATGTCTTCATCACCGGCGGATCAAGTGGAATAGGCCTTGCTCTTGCTCACCAAGCAACATCACAAGGAGCACGAATTTTCATCCTTGCTCGCAATGCTGAAAAGCTTGAAGAAGCTAAGAACTCCATCCGCCTTTCTACTGGAATTGATGTTACTTGATTGTCTTGTTGTAAATTCAGCTTGCTTATTGATGCTTGAAAGTGCTATGTCAGGTTTAAAATTGCAAGATTACTTATTGATGCTTAAAAGTGCTATGTAAGGTTTTGAATTGCAATGATGTTGTATCATTTGAATTGCATTGTGTTATATCAGGTTTTTGTAATGATGTTGAGACATTTGATTACAATGTGTTATTAACATCCTATGAACATCAAATGAATTTACATTGTTGAAATAACATCAAACTTTATTGTAAGAACATCCAATGAACACCAAATGAATTTATATTGTGCTTTAACATCCAATGTTCACGTACTCCTTAAATAATTTGCCTACTTCAAACCTTTTAATCACTTGTTTGATTGTGCTTGTGATACCATGGGATCTGCAAGAAAATTAATTAAGAGTTGTTAATTAGCAGTAACTTAACCCCTTAATATAAATTACTGACATAAACTTAACCTCTTAAAATAAATTTGAATGTAACTTTGCCCCCTACAACAAAACTAACCTAACAGATGATGAAGATGAGCTGCAACTCAAGCTTGCCATCAAAACATGACAATCTTTTTCACTTATTGATGCTTGACTATTGAATCTACAGTGATATCATGTAGATGTAGTAGTAGTAGTAGATGTGAGAGTTATTAGTGGTGAAGTGGAGACGGTTGTGGTGAAATATGAGTTGGCAGATTATCCCAACGTCTCAGTGAAAGTTTGAATCTCAGCCTTCAGATCATTAAAGAGTATTTTAGGCAGTAAAATATGACTTTTTGAATCTAGCACGTGCCTTGACGGTCAAGACACGTTAACTGTTAGTCTGAGGGTGAAAGTGCAATATGAATGTTAATTGAGGGAAAATATGAATTTGCTATATATTTTAGGAGGAAAAGTGCAAATAACCCTTTGAATTTTAGGATTGCAATTTTTTTAATGCTCACATGATATCAATGGCGGAGATAGCAATCAACATCTCATTTATCCACATATCTAGACTAATCTCTTGGTTATGATTCATCTTATTCATTTGGTACTTGAAAGAGATTCAATCAACTTCAACTTCAAGAAACAAAACAACAAAGAGAAGAAGAACAAAATCAACCACGCCGTCTTCCTTCCCTCTGGCTGATCATTGCCTTACTCAACGCTCTCTGGTCTCAGATCCAACGGTGTTTCTTCTTCGATCCAACTTCTTCGATCCAAACTTGTTCACTCTCAGATCCAACTTCGATTCAGTTATCTGTCTTCTGCACAAATCCGTTTTTACAGGTTAGATCTTCTCCACACATTTGTTGACTTGTTTATAACTGCTATATGTTATTATTTGCTTTATTCTATTGTTTTGATGGCCTGGACCTGGAGTGAGTGGTATATGCTGCAATTCCATGGTTGAGAGGCATGAGCTGTGGTTCAGTATGAACAAGCGTGTACAAGGACTCTTTAGATATTGAAAAACACCTCAACATATTTAGTGTCAACATGGACTTTGTACTCTTCTAACAACATTAAAAATCGACCATACAAACTAAGTGTTAATGGATTTGCAGACTTTACAAATGAAAAGTAGTTTGTAACATGTTGTAGTGGGGGCCAAAGAAGTTTGTCATCCCACTCTCAACCAAACTCGCCTTTTTTCAAGTTTGAAAATAATAGTGCACGCCATTACCATGGATTGGAAAAAAAAACCCAGAGGATGTTGTGTCATGTTGTAAATTCAACTTGCTTATTGATGCTTGAAAGTGCTATGTCAGGTTTAAAATTGCAAGGTTATTTATTGATGCTTGAAAGTGCTATGTAAGGTTTTGAATTGCAATGATGTTGTATCATTTGAATTGCATTGTGTTATATCAGGTTTTTGCAATGATGTTAAGACATTTGATTACAATGTGTTATTAACATCCTATGAACATCAAATGAATTTACATTGTTGAAATAACATCAAACTTTATTGTAAGAATATCCAATGAACATCAAATGAATTTATATTGTGCTTTAACATCCAATATTCACGTACTCCTTAAATAATTTGCCTACTTCAAACCTTTTAATCACTTGTTTGATTGTGCTTGTGATACCATGGGATCTGCAAGAAAATTAATTAAGAGTTGTTAATTAGCAATAACTTAACCCCTTAATATAAATTACTGACAGAAACTTAACCTCTTAAAATAAATTTGAATGTAACTTTGCCCCCTACAACAAAACTAACCTAACAGATGATGAAGATGAGCTGCAACTCAAGCTTGCCATCAAAACATGACAACCTTTTCCACTTATTGATGCTTGAAAATTGAATCTACAGTGATATCATGTAGATGTAGTAGTAGAAATAGTTGCGAGAGTTATTAGTGGTGAAGTGGAGACGGTTGTGGTGAAATAGGAGTTGGCAGATTATCCCAACGTCTTAGTGAAAGTTTGAATCTCAGCCTTCAGATCATTAAAGAGTATTTTAGGCAGTAAAATATGACTTTTTGAATCTAGCACGTGCATTGACGGTCAAGACACGTTAACTGTTAGTCTGAGGGTGAAAGTGCAATATGAATGTTAATTGAGGAAAAATATGAATTTGCTATATATTTTAGGAGGAAAAGTGCAAATAACCCTTTAAATTTTAGGATTGTAATTTTTTTAATGCTCACATAATATCAATGGTAGAGATAGCAATCAACATCTCATTTATCCACATCTCTAGACTAATCTCATGGTTCTGATTCATCTTATTCATTTGGTATTTGAAAGAGATTTAATCAACTTCAACTTCAAGAAACAAAACAACAAGAGAAGAACAAAGTGATTCATCTTAATCTCATTTGGTTTCCTCGACAATTAGAATTTCTGAAACAACAAAGAGAAGAACAAAATCAACCACGCCGTCTTCCTTCCCTCTGGCTGATCATTGCCTTACTCAACGCCCTCTGGTCTCAGATCCCAACTGTGTTTCTTTTTCGATCCAAACTTGTTCACTCTCAGATCCAACTTCAATTCAGTTCTTTGTCTTCTGCACAAATCCGTTTTTACAGGTTATATCTTCTCCACACATTTGTTGACTTGTTTATAACTACTATGAAGAAAACATTCTTTCTAGGGTTCTTGATCAATGTTTGTGGGTGGGTTTTTATTGGATCTAGTCGATATTGCTTTGCATATTCTCTAATATTTTCAATATTTTTGTATGCGTTTATCGGTTATAGAGCTTTCAATCTCAAGTATACATTGGTTTACAAACCCTTTAGTAACATCCCATTATTGCCATAATATTAGTAGCATCAAAATTTTGCCATAATATTAGTATAAGTAACTCAGTTCTTAACACAAGGAGTTGATCAATACAGTTAGTATAATAAGCCTACTAGATCCAATGTTTGATTCGGTGAGTGTTGTTTCTTGGAATCTTTATAATAGTGTTGTGTTCAACTTCAAGTGTTCGTTTGAAGAAAAATATTTATTGCGTGTGCAATTTTCAAAAGTTTCATTGTTTGTGTTAGTAAGAAATATCTTTGGGTTCTGATGTTGCCTTATTTGGTTTGGTCAATCCTGGTGAGGATGCATAAAAATTGTGGCCTCCCTTGATTAGTTCTTCTACTCCAGTTACTAATTTTTAGTTAATAGTATTAGAAACTTGTGACTTGTTTTGTTATTTTACTTTATTGCATTATTTCTTTCAACAAATAGAGTTACTTTAACAGCTATTACGCAATTGGATTGCTGTATGAGATCGGTTGTTTGATAATATTGAGGAATGCATATCTTCCTTCTTTACAGGAGGGTCTATACGTTTTCAGTTACTTTTGCCAAGTATTTAGAGTGTTATCATAAGATATGACCCCAATTACACAAAAATTATAAGCATCGAGATTGACGTGCCAAAGACACCTTATTTGTTGTGGGTTTAATTATTCATGGTTAAAGACTCTACAGTACCTTGTTTTAATATTAATTTTGGCATACAACCAGATCTATTGGTATATGATATGAACTCAACATGTACTTTAGGTGGTAGGCATGTTCAGTGTTTAAAAAAGTGATTTTAACTCGCGAGTCAACTCGAGAGTCGCCCCAACTCGCTGAAAAATCGCCCCAGTTCGTACGAGTCAAAGGTATACTACTATACTTGAGGCGTACGAGTTATTAAGATGACTCGTACGATACTCGTTTTGAGGCGTACGATTTGCAATATTTGCAATCTATTTGTTTATGATCTCGAGAATAATCTAACGGCTATGATTTTAGCCCTAATTCGTTGTGTTTTGTTTCCTTTAGAATCAGACAGAGGAGAGGAGAGGAGCTGAAGGAGGAACCGAGGAAGTAGAAGAAGAAAAGAAGAGGAGTGGAGGAGAGGACGATTGTGATTTCTGACAAAGGAGGAGGGCGATTCAGGCGAAGGAGGAGGACGGTGGTGCCGTTGCCGTGGTGGTACTCTGATTTGCAGCAACTTCACAGTGAGGAAGACTCGACTCTCGACTGCTCGATCGACATCGAAATCGAACAGTGAGACCTTCCATTGTTTTTTGCGTTAAATGTTTACAACATTTATGGTGAACTCTGAGAGTCCATGTTATTTTACTTCCTTTGGATTGATCATTAGTGTACTCATTCTGGCACCAATAAGATTCCTTTTATTTTCTAATAGAAATCTCGGTGCTTCAAGTGAGTCGCATGGGTTGATTGATAATCCATATTTTGCCGTCTTTCTGTTCTTGTCAAAGTTCTGCATTTACTGTGAGATTAGTTAAAAGTTCCTATTCATTCTATGCCCAATTGTGATCCAATCAAACTAGTTATTGCATATGCTTGCTCAAAGAAGATACAGTCATCCTTGACAAGAAGGGATCTACAGAGGAAAGCAATAAGCTAGAAACTTTTGGAGCTTGATATAAAAATTGTGAATTGATGAACTGCAACTGCGAATCAGCCGAATGCAAACTGATAACTAGTATTTGAATCATTACTGTTGTTTTCAATTAGTTACGAGAGCTGGTATAGAAATGCAAATCTCAATAACCTGTTGAGAACAAAAGACTTTATTTTTGGTTGAAATCTGTTTTTTTTTTTTTTTTTTATACTTACAAATTTTGTATGCATATTGGTTGGCTTCATGTATATATGAAAAATTGTCTTCATTTATATATGGATCACAATGATAGGGAAACATATTGTGCGTTATGTTATTCAAATCAATTAAACTATTTACATTGTTTTCAATCATATAACAAGTGCGTACATCGTACATTACATCTTAATGCAACTTATTTGATTCATCCAGAAAATCCCATTCAACTTGAAAGAAGGTGTTGTGGATTTGAGGAGGATTTGTTTGGCACTTTGGCTGCTTGGTAGCTGATGTTGTGGCTGGCTGTAGGATCAAGTAAGGTAACTTCATACTTTAAAGTTCAGTCTCCAATTCTTCTTCACTGCAAATTGCAACAGATATTCAGATTTCAGGTATGCATATTGCAAAAGATAATACATACATAAAACAAACTCATGTTATTTCTTGATTTGAATGATGATTGCTTCTTTTGTTTTGTTTTTTTTTGTAATTTTTTACTATTTTTTTTTATCACTTTCTATGAAGAAACGCTTCGCTTCGCTTCGGAAACAGCTTGACCGCTTCGCTTCGAAAATCGCTTTTTAAAACATTGGGCATGATGTTGGGTATTTCTAACAGAATACATTGTTCTAGAAAGTGATTTTGACTACTAGATGTAGTGTTGCATGTAATGGCATGCTTAGCATCATTTTGGTATTCTGTGGCATCGGATGCACTTAATTTCACATGCTGGAGATGTAATGGGGGCTAGCATTTCTATTCAAATTGATTAATTTATGTTTTTTTGTTGGATTTTCAAGTTTTAAATATGTTAAAGAAGGCAGTCTTGTTTGTTCTCTTAATTTTAGGGTGTTCGTGCATTTTTTTAATTTTAATTTTTTTTCCGCTTCTAATGGTATCGAATGCTGAGATTTTGTTGCATTGCATTTGTTTGCCTTGCAGCTGTTGCAATCTCCTTGATCTTCACCATGTACCGGTATACCAGTCTAAATATTGGAAGCGATTAAAACGATCGCTCATCTAGCAGAAGTAGCAACTCAAGTGACAAATCTGTTTGCGCCTTCTGTTTCTATATTTCTCTATCCTCCATTAATGGCGGACACTAATTTGCTCTTCCTCCTCCTTCTCATTCCTCTTGCTCTCTTTCTCCTTCTAACCCTTATCACTCGCCCAAGACCCACTAAAATCCCTATCAAATCCCGCCATGTCTTCATCACCGGCGGATCAAGTGGAATAGGCCTTGCTCTTGCTCACCAAGCAGCATCACAAGGAGCACGAATTTCCATCCTTGCTCGCAATGCTGAAAAGCTTGAAGAAGCTAAGAACTCCATCCGCCTCTCTACTGGAATTGATGTTACTGTCTTCAGTGCCGATGTTCGAGATTTTGAATCTGTACAGCGAGCCATTGATGAAGCAGGCCCAGTTGATATATTGATTTGTAGTCATGGAGTGTTTATCCCAGGAGAATTGGATGCACAGGACTTGGAGACTGTAAAGTTCATGCTTGATGTGAATTTGACGGGGACTTTCAATTTGATAAAAGCTGCTTTGCCTGGTATGAAGAATCGAAGGGATAGGGGCCCTGGCTCAGTTGCTCTCATATCGTCTCAGGCGGGTCAGGTATCCATTTGTGCTCTCATTTCTATCTTTATTTTAGATGTGTGATGAGTGATTGGTTCATAATAAGCAGTTTATTTTTAAAGGTAATAACTTGTTAATTAATTTCTCAATTAAGTGTTTGGTTCATAATACGATATATGCATACCTTTTTCAACCATTGGCAATAACCTCTTTAGGCCAAGGAAATATTCATGCAAAGAGAACCATAAAAGGAAACATGTTTCCTTGGGCTATGCCTTTTCAATATAATGATGCCTGAGATGTTGTTTGCGAAAAGGATCATTGAGGTGGAGTTTCCAACATTATTTCTTTGTACACCTCCAAGGATGATCTAAAGGGAATAATGGGATAGTGCCACATTCAGGCTGTTTTTCCAAGGGGAATATTGGGACATCATAAGTATGTATTTTATGACTCCATTAGGTTTTTATTGGTTGTTAAAGTGCAAACTTTTTGGTTGTTGACTAAAACCATACTCTCTTCTATACATCTGTTTAGGTTAGTATCAGATTTCGCTCATTGTTTGTTTCTATGCATCAATCCATGATTGTATGGGGTCTGACAGAATTCTAAGTTTCCATTTGTGACAAGGAATTCAAAAGGTGTGTTGCTTGGCATGAGTTTGGAACGCCAACATACAGTCTATCTTTATCATGCACAGATTGATTCCTTTTCCCTTCCCTTTTTGGGTACTGAACTTGACTGTTTATTAACCTAGAGTATTCACAATGCATCTTTTTCTACTCATAATCATTTAAATTTTTTTTTTTAAATTTAAACAATAGAAAGATGGGTACTCATCTGTTATGTACTTTTCACTTGCATAGAGACTGCACCAAATTTTGTGATTTTCTCATTTTTTTAAGATCTTATTCTTGGCTAACAAACTGTATGAAGCTGAGACCATTTTCACTTTTACTATATGGAAAATCTATGTCCAGATCATGGGGAGTTGAAGTTGAATAAAAAATTGATGGATTAATTAAGACGCTTTCCATTTGTTATGGCCAAAAACTAAATTAAGACCATATACTTTGTGCTTTGGCTTACTGAATAAACAAGATTACATAGTCAGGCTACGTCAGTTGACTCCAGCAAGTTAATGCTAATATAAAACCTTGGGTTCGTCGTCCTCCAATCTTATTGATGAAAGTGCTCGTCTTTAGAGAACCTTAAACTACTTATTGTTAGTAAACTGCTAGTGTTTATATATTCATACTTGACATCTGTATTCTGTGTAAAACACACTCTGATATCTAAGAAGATGCTTTGTTTGGCACTCATTTGTATGCAAATGTTAATAGATCCATAAAGAGCAGCTCCCTTAACATTTCAAGATTTTCAAGGTTTGTTTTGAGGCTGTGAAAGAAAATTAGTTTGAAAATTTTTATTCATTGATTATTAAAATTTTCTGTCCTAGCGTTACTATTTGAGGTCTGTTTGACTTCGGTAGTTTTTCATAACTAAGGTTCTTTCTATGGCCTCAAGTGCCTAAAATCTAGAAAATATTTCCTTGTTTCTATCTCTTTACAAAGTTACATTATTCTCTTTATTTTCTATGCTATAAAAAAGTATTTTCTACCGTCTTTGGTTCAGTACAAACTCCTTTTCATAGTTTGATTACAACATTTTGAATTTACTTGTGTGTTTGATGTTGGATAGGTGGGAATTTATGGTTACACAGCTTATTCAGCTAGCAAGTTTGGGCTTCATGGGTTGGGTGAGGCGTTACAGCAGGAGGTTATCTCAGAAGATATCCACGTCTCACTTATATTCCCTCCAGATACTGAAACTCCAGGTTTTGCAGAAGGTGTGTATATGCCATGAAGCATGTTTGACTTCTTTCCCAATTCATTTTACTAGAAGATCACTCCTTACTCATTCTTTGTGGCCACACAATGCTGTCGAATGTGAGAGGCAAATTGTGCTTCGCGTTGTTTCATCGTCAACTCACAACTCATGACTGCCCTGCTAAAAAGTTATGAAAGTTCTTACCTTTCTAAATTGGATTTATTAATTTAGGGATGTTTTATTATAGTACTAACTTAATAGACATTATAAGTGTTGTGAGTTTTGTGCCATGGGGCTTAACAAGGAGAAAATGGGAGAGCCATTTAAGTAGAGAGAGAAGGGAAAATTGAAAAATGAATGAAGTTTTATATTAAGAAGAGAGATGAAAAAACTGCCAATGGGGTACTAGTTCAGCTGGTTGACTTGTGGCCAGGGTTGGAATCCTGCTGACAACATTTGGTGTGGGAGGGCTTAAGGGAATTATAAATAAATAAAAAGAGAGAGATTAGATAAGCATGAGGAGTGGAAATAAACACAAATGGAGAAGAGAAGGGCAAAATAACACATAATATAAGCATAAGGGCTTAGGGGAATTTTAAATAAATAAAAAGAGAGAGAGAGATTAGATAAGCATGAGGAGTGGAAATAAACACAAATGGAGAAGAGAAGGGCAAAAGAACACATATTATAAGCATAATGGATGCCCCTGTTTAGATTAGATAAGCATAGCTTCTGAAAGAAATAATTCATTCCAAACTATTTCATTTTTTTTTTCATTTCGTAGGTTAGAGGAAGCATCATACAGTTGAACTTAGAAAGAGAGAAATCCTGATGCTATGCTGCGAGCCAATAGCTCAAAACAAAGGGGGGCGAGGTGTGGTGGTAGAGGTGAGCTTATTTGGCTGGAAGATGCCTCCTCTAAATGGATTTCCAAAAGTTTCCAGATTAATTATGATTCTTGGAGTTGGAGTACCAATGGAGGCAATAAAATTTGAGCTTGAACTAAACTGTTTTTTCTTTAGTAGGAAATATAGCATAGTTGAATCACGAATTAAATTCATTAAAGAAAACCCCCATTGGTAGGAAGTTGGAACTGGTTTTCTGTTGTCATTTGCAGAAATGCAATGGAATTTGACATATCTTTTTATTATCTGGTCGTAGAGAAGAAGAGGAAAAGGAGAGAAGGTTTTTTCATCATTTTCAGGAAAGTGGAATTCACAGAAATTCAAACTTGAAACAGAAGTTTATTTTATTTTATTTATTAATCAGCAACGACATAGATTCAGCTAATTTCTATCCATTTTTCATTAAACTTTCTGAGGATATAGCTGCAGGTGCAATCACTGTTGTGATTTGTGTCAAATTTTTGTTACCCTGCAATGTTGAGCAATTCCTGTCTTTGGATTTGCCTTCTTCACTTCTTTTTTTCCATTCGTCTTTGATTTCAGTTTTGCCTTTACTGACATTTGCTTATTGCAGAAAACAAAAGAAGACCAGAACTTACCAGTATCATTGCAGCCTCCTCTGGTGCAATGAAGGCTGATGAAGTTGCAAAGAAAGCTCTGGATGGCATAAAATCTGGAATGTTTATTGTTCCCTGCAATTTCGAGGGAGTCCTTCTCTCAATAGCCACTGCTGGTTTATCCCCCCAGAGATCATCTGTAATGGCATTTGTTGAGATTATTTCTGCTGGTGTTGTCCGTCTTGTAGCTCTATTCTTCCAATGGAATTGGTATGGAAGTATAGCAAGATGGAATGGACAAAAGGCTCGTAAGTTCTCATTACATTAAAACTCTTTTTAAACAGTAAGAACTTTGTTTTCCCAGCAACTCTTTTATTGACAGTTTACTGTACAAGACCTGTGTTTGATGATAATTAAATGTAACTATTTGGTACACACATATATAGACCAAAATTTTTGGAATTTACTCTTACATAATACATCTGTGTGAAAATTTGTTCCGGCATACTCATTGGACATTTTAAAGATGTCTATTTATGCTTAGTTGCAGAGGCGTAGGATTTTAGTCAAGGGGGCGAAATGACAAATAATTAATAGGTGATAATAGTAGTTACTAAGGATGGAGCCAAATTTTTTTTCCTACCTGAGCTAGTAACTAATAAAAAAATACAACTATAAAAAATGCATTGCATATACAAAATTGAATCCAGATTTGACCAATTTTAAGCCAAAATAAGATCACAATTCTTTTAATGTTTGCAATTACTAATAAAATTGCATTAAAAATAAAAAAATATTAGGCGAGTAACAATGATGAAGAATAGTAATTATTAATAAACATAAAAGTGTATAGTTAATAGCCATAAGGAAATCTTGTGCTCGAAGAGTGTTGAACTCGGGTTGTTTGCTAAAAATGATCAATTTTCAACCACTACACCAACAAAGACATGTAAAAATAATTGAATAAATGTATTATACATTATATAATTGATTTTTTTTAAGGCAAGTATATACTAAAAATATTTTGAAAGTTGAGGGGAGATGCTGCCCCCCCCCCCCCCCGGCCCCTTAGTAGATCCGCCACTGCTTAGTTAGGCAAATGGGTTTGTTGTTGTTGTTTTTTTTTTTTTTTTTATGGCTTAGTTGCTTTCTCAGTTTTGTCAATCACCGGACCCTCTATTCTCCTCTTATGTTCTAATATATATGTAAAACCAAGATACCTCTCTTGCTTTGTACTGTCCCTCGAGCTTTTGAATGGAAAAATCATTGGCAACCTCAACTACTTGCTGGTAAGAGCAGTTCATTTGACATGAAATTACTGCATTTTGGAAGGAACTCTGACTACAATTTCCAGTTACCAAATGGTCAATCGTAACTTCCAGCTACCGTATCAATATGACAAGGCTTTGTATTACATTGCATCTAGGGAGGATATCCAGATAGTATTGAAAACTGAGATAGTGGTGTGTTTTTATTTGAATTTGACCAAACATTAATTTTAGTGCTTCTGTGATTCTAGGCACTTGAGCAGCAGATTGCTGATGGAACCAATGGATGGTACAAGTTCTCATTCCTTAAAGGTAAAGGATGGTCATTCAATGTTGTGAACAATGATGCTCTGCAAGCTGCCATTTGCATTCCAAGCCCAACACTGACCAAATTCCTTTATCTCTTCCATGTGTCTTCCATAGCTTGTTGTCTCGTCTCTGCTTCTGGGATTCGCAATAAAACTAAGCATCTTCAAGAGTGGAGAATACTCAAGCATGCTACATTCGTGGCCAGAAATTATCTATTAGTGTATGGACTACCTACTCTGCAAACTTTCTGGGAAGTTTATTTGTGTACCTTGCTTACTTTTTTGCAATTCAGCTAGTTACCAGAAACTTTGTTACTTGTCCCCATTTACTAGCCAGTCACGTTGAAGTTCTTGCATCTCTCATGTTCCTCTTCTGGGTTATCCACAGATGTTATAAGGGTGTGTTTGGTGGTAAGAAGATCAAAATTTTGTCTCTTTCTCTTGAAAGATTTCTTGAGGATAAGTTTGCCTAGGGAAAAAAACTTGATTTCAGCTAATAAGATGAATACATGTACTGGTATGTTGTCGAAAACTGGTTGTAGGTCTTTTCAAGTTACATTCAAGGATTGTGGTTTCCTTTTTCGAGGTAACTTCGGTAAGTTGATTTTAAGACATATCTCGTGAAATATTTCGTTGCATATAGAAAAAATGTAAAAATTTCAGCTATAATTTTGAAGTTATCAATATAATTTAAGCATTTAAGCTCTTAAGAGTAGTTTTTTTAATATCAAGTTTTTGCCTTCCTTGCTTTTGAGCTTGTGTTATAGTCGTCGTACTTGCCACTTTAATTTGTGCTTAGATTAGGCCGGATAGATTAATGCGTCGCTAATACTTCACAACTGGATTTAGGTAGTCAAATCCCCTTCGGTCTGTAGTAGTGTTTAATCTGGACTGGAGCCCCTTGTTTAGCTCGAATGGACTGTTACTTGATAATAATGCCAACTTAATCATTAAGAAGGCTTAAGTTGTGGAATAGTCATTTTTAATCGAGTGAATTAGGTTCTTGTGGTGTCATGAGTCCTACCTCGAGGAGTCAGACTTGCGTAGATGTTGTCTGGGTTTGGATGATTAGGCGTCTGTAACGTTGCTTAGCCCTGTGTAGAATTCTAGAAGTTATGGTGTTTGTAGAGAGGTCATCTCTACTACGATGTACCCTAGACTTCTATAGTATGAGGGCTCAATCTTGAAGAGGAGTTGAGCTGTCGGGAAGTCGTTTATGCTCGAATGGTTAGACTTCGATGACGAACCTTAATCCTGAACAAGAGTTAGGTTATGGAGAAGTCATCTATGTTCGAACGGACTAGACCTCCGTAGTAATGGACTCAATCCTTAAGAGGATTTAGGCTGTCGGGAAGTCGTTTGCCCAAATGGTGTAGGCTTCCATTATGAACCCTAATCCTAAACAGGAGGTAGGTTGTGGAGATGTCATTTTTTGTCACGACGGACTAGACCTCCGTCGTAATGGGCTCAATCCTGAAGAAGAGTTGAGATGTCGGGAAGTCATTGCCCGAATGGTTTAGACTTCCATGATGAACCCTAATCCTGAACATGAGTTGGGTTGTTGAGAAGCCATCTTAGTCCAAATGGGCTAGACCTCAGTGGTAATGGGCTCAATTCTTAAGAGGAATTGAGTTATCGGGAAGTCATTTGCCTGAATGGGTTAAACTTCCATGATGAACCCTAATCCTAAACATGACTTAGGTTGTGGAGAAGTCATCTCTGTTCAAATGGACTGGACCTCTATAGTAATGGACTCAATCCTGAAGAGGAATTGAGCTGTCGGGAAGTCGTTTGCCCAAATGGTGTAGACTTCTATGATGAACCCTAATCTCGAACATGAGTTGGGTTATGGAGAAGTCATCTATGTTCGAACGGACTAGACCTCCATAGTAATGGACTCGACCCTGAAGAGGGGTTGAGCTATCGGAATGTCATTGGCCCAACCATAATTTTGAACATGAGTTAGGTTGTGGAGAAGTCATTTTGGTCTAAACGGACTAGACCTCCATAGTAAAGGGGTCCATCCTGAAGAGGAGTTGAGTTGTCGGGAAGTCGTTTGCCCAATTGGTGTAGATTTCCATGATGAACCCTAATCTTGAACATGAGTTAGGTTGTGGAAAAGTCATCTCTGTCCCAACGAAGTAGACCTCTGTTAAGCGGACTAGGCCACTTGTGCGGCGAGCTATTGACATCCTGAATAGGACTAGACTCGGCTGTTGTGCGATATCTCGGTCCCTTACGTGTGGTGAGCCGTCATAGGACTTGACTCGGCCTGCTTTGTAGCAACGTGGTTCTTAGGGCATACTAGGTCACTTAGACGCCACGAGTTGTCAACATCCTCAATAGGACCAGACTTGGCCACTGTGCGCCATCATGGTCCCCTTGGTCGAATCAGGTTATTCATGCACAGTGAGCCATCATGAGACTGGGCTTGATCCGCTTTGTGATAACGTGGTTCCTTAGGCGGACTAGGTCATCTAGACGCGGCGAGTTGTTGACATCCTCAATAGGATTAACTCGGCCGTTGTGCACCATCGTGGTTCCCTTGGTTGGACTAGGTTATTTATGCCTGGTGAGTCGTCATGAGACTAGGCTCAGTATGATATGTGGTGTCGTGGTTCCTTAAGTAGACTAGGTCACCTAGATGCGGCTAGCTGTCGACATCCTCAATAGGATTAGACCTTTAGTCGGATTAGGTTTTTCATGCGGAATGAGCCGCTATGAGATTGGGCTCATCCGCTTTGTGGTGTCATGGTTCCTTAGGCGGACTAGGTCACTTAGATGCGGGGAGTTGTTAACGTCCTTAATAGGACTAGACTCGGCCGCTGAGCGCCATCGTAGTCTCCTTGGTCGGGTCGGGTTTGCCCCTGTATACAGAGTTAAGCATGAAATGACATCGTTTTCAAAGAGTACCTTTATTGATAAATCTTCTTTAAACGTTCTACATAATATTCTCTCCACTCAAATTTTCTGACCAGTGGGCTTTTGGCTCATTGGTCCTCTGCCAGGGGACTTTTTAGGGTGAAACGACTATTTGCCTAATTGCTTAATCGCCACGTAGTGGCACTCTCTTGTGATTGACTGATTTGCCCTGATAGTCTCTGCCTTATTGTCGTCGAGGTACTTGAGGCATTGATGCCGAGCAGTGATGGAGCCAGGATTTTTGTTGAGGGGGGCGGAGTGATGTCATAATTAAATATAATATAAAAATTAGTTACTTTAACATGAATTTTTTTTTAAAATATAGCAAAAAGGGGAGTACAACAAAGACAAACATTGAAGATGATTGCTACTATATTCATTGAAGATGATTACTACTTCTAGAAACACAACAGAAGAGAAGGGTTTGAATCGTTGATTGCTACTACATGAAGAAAAGGAGGACGAGATTGGGTTGCTTACGATTTTTTTGTGGAGATGACCAACACAGTGATTAATGAAGGCACCTGGTACCTAGAAGAAGAAGAATAAGGTGGTTTGGATCCTACTGGATCTTGTGAAGATGAACTCAAAAGTTATAAATCTTTGAAGATGATGAAATATGGGGTTTCCCTCATCTTATCCAATCGATGGAGTGTGAAGAAGAAACTGTGAATTTTGGTTTCTTTGAGGAGCAATTCTAGCTAGCCTGGAAAATCAGCCTGGGCCCCCTCTTTAAAACACCTTTTTGGAGTATGTGTTTAAAGAGGGGGGGGGGGGGGGGGGGGGGGGGGGCAAAAATACATTTTTGCCCCCCAGGTAGGGAAACCACGCTGGTTTCCCAGGCCCGCTAGAATTTATGTTCTTTAAGAGATTTGAGGGATTTAACCTCTATCTCAAACTCTAAAAGTAGAGTTTGAATTTGATATGTACATTATTTGAAGGATGAAGTCCTGGTTGAAGTGAAAAGTGAGAATAGAGGGGCAAATAAAAAAAACTAATTGGGGGACAAATAAATTATAAAAAAAAAAAATTCTCAAAAGTCAGTGGGGGCAAGTGTCCCCACGTAAATCCGTGCCTGATGCCGAGTAGAGACCACAACTTCCATCAGGTGGAGCCAAAGCTTGCCAAGGATTATGTTGTATGCAGAGGGGGCTTCAACGATGATAATTTCATAATTAGGATCCTTATTACGTCTGGCTCCCCTGCTACCACGGGCAGTCTGATGCTTCCAACTAGGTAGTCTGTGCGCCAGTGAAGTCGATCATGGCCTAGTTGTACGGCTTTAGCTCTTCTTCCCTTAATCGCAACCTACGGAATGCTTCCAAGAACAAGAAGTTGGTTGAGCTCCCCGTATTCACCAGTGACCTCTTCACACCCCACTTTGTTATCCTGATCATGATGACCAGGGCGTCATTGTACGGGAAGTGGACCTCTTGTTTGTCTTTCTCTGTGAATGCCAAATTTGGGGTCAGATGCTCTATGCTGGCATGTTGGATAGGGCAGTCTCCATTGTGGAAATTTGTCCGCATTTCTCAGACTATTCTTTTCCTTGATCGGTTTGATTGTTCCGGTTCATCGTATCCATTGTGTAGGATGTAAACAACGTCCATAGTTTCTCCTATGCCACTGATACAAGCTCTTCATTTTCCTTGCCTCGGGGCTATTTTTCGTCAGGATTTAAGAATTCCTAATCCAATACTCAATCCCATTTTGGAGACTTTGACAGTCCTGACTCATGAGTAACGTGATTGTGGTCCTTATGATAAGCGCAATACTTGTTCTTATTAGGGGTGGGCAAAAATCGATTTAAATTCGATTAACCGACCGAACCGATTTTCAAATTCGGTTCGATAATCGAACCGAAATATGAGTAGAAAGAAAATAATTTAAACCGAACCGAACCGATTATAAACGGTTTGAAATCGGTTTACGGTTTTGAACCGACCGATTTATAACCGAACCGACCGATTAATTAGATATATATAAATAACTAAATAACAAGTAGGTGTCAATACTTGATTAGTGCAATAAATGCACTGCAATACACCCTGTTGCACTAAATCACCCCCTTCTCTCAAAGTTTTCAATTTTGGACTAAAAATTGGGTCTATAAAAAATTGGGCCTGTAAAAAAATTGGACATGTTTTAATGAAAGTCTTTCAAATGCTTGAGCCTGAAATTTCGGCCCAACCGAACCGAACCGATCCAAAATTCGGTTCAATCGAATTCATCGGTTTACAAATACAAAATTCGGTTTCGGTTTCGGTTTTGGGCAAACCGAATGAAATCGGTTCGAAATCAGTTTGGGGCTCAAAACCGAACCGAACCGAACCGACATTGCCCACCCCTAGTTCTTATCGCGCCTTGACGGGCCACTCTTGAGCTTCAAGGACCACTTTAGGTCCTCCCTGTTCTTCATGGCGGAGAGGACCTTGGACAGATTGGCGTTGAGCAAGGTGTAGTTGGGGTACCTTGTATTGACTTAATTGGTGACCTTGTCAAACCCAGCCCGCTGTCGTTTCGCCTCCTTTTAGATCTGTCCTCCTTTTTGCGCCTCTTTTCTTCTCCTCGGTCCTAGGTCTTGAGGGAATTTTTGGCCTCATTTTCACCTCTTTCTTGGCCGCAGCATCTCCTCAAGGTTGATGTACTTTTGTGTACTCTTCAATAAGTCTGCTATGTCCTTCAGAGGCTCCAGGGTGAGTAAGTTGTAAAACTGACCTCCCCGGAAGTCGAAAGTGAAGGTGGTAGCAGACGTGTCGTCGCTGCAACCGTTGATCACAGTTAGCTCGTCGTTAAAGCGAGTGACATATTTCTTGGTCATGCATTTGCTTGAGGCTAAGCAGATAGTGGGGCCCCTTCCTGATTATCCGACTCCCTACGAACCGGGTGATGAATGCCTTTGCCAACACCTGAAATGAATTAATGGATCTTTGGTTGAAAGCCATGGCACCAAGTCAATGCAACCTTCTTCAGACTGGTAGAGAAAGTCTTGCACAAAATGGTCTGTGAACTTTCCTTCAATGTCATCACGTGGTGGTAATGGCGCTGGTGATCTGATGGATCAAATGTCCCGTCATAGAGCTCGAGTTTCGGGAGGACGAACTTCTTTGGCAAGGTCGCGCTCATGATCTCCTCTGAGAATAGATAGATGGTAAGATCATATAGGACATTGGATTGGTCGATCCCAACCGAAGTGGGTTCTCGACCACGGTTTTGTCCGCCTTTGAGGCGTGGTTCCCATCGCCTTTCCCTTTCCTCATGGCCAACTCTTTGATCTTCAACGGGGAAGTTGTCGCTTTCGTGGACATATTCCTCGGCGTCTTCCTGGATTTCTGCCATTCTTTGATGGCGGTTATCAATCCTAGGTAAGCTTTTCCACAAACCCATGTAAGATGATTCACATGAAGTAGACTCTGACCTATGCGAAGTCAGTCGCGGCTGCTTCGGTGGATGGGCCTTGCGACTGCTCTTCTTCGATTGGATTGATCGACATGGCGGCGGGTTTCCCTGGCTAGGCCTTGCGACTGCTCAACATTGTTATTGTTGACCCGGGATCTGATGCTGGTGACCTTGTCTTGAGACTCTGCTGGTTTAAAAGAGTTTGTGCATTTGTTTTAAGGGAAACTTATCGTTATCTGCACGGATGAAGCCAAATTGATGCGTCCAAATCCGTCCCTGTCGATTCCTGACATTGAAATATGAACAACAGTAAGCAAGGGACCACCATTGTGGTAGCTAAAGGTATTCCGATGCTAAAGTCAGGTGAATGAGTAAGAATGGATGTAGACTGAAAATTAGATTGTAAGTGTATCCCTTTCTCGTTCCTTGTGTTCGCCTTATGTAGCGAATACTTTACTCCTTCATTGACTCTATCGTCGAGGCAAGATGGAAGGGGAGATCTCACTAAGGATCTTACCCGTTCATGACTGGGTTGCATTTGACACTTGGCTTTGTTAGACCCAATACTTGATTGGATCGAGAGTTGTACAATATAGATCTTGGGCTTGTGACAGCCCAGAGATCTGCATACGGGCCTGATTGTCCTGGGCCAACCTCTTGGACTTGCACCATATTGGGCTCACATGACCTGGGCTTGGGCGCTTGACTTACGGGCTGAACGGTGATTTGGCCGAGTCTTGGCTAAATCGCGCTCGAGCCTGCTCAAGGCTACATTGAGGCCGTATTATATTAGAGTTGGCCTATGCCTCACGTATGACTGTAACTGGGTGACTATTTGATGTCTCATCACTATCTCTTTCATGGATGAATAAACAACTCTTATGATGATCTTTAAAATCGACCAGGATTTCAGCAGTAATGTTATGGATCTTGTATTTTTAATCATAAATGTCGCCAATGGGACCACATGCAATTGTTTGAGATGTGCCTTGTCCATTCAAATCCAGTGTTTAAGCTAACAATAAAACCAGTGTTTATAATGTTTCAACTTATAACACGGGGATTGGACGATAAGATTCTGACATTTAGGGTGTATTTGGTTAGATGGAATCCTATGCATAGGAATCTATGAGGGGACCTTTATATTTTAGGTTAAATTGATGTATCACTCCACATCCACCATTTGATTTTGTGATCAATGATGGAAATGAAACTCCTATGAACATGAGAATCTCACTCCTTAGTCCCCTAAGGCATGTGATTCTCATGTTCATGGGACTTTCATTCCCACCATTGATCACAAAATCAAATGGTGGATGTGGAGTGATACCTCAAATTAGCATAAAATATGAAGGTCCCCTTATGAATTTCCATGGCATAGGATTTCATGCAACCAAACACATTTTTAAATTAATAGAGATATAAAACCCATTCTCGCAAATTATTAGCCTATTCCACCGAAGTATGGGTTCTGAAAACCAAGCTGATCCCTATTAAATCTTATATTAACATTTTTTTTTTTAGAAAATAGAAACAAAATCCTATGGCTTCTCTAAACCATAATTAAAGACTTCCAATAATATTTCAGACATATACTTAATACAATCAGCTTAAAGATTGTATGGAAACAGAAAAATTCTAATTGTCGAGGGAACCAGCGAGGAAACCAGTGAGGGACCCCACAGGGGGGGGGGGGGGGAGTCGTCCATCCTTTCGGGATGCGTGTTTGAATTTTTGGAATGCGTACATTAAAAAGTCAAATGCGCATTTCGAAAAAAAATGAACGATTCCCCCCCTCTCCCCCTAGTGGGGTCCCTCGCTGGTTCCCTCGATAATTAGACGGGTTCATGGAAACAACATGGGAAGAGGCACACACACAATTTGAATCTTATAGATTCTCTACTGCAAAAAAATATCTAAATCAACTATTTTTTTCTTCTTCTTCATTTGCCTTTAGAGATTCATCTATTTCTTCATCTAATCTCTTCTTGTTCGGATTGTTCGGATATCTTCTGAAAAGAAAAGGCAAAGTATGGTGGGACGACAGAAGATCCCCATAGTGAAGATTGGGAAGAAAACAAACCTACAAGTCACGTTTTTGAAGAGGCGGAATGGTTTGTTCAAGAAAGGGAGCGAGGTGTGTATTTTATGTGGTGCAGAGGTTGCTTTTTAAGTGTTTTCCCCGGCTGGCAAGGCCTTCTCTTTTGGCCACCCGTCAGTGGATACTGTTCTAAATAGGTTTATGAATGAACTCGATGGTGGTGATATGCGCCAGTCTTTGGACGCAATGGTTGTAAAAAAACATGAAAATGAGCTTAGCAAGTTGGTTAGTCTAACGTGATGATGATGTTTACATGATGATGTGTTTACAGAACCGGCTGCTAAGACATTCTCTAACATTCACACCAAAGATTTTAGCATTTGTTCCCGAAAATCTAATAGAACTAAGAAAACAAACAAAAGGTACAAAGGCTGATTTTGTTTATAGTCTAGGCTTGTCTTGACGTATCCTCTCTTATGGGAGTTTGTTTCTGTATCTGCTTTTATTTTGTTTCATTTATATAAAGGTTTTGGGGTCCTTAAAATTCAGCTCAATTTTCAAAAAAAAAAAAAAAAAAGTTGGCTAGTCATTTGGAAGCAGAGAAGAAGAGAGAAGTGTTGCAATTGAATAAAGACAAGTAAATGAGGTGGGTGGGGGGTGGTGGGGGTGGTAGGGATGGACATGGTCTTTTGTGGGATGCGCCGGCCAATTGAAGAAATGGGGTTGCATTGCATGGATTGGAACAAATGCGGGTTGCTTTGGAAGATTTTCGGAAGAAAGTAATTGCAATGATCATGGCTGATGAGATGATGATGGTGAGAAGGTCTTCTTTGGATCATCATTATCGCTTTGGCGACCTCACAACAACACAAATGAGTCAAGATCAGATGCATGATTTTGGTTACTGATTTTTAGGGTTCTGGTTTTATTGTTAATTTGATTTGCGGTAGGCTAACTTTTGTGGTGAATGAGCTTTTTCTTTCTTTCAATTTGAAGTACTTTCCGATCATGCTCAGCTGATATAGGCTTACGGCGAAATGTATCATAAGTCCAAAGTTTGAACTCTGATGGTGACATTTGGAGTGAGAGAGGTTATTGGATAAAAAAAAAAAAAAAAGCGAGGTTAGGGAATCAAGTTTTGTAGTCATGTTTTATAATCAGGATGATGTGGCATCGTTAGATGATGTTTTTCACAATCTCGAGATACACATAAACACTTTGAGAATTTAATCATTCTTTCAAAATCACGCCATGTCACCATGGTTACAAAACCTGATTACAAAAACATAATTTCCTGGCATTTTCGTTAAAAAAAAGATCGTTTTTTGAGTAAGTACTTGTAGGATGAAAGACTCTTAAAATAGTGAACATTATTAAATCCATGTAGCGAGTGTGCATTTAATATAGGATAAAAAAAAATGATCATTCTTTTAGTAATCCTTTATAGGATGAAATACTCTTAAAATAGTAAACATTATTAAATCCATGTAGTGAGTGTGCATTTAATACATGGTAGCCAATCCAACTAGTAACTTATGATATCCTCAAGAGTACAGAAAATTATTTTACAAAAAAAAAAAGGGTAAAGTAAGAAATGTGAGGCTCACAAACTTTTCGTCATCTCAATTTAGAGTTCGTTCAAAAAAAATTCAGGCCTTATTTAGAAAAAAAACAAAAAACTTGACAAAGTCAACAAAGTATTTCCGGATAACTTTTCACAAGCATAAATCTTGAAAGCGGTCAACTTTGTGTTTGTTTGTTTATTTATTTTAAGGAAAATTTCATGAACTTTAGTGACATTTGATTCATTAGTGGGTCACTAAACTTTGGAAGACGAGATAGATAACACCTCTCATTATTTGAAAGATTCTACAACATCATTTTATATTTGGCAATCTAGAGCTTGCCGGCAAAATTTGAATTCTGGATCCATTACGGGCATACGAATGAGTTGGTACTCCATTGACTTATATTTTAAGATGTTGGGAAGAAATAGAAGAGTGAGAGAAATGAAAATGGAAAGTGAAATAGTGGGCTAGTTGCATGAGAAGGAAGATCAAGTCGTAAGTTGTGTTGTTTATTTACAAATACCTAAGAGTTAATGGGGTTAGAGAATGCAATTGCAAGGTGGAGAGAAATACAACTCTTCTATTTTTAGGGTTTTGCATCATTTAGTTTTGTCATGATGTGTGTCATTTTCATGTTTGGCTGGAGTTTTTTTGTCATTCCCTCTCTCTGTACACTGCAAACTTTGAGGAGATGAGACTTAAGTGTGGTTAATTTTTGCTTAACTCCGTATTTTAGTTACATGCAAATTTGTAACAGCTTTATCTGGGTGGGTTTTGAGGTTGATGGGTTATCATGTGTGGACGGGTTTTGAGGTTGACAGTTCCGTGTGTGAACAAATTCAGAGGTTGATAGACTATTTTAGCGTTATAGTCTCACATTGTCTGGGTGAGAAAAAATGATGTGTTATATATATGCGATATTGAATTACCTTGTTACAACACATTTTAAAGTCATGCGAGTCGTTAAACCCAAAGCGATACAATATTGTACCATGTGGATCAAATTATTACATAATGATATCAGAACCAAACCGAGCTAAAAGTGTGCCAACGAGGACTTTGACCTCTAAAGAGGTTGGATCCCCTTGTTACAACACAAATTTAAAGCAACATATGTTTGCCTTTGCCGTGAGCTAATTAATTTGTAATCGTGGAATTATATGAAGCAAAATATGTTTGATGTTTGTTAAAAATCACAATTTGTAGAAATATAAAATTAAAAAAAAAAAAAAAAAAAACTGTAGGATTATTTAAAGTACATCCCTTTAGCTTCCATCATTAACTCACTACAATGGTTGAAACAAAACTTAAAGCAAAGAAATACGGGGGCAGACACATTCACACAAGAACGAACAATGGTTAGGTGAGTTGCCAAGCTTGAACAATGAGAAAAGAAAAATCAAAAAGTGAAACCAAATTAATGGTATGGTGGAAATGCCTGTTGCTTTGTTTGTTACCCATCCTTCCAAAGTTACTTTTCACATTAATTAGCTTAGCTGCAAATGAAGGCTAATAAATGGGAACACACTCAAAACACACAACAATATGTTCTCTATTTTTTTTTTTTTGGGTCAGAATTCAATATTGTTTTCCCTTCTAGAATGCCTGGAGGATGCAGGCATATTCAAGGAAGGAGGCCAAACCCCAAACTCCTCTCTCTTTCTTCATTATGTTTTGAGCATGTTATCAACTTAACACATCTCTATTATATCCTTGGTCACCGGAACGTGAAGTGCGAGCGGGTATGGGAGCGCGAGAGTATTTGACTTTGAATTGTGTTAATGTTCAAAGTTGTCTAAGAGCGTCTATATGGCTGAAAGCTTTCTAGCGGAAGCGACTCTTTTAATTAGGGGTGGGCATTTTATTTCGCGATTTCAAATTCGTTTCGATTTTTTTGGGTTCTTTTGGGATTGATCAAACTCATTCCAATCTCGTCCCGTCCTGATCTAGAGTGGAATGAGATCGGGATGGAGATTTTTAATCCCTCCTATCTCGTCCCATCCCAAATTTATTTATTTAATATTTATTATTATTAATTTTAATCAAAATACTCTTATAAATTCAAGTTTAGAATGTGTTGAAATTAAATCAATGTAAGATGAAATTCTATATGACATCTAAATCAATTGAATCATTAATTCTAAATGAAAATTAATATTAATATTTATTTGTCTTCCAAAAAAAAGTTTAATATTTATTATTATTTATGATGTAAGTTATATGTATATAAATTTGACATTATTGATGTGTGAGTAATGTGAGATAAAACTATTTTTGTTATTTTTTTTATTGGAGAACTATTTAGTATGCGCTTATCCTATCCCGTCCTGTCTCGATTCCGTTTGAAATGAAATGAGGTTTATCCCGTCCCGTCCTAATCCCGAATGAACGAGATGAGTCAATCTTGTCCCATCCCATCCCGTGCCCATCCACACTTTTAATGATACAAACTCAAAAATGGGGAATTCTAATTGGCGAGGAAACACGCGAGGGAGGGGGGTGGCATTCTCCATCCCCTTCAAGATGCGTGACTTCACACATCTCAAGGGGGATGGAGGGTTCCACCCCCTCCCTCCCTCGCTCATTTCCTCGCTGGTTTCCTCGCCAGTTAGACAATCTCCTCAAAAATGGAAGTTTGGTTTTTTGTTCACTGACTTAGCAAATCTGTTGATGGCCATTCAGGAGAAGATGGACTAAAATAATTGTTGAATGATAGTGTGTTAAGATTAACAACATGTATAAGATATAGTTATATTTATGAATAATCATAATAGGTATGTATATGGATGAAAAAATGAATAAACTATAAAGTAAAAATTTGAGAACAGTACGTCGATGACTTCAAATCAACAGAGCGGGGATCTAAAATTTTGAAAGTGAGTTTAGTAAACTACAGAGCGGGAATTTGAGAAGAATTTGCCTCAATGCATTAGAGCAAGATTTGAGAGCGTAGACGTGACACCTTAAACTATATACTTATTATTATGAGGTCCTGATCAGAATTTACACCCCTCGGCATTAAAAATACAAATCAATCCCACTTCCATCTATTTAATAAAATTAGAAGGAAAAAAGAAAAAAAAAAAAAAAAAAAAAAAAAAAAAAAAAAAAGGTAAAAGTGAAACAATATTATAATACGAAATTATGATTTGGCCGATTATTGTGAAGCCGTGTTAATTCCGAAATTACCCATGGTTCTTGCGCGACCACGTGTCACAACCATTTATAGAATTCCAAAACTGCCCTTAAACCTTATATATTTTTTGTCACTCCAAAATTACCATATAACTTTAGTCTAATTTTTTTTTTTTTTAAAGGAAAGCGTGTCGTCAGTGGGTTTAGAATTCAAGACGTGAGGTTTAAATCACTACAGTCTTACTCTTATCCATCCAATCATGCTACTATTGGCACTTTAGTTTACTTTATTAGTAGTCCCGTTAACCTTAAATTTTTTATTTTTATTTTTATAAATAATTCATACAAAAAATTTTACAAATTATTTTTTAGCAATCCTATAATTCCAAAAAAATCAGAAATGTGTGCAATCGTAGTGTGCGAGAAGGTATGGTTTAGAACTTCATGATCACATTCACAAAATTCGTTTACTCTAATGGGTTGGACTAAATCAAAACCCAATATGGACTAAGATTGTTTTTGTGACAGGTGATTAAGCAATAATATTCTGAATTTTTGCTCATCAAAACCAAAAATAAAAAATAAAAATTATTTTTAGGTAGAACTGAAACATCTAAATCATATTCAAGGTCCAATAATAACAAGATTAGAACTGCTACCGCCACGCATAATTTTCTTAATCAAAATGAACATAATGTCTTAATCGCACAATCTGTGTTAGCTTTAACTAATGTGAACCTAATGGGTGAAAAATATTATGAAAAGACGGCTAACAAGCACCACTACTCTTTTTAATTTTGGTTTCACAACACGCCGGATTAATTTTTGACCTAATACATTGCGAAAGAAACAAATGTTACAATCCAATCGATTACAATCCATGCCATTTAGAGAAAATAGAACAAATCATTATCGAACAAAAAAAATATTGATCGTTAAAGACTGAACAAATTTATTGTATAAGCTTATGGTAAATTATAAGGCAACGAAACAATGGAGTAATTTTATTGTTTTATATGCTAAGAAAGAAAGGCAGGGCTATGTGGGTTTATCCCCTATATCTTTGGTTCGAGATCCGTTGGTGGCATGATTACTTTTTTAAGATGTTAACCTGTAGGTCGCACTTTGTTAATATGTTATGGGATCCTGTAAAAACTCAGCTCGCTTTTCAAAAAAAATAATAATAAATAAAAGCAGGTACCATGTTCACCTAATGAAATGAAAAATGTAAGGAGGCTTTGATTTACTGTCATATTCTCTAATGAAAATGACATAAAGTAATCAACATTAGTGGTATGATGTTCCAAGAAACTAAAGAATAATTAATTGTAATTTCCTTTAATTTAGGTCAAATAATTAACATACATTTCAAAAGTCAGCTAATATAATTGGAGAAACCTCATCCTTCATTTTGTTTTTCAAGCAAAGTGAAAGTTATGCGTATTTCAAAATTTTTAAATCAAAAAGGTGTATCTATATAACAAATTAGAGTAGTGTTGTAGGTTGGAGATAAAAGATGTCTGAGATTTATCTAAACGTACAGATTTAACATATCAGATAGAAGGGGATGAGAGAGTGTTTGATTAAAATTTATATTGGTATAGGACTAAAAGACCCCTTGCTAAAGTTAAAAGTTTTCCTCCTACCGAACAATTTTAGTGTGGACAATACCGTACTCTATAATATTACAAATCATATTAAAGACTGAACAAATTTATTGTATAAGCTTATGGTAAATTATAAGGCAACAAAACAATGGATTAATGTTATTGTTTTATATGATAAGAAAGAAAGGCAGGTACCTTGTTCACCTAATGAAGTAAAAAAAACAGGAATTCTAAATGTCGAGGAAGCCAGCGAGAGAGGGAGTGAGGGAAGGAGGGGACCGTCCACTCCCTCGGGATGCGTGTATGAAAAATGATGACATGCATCCCGAGGAAAATGAACGGTCCCCTCCTTCCCTCTCTCCCTCCCTCGCTGATTTCCTTGCTGGCTTCCTCGACAGCTAGAAGTTCTCTAAAAAAAAAAAAAAAATGTAAGGAGGCTTTGATTTACTGTCATATTCTCTAATGAAAATGACATAAAGTAAACAACATTAGTGGTCTGATGTTCCAAGAAACTAAAGAATAATTAATTGTAATTTCCTTTAATTTAGGTCAAATAATTAACATACATTTCAAAAGTCAGCTAATATGATTGGAGAAACCTAATCCTTCAATTTTTTTTTTCAAGCAAAGTGAAAGTTATGCGTATTTCAAAAATTTTAAACCAAAAAAGTGTATCTATGTAACAAATTAGAGTAGTGTTGTAGGTTGGAGATAAAAGATGTCTTAAATTTATTTTGGTATAGGCTCCTTGTTAAAGTTGAAAATTTTCCTCCTACCAAACAATTTTAGTGTGGAAGTCATGGACAATACCGTACTCTATATTACAAATCAGATTATCAAAATGGATTTTAGGGTGGGAGATAAAAGACGACTAAGATTGGAGATTAAAGAAGACTGAGATTTACCCAAATATAAAACACAAAAAAACATGAGTTCGATTTCCATAATATCGTACCAACGACACAGAAAATACCCTAATTCTTAATATATCAAATCTGTTTTTGAAATAAACTAGATAACAAAATAAAATAGGATGAAAACCCAAGAATATGGTTCATGATTTCATGGAAAAGTTGATGACATTTTTTTTATATATTAAATTATCTATAATTAATGATAGTAATGGAAGAATACTACTTGAGGAAGGAAAATACAAGAAAGAAGAAAAAGAAGGCATCCCTTTCTTTGCTTGAAGAAGTGGGGGAGTTGTTTCAATTCAAAGCAAACAGCTTTCTCTCTTTATCACCCAAAAGTCTCTCCTTTGTTTCTTTCTTTCTTTTATCTCTCTCTCACTAATCCAAAATTATTGCACAATAAAAACCTCCACAAAAGCATTCCCTTTCCAAAACCCAATTCATACTTTTGAACAAAGAAGAGAGAGAGATATGTGGCAAAAGCAGCCAGACAAATCTTCTTACAAAGAATCTATCAAAGTTCTTGAAGCTGATATTCAACATGCTAACACTATGTAAGTTCTCTTTACATTTTTTTTTAGAAAAAAAAAAAAAAAAATCTTTCTGGGTCTCTTAAGTCCTTAACATCATGTTGATCAGAACATGAGAAATGAAAACCCCCATTTGATTTTTTTTTTTTTTTTTCATTTTAGAATGTTGAAATGTTGAATGAATGGTTTTGGTGAGTGGTAGTTGCAATATCATTGTAGATGTTGGGGAGTTGGTTCATGAGATTAGTTGCTCTCATACTATGTTTCCAACCACTTGCTTTATTCATAAAGGAAATTTATGTCATGACTCATGATCATGTATCTATACTACCTAATTTGCTAAAAATAGAAGGATGGGTTGTGTTCTTTCTTCTCTGATGAACTTGTGTTGAATGTTTGTTCAATTCAATTGTAGTGTTTAGGCAGTGTAGGGTTTTTTGATAGAATAAAGCCTGATTTCAACAATAATATGCAAGGGGTTACTTTGAAAAAATGAAGGTTGAATTGAGGAAATTATGGGATTTTGTGCAATTCGAAATTGGATAGAAATATGAAAATCGCGTGCATTAATTCTAAATAGACATCAAATTCCTCAATGTTTCAGTTTGGTGAATTCACTCAGGTTTGTTTCCCTGTTATATGGAGTTTGTGAATACATGTTTAAAAGGTAAATTTTGGTTTTGGTGGTGGTGGTGGTGGTGGTGGCAGTGGGTGTGAGAGGGGGAGGTTGAATTTTACAAGAGATTTTGCGAAAACTCTTCAGCACTGAATTGAATGTTTTGGCAAACCTGGAAGTTAAACAAAATACCAAATTTTGTTTAGGTTGTTCTTCTTTGCTTATCTTTTGTTTGAGTATGCTGCAGTTTAGGTACATGATTGTGTGGTGTGTGTGCGCGGTGTTTATATAGTTGAAGGTGATTAATTTGAATTTGAATTTGGATTCGGGGAATTGAGTTTGCAGGGCAGCTACTCTTCCAAGAGATTATGGTGGGGAATGTCTTCAGATGAGATTATCTTATAGCCCTTTTGCACCCTTCTTTCTCTTTTTGATTGAATGGATGGATTGTACTTGTACAGATACCCTCCCAAACTATCTAGGCCTTCTCGATGTACTCGTATACAAGGTTGGTCTTATTTTTTTATCAATTTTTTTTTATTGCATTTCTTACAAGAATTCACTGAAATCAGAACAGATGATTATATTCCTCTCAACGTAATCACCCTTCAATTCATGGTACAGGTACACATTGATGGGATTACAACCATATCTTCACATGAAAGAAGAGCCACCCTTAAGGAATTCTATGGTACGATACTTGTGTTTTTTTCGTTTCCCTTTTTCAGTGTTCTTGTTTAATTACTTTAAGGATTTTTATGAATTTCTATATAAAAATTGCAGCTGTTATATATCCTTCTCTGAGGCAATTAGAAGGAGACTTGACTAAAATTGAAGAGAATACAAAGAGGAATTGGTGTTTAGAGGTTTCCGACAACAAAGAGGTTGATGAGAAAAGGAAGCTGGTAAACAATGATTCAGATAGAGAGGATGAATGTGGAATATGTATGGAAACTTGCACTAAGATGGTTTTACCCAACTGTGGGCATTCCATGTGCATCAGATGTTTTCAGGATTGGTATAAATTCCAAACTCGATACTCTATATTTACTTGTTATGAATTCTTTTCTGAATTCTCAATTGTTTACTGAAACACACAACCTTTTCAACAGGAATTTGAGATCTCAGTCCTGCCCTTTTTGCCGAGGTAATCTAAAGAGAGTTCAGTCAGATGACTTGTGGGTTCTTACTGCTGATGGGGATGTTGTAGATACAATTACACTTGCAAAGGAGAACCTGAGACGATTTTATCTCTATCTGAATAGCCTGCCTCTTGTAATGCCCGACTCCCTTTTCTTTGTACATGATTACATGATTTAACTTGAAGAATAAGGATGTTGTAGATTAAGATCAAATGCCAACCACCCTTTGTAAATAGAGTCTGGCATCTTTACATGATGATCAAAGGCGCGTTAGAGCCTATTGATTGGAATTCTACTCAGCAAAAATTTCAGAATAATTGACTCAATGGGGGATGCCCATTTCATGCATTTGTGATTCCTTGGAGTTCTACTTGAGGACAGTTGAAGCAAGTATGAAGCAATTTCAGGTCCGCGGTTATACAGGGATGCAATAGCCATACTGTATAAGCTACGGTTAGCATTCGTTCTCAGCTTTTTGAACCTGAGACGTAATATTGTATGATACTAGCAACTTAGCAAGCATGATGCTTCTCAAATGTGTATTATGCAATAGCTGTTAGCAATAAAATATCATGTTTCCACAGTTTACAATAAGCTATTGAGAAGATGGATTAGGTGCATTTTTTTTGGGAGGTAGTTTGACCACAACCCCTACATTTTTCCTTTATTTTGCATCAATACTGATTTCTTACATTAGAAAAATGCAAGGTGGTTACAGTGTCAAATTTCTTATTACCAAGTGTTGCAAAGTTGTTCTCTTGAATGGTCATCATTTACTCGTAGATGCTATTACAAGTTCAGGGTTCGAACCATGTCGGTGGGAGGGGTTAACGGATCAGATTTTTTTTTTCTTTTTCAAAACTTATGTTTTCTTAATCGAATTTGATGTCATGTCATGACCATAGTTATCGAATATGTGTACATGTTTAATACACGAATGATTTTTTTCGTATAGACGAGTCACTGTTTAGTACTCCCGTCTATATAAAAAATATCGTATAAAACCCCGTACATCTAATTAATTTCGTATAATACACGTTTAAATAAACAACATTTAATTTACCATTTTTTTTTACTCTTTTATTTTTTGGTGGGAATGCAAAGATTTGTGCGGATTTTACAAATTGATTTGGAGAGATTTGATTGTTGTAAAGATTTTTGTCAAAGAGACAGTGGATGATAGATTTTACTTTTGGAAAGCGTCTTTTTAATCATTGCAAGTATGAATAATGGATTAACATTTTTGATGTAAGGATATTTATTTTATTTTCGTAATATACATAAAAGACTGTTATCTAACAATGAAATATGGGCAGAATTTTTAACTCAAAATCTCTTTCAATGTATCGAATTATACAAGAACATATGCTGCATCGAATGTTTAATTTCTTTTCCGAATTTCGCAAAGGAAACTTTTGTTCGTACTCCGAACTGATAACTATGCTCTTGACATCATGATTGATCTGATGTTATCTTTGAATTTATCGACTGCAAATTGAAACAATCAGCACGAACAATTGCGCTAGCTCCTGCATGCGACTCATTGTCATCTTTACATATGATTTATAAACAACAAACTACTATTGACATGATCAAAATTCTCACTGCACAGGAAAGTTCATTGTTAAAGAACAAACTGTTAACATGCCCCTGACACTGGATTGAGGCTCTTTCGAATCGTCCTGTCACATTTATCATTCTTTCTGGGTGAACTCGAGAGATCGTTTACTGTCTGTGCATTAACAATCATCTTTGTATTCAGGACAGATTGTATATTGAGCAGTACCAAACATTACATTAAATTTCTTATAAATATATACTGGGACAGAAACTTCACATATAATTTCATGAATTACGTGGCCATATCCTTTCTACGATCAAGCTCTGTTTATACAGTATCGGAAAACTACATTCTTCATCCATATCCACAATCGTATCTCTGTTTATACAGTATGGGAAGACTACATTCTTCTCAAATTGTTTAACCTCGCCTGTAAATCATCATCTATTCCACTCTCATCATTTCCTGTTGTTGGTTCAGCCTGGGCAACCTTATTTTTTGCAGCTGGAGCAGCCACTGCTGTTGCAGGTGCATTCACAAGCTACAAATGAAATAAAATGCATGTTACCATTTGTGAAACATTATCTGTTACAAAACAAAGATAAAAATTTCCTACCAAAGGAATGAAGAAAATTTTGATGAGAAAGACATACCTCTTGGTTGATATCAATGCCAATCTCGTCAAGTACCTGGCTCACCAATTCTTCTGTTTCCTCTTCTTCCTCATCCCCTTCCATAGCATCATCAATGGCATCTCCCATCACCTCCGATGTCATTTCCATTTTTTCGTTCTGCCTCTCGAACTCTTGCATTATCTTCTGTAATGATGGCAAATTCATCTGTCTGTTCATCTGGCCCATCGCCTTTGTAACACCTTTCATGGCCTCTCCCATTGCTTGCGTTGATTTTAGTGTCTGAAAAGTTGCAAACAAAAGTATCCAACTTTTAGTAAGAAACTAATGAATGAAGAGTCTTTTCACCATAACAGTTGTGGTGCATCAAAGGTCTATGAATGAGTTGGCATGATTAAATGACCTCGTAATAACTAAGTAGTTTTTTTTTGGCATGATTAAGTAATTTTGACTTTTGAGTGAATGACCAAAATGCCAAATTGTAAGCTTCACAATAATTAGGGCACTTTTTAGTGAATGGTCATTGTTTTGCTAAGAAAGCGATGCTGTTTCATTTGAGGATATTTCAGTTGTTGTTTAGCCAAGTCTCACCTGAAATTAAAAACTTCAAACAAGTACATGCAAATCTTACCTGAATTCTCAGAGCTACACCTTGGAGCTGTGATTTTAGCTTGTAAAACTTTTCAATCTGGTGTCGTGTTCTAATAAGGTCTTTCGCCATTACTTTGACAGCTCCCTGAAACAAAATAGACAGGAATCAGAAACATGCTTGTTCAATGGCTACAGATTTTTTTCTTTTCTGCCAACATTAACATGCCATGGTATCCGTAATTATATGAACTTCCAAAGAGAAAATAGTTGAAGCCACACAACTGAACATTCACTAGCCTTTACATATTCACACGTTTCAAATAGACAAGATAAAAACTAAACATCTTAAAGCCAGACAATGCGAACAGTGGTGGTATTTATTGTGTAAATGTGCTGATAGTGAATGCCGCGGTAGTGCTCGTGGTGTCAGCAATGGTTATAGTGGTGCTGAAGTTCATGGTGGATACGGTAGTGTGGTTGTGATGAGGGATAGTGATGATGGTTGTGCTAACTGTGATGGTGTGGCGTGGTGGTCATGGATGTGATGGTGGAAGCAATGCTGGCTATGATGGTGCTGGTTCACTGGTGGTAGTTATAGTTATGGAAGCATTGGTGTAACTGTGGCGTTATAGTGTTATTGGTAGTGGCAGTAGCCTAGAAGGAATGGTGAGTTTCAATAATTAAAAATTAAAATTTTAAGAATTAAAAGTTGAAGAAACACAGTGAGAACACAATAAAACTTGTTCATAAAAGCTAATATACCATATTATTTTTCTCTTGTTACAAGTCGGTTACATGAAGTGCAAACAGACAAAACTTTTTTAGTTATATTAGCCCTCGCGGTACAGACCGGCGACCGCTGTATGAGTGACTGATCACATCTCTATTAGTGACTAACAGAGATCCCCGAAATTTGTTACATAATGTTTCCGGCCTCCTACCCATAGTTAGCATGTATCTCCCAGGGTCATACTTGGTTATGACATCATAGACTCCCCAACTCTATCTTCCTTATCATTGATTTCTTCCTCTCTTTCTTACTTCAATTCTGATCATAGCAAGAAGTGTATGATACAATAGGTAACCTTAGGGAGTAGCAGCAAAACTCGCAAGATGGAGCAACACGAGTGAATTGTGCTTAGATGCTTTGTTAAACCACACCGCATCTACCAATTCATAAAAATTATTAGCCATCATTTTTATTTTTTTTCAGATTGAAATAGACTTAAAGCTATCAAGCTATCCAACAATTAAAGAGGGAACATACTAGCTGGAAGAGAAAATCCGAAATTTTATAGGGTAAGAATGGTATTTTTTTTAAATAATATGGCTAACCATTGCAGGGTTCACAATTCTATTTTGGCTACCCAAAAAGATGATACTCTCCTCACTGAACAGGGCAGCATAGCCAATCACATTGTTTCTTTCTTCACTCATCTTTAGCTTTACATTGAGCCAGTTGAGTGGCTCCCCTATTTAGAGGGCCTTCCTTTCAGCAGCATTTATGTGGAGAAGCCTCTGATTAGGCAGAGATATAACTGAAAAGGAGGTGCTTGCAGCCATCAACGACCTCTCAACTGATGTTTGCCCAGAGATTGATGATTTTCCTTCTGAGTTCTTCGCAAATGTTGGACTGCAGTAGAAAGTCCTTTCTGGATTGGAGACTTGATTCCACCCTCATCTCCTCATCCTGAAGATCTCAAGTACCACCAAAATTGAAGAATTCCGGCCCATCAGTCTTATATCTACGGTGGCCAAGATTGTTTCCAACATTGTTGTTGTGCATTTTACTACTACTAAGTCCCAATTAGTCTCTCTCTCCCTTTCAATCGGTTTCCATCCTTGGTAGGCAGCTAATTGGCGGTTCACTGATAGCAAATGAATTGATCCACACTCGCCTCTTGTCTAATGTTTAAGCTATGTTATTAAATCGGTGCTTAATCAGCGATTAATCTCCAATTAAACTCTTCTTGCCAGTAGAGCATTACGATTCTTGAATTAATCATTTGAATAAATACTTGGCCGAGTAATTGGTGATTTTTTGTTGATTTACCAATTAGTCACGCTTTCAAAACTCACTGATTAATCGGTCATGGCAATGTGTTATAAACAAATGAGAAAAAAACTTTTTTTTGTTTGCATAAACCTTATCGATACCTACCCATAAGGCAGTACCAAGAGTGTGTGAATATATGAAGAGAAGAGAGAATGACTGAAGGAATAATAAGCAAAACTAAACTGAATTCTTGAAGTGATGTTTACTACTTCAATACACATTAAAAAATTTCTTCAAGTAAACATATTACTTAGGAGGATAAAGAAAATATGTTTATAAAATATAGGTCGATTAATTATGATTAATCCTGATTAATCTCGTATCGCTCTTCAACCGATTAGGGTCTGATTAACAATTTAACTACATAGTATTTAAAGATCGTATTAAAAATCGACTTCTCAAAACAAAGTTCTTGGTCTTTCATTGATCATGTGCTTCTTCAAAATAGCTTCTAGTCTAAATTCAAAAGTTATGTTCAGACTCAACTGCAAACAACCACTTCTCTATCTATCTAAATGGATAACCGGTTATGAAAAAACTAAACAATAATTGAAATAAACAATTAACAAGAATCGAAATATGAAACAGGAATTGAAATAAAACTACGATAAACCATAACTGAAATCAAATAAGAAAATAACTATTTTTTTCAATCAACCAAAGAACAATGAACAATCCTTTGCCTTATTTATAATATCCCTAACTTCTTTGACAAGCTAATTAACATAACCCTAATTAGCTAATATGTCCTAGGTCCTAACTACTATTATGGGTTTTACTTAATAGGCACAGTTACAATGAATATTACTAAGCTAATACCATACTAACACTGGCTTACATCAACCTCCGCGGGTTGAAAAGGATCGCCCTCGAGCTTGAAGTCGAAGAAATCAAACGAGCACAAGCAACCGGTAACGGAACACTAGGAGAAGTACACGCTAAGTAGTCGACAATGAACCTTGCCACGATACACACTTGCTCTGTCTTGGTAACAATTCACTATGGCAAATGGAATGGACCCAAATAAGGAACATGGTCTACATATCAACAATTTGCATAAGAGCTTACAGACACACATTTTCTCATTAGCTCTTTCCTCGAAGTACTCCCAATACAAGTTATTGTAAACTGCATCACTTACTGCCAGTACCTTTATAGGAACCTCAACATTTTCATGACCAAAAATATGGAAGAAATCACACAAGTCAAATGGTCCACATGTCAGAAATCAAGTACGTATGATGATGCCCTTAACTTCCTAAAAAGGTTGGTGAGGACTTTGACAAACAATATGGTTCATCCGATTCTTTGCACATCTGGGCAAGTTCATGTTCCTCTCACACTGCTTTAATCCAGTGGTACATCTCCTCCATCTTTGGGGTAAGGCCAGCGCTAATCTGTTTCGCTAAATCTGTCGAAAACTTCTCTCAACCTGCATCAATCTGTCTCAACCTGCATTAGAGTGGAGGTGGTAATGAGTTTTATGTCTTTGGTGGTATAGGAGAAACGAGTTCAGATTGGGTGTAATAAGGGACAGATGGTTTGTGGTTAGAGATAGTAAATTCAGTTATGGGTATTGGTATCTGCAGAATATTGGATTGGATTTGGGTTTGAACTATATTGGATTTGTGTTAGATGGTGTAGAGAATAAACGGCTATGGTATCACAAAACAATAATATTTTCAGTGAAAGACTTCTAAAACAAGCTTTGTGTTCCATCTAACCCCGCTGTGCAAAGCAGCCAGTAGTCCATCATCCCGTACTGTGATGATTTCTTTTGGATAAAGCAAACATCTCCATGCCAAAAAAAATTCCTTTGGACTCTTGCCCATGACAAGAGAGCATTAATCCTTCCCAACAGGTGTCTTACATGTGATTCAGATTCTGAGAGCATTGATCACCTCTTCCTGCACTGCTCCTTTGCTACAACTATTTGGACAGCAATTGCTGATCAAACTCAGTAGCTTTATCTCCCTCATGGCAATCTTATGCAATGGTTTATTAAATGGATGGAAATCAAGGTCCCTACCTCCCCGCAGCCAATAGATCTGGGAGACTGGGACAGCCTTCTGCTGGTTATTCTTTCAGTCATCTGGAAAGAGAGAAACATCTTAGTTTTTAGCGGCATATACATGGACTCAACCTCTGTGTGAACTATGACTAAAGTGATGTCCATCCAATGGGCCATTATTTGGGAGACGTCTCCTCCTCGGCCTGTTTTGGAGCTTCATCAATGGGATACTCTGGTTTCTGGGGGACAGGTGCTTAAGGCGAATCTACAGTTGTTCCTTTCTTTATAGCTGCCTTGCTGTATTTTCTTTCTTCTTTTTCTCTTTCTATTGAGCTTCTCATTCATTTGTACCCGTCTTTCCCTTTCTTTAACGTAAATGTTTTATTCATTACAAAAAAAAAAAAAAAATCTTGGAAGCATTTGACCGATTCTCTGATGGGATTTTTTTTTTCTCTCTATTTTGGTGATTAATTTGAATAAAAGTTCAAAATTTTGTTAGGTTGCTCATATTAGTTAGATCATCTTTTTCTTGTAGGCAATATTGTTAATTGTTAGTATTTTGGGGATTTTCTATTTTATTTTCTTGTAAAATTGTAAGGAGGAGGCTTATAGAGGTAACTACCAAGTACCAAGTTATCATTGAAAACAATTCCTTTTTTCAATCTCGAGTTTTATTCTTTTCTAATACTCATTTTCTTCTTCTCAACTCTCCTATTCTTCTTCTATTGAAGAACTCTAAATCCTTTTCGAATAAGTTGTGACTTTCACGCTCATTAAACTATTTTTTGAATGAGAATTTCCACCATAACAAACAGAACTTAATAAATTATCGTAAATAGTGATTTACCAATGAGAAAAAGAATACCACGTGAGATTGATGTTTTAGGGGCTATTAAAGCTTTTTTTGATGCTATTTGTCCTTACTCCATAACACATAATCTTTTTAAAAAAAAACGCATCTAGAATACGCATAATCTTTAAAAAATACGCATCTAGAATAGTTTACATGGTTTGAGGTTTCACAATGGTTTGGATGTCACCTTACAATATATGGCTATTCTACACAAATGTGACACCCTGTTCGAAAGGCGCCTATCCCATAGAGAGGTTACGGTTGCACCAGGTGGTGTGTTGGATTTTATGAGGGTGGTCACCTTAAAATATAACACTAGTACATCGTTGTAAAGGCGCATATCCAATAGAGAGGTGATGGTTTTGCCAATTGATTATTTGCAAGATTAGGCACTCTTCTGGGGGAGATTATTCTTTTTTTATTATTATTTTGATAAGCAAGACAATTTGTAAATACTATTTGAGCCAAATACTCCGCACCTTTGTAGGGGTAATTAAGTGGGGACAACATTGGTGTGGGTAACCCAGCCAATTCATGGAATTTGCAATACCATCATCTTTGATGTTGATAACGATCAAGCTAAAATCCATCGACTTATATATTGACATACAATTATCAACATTGAGCCGATATAACTCCGATATAAGCCGTTACCAATATATGAGTCGCTGATCGACAGTGAATCAAACCTTGCTCGTTAACAGAGAAGAAGGAAAGAAGACGAAGAGTCGATCACACTCTCTATTGCGATCTCACTTTCATACGAAAGGAATATTTTTTTGTATTACTGTTTTTGAATTTAATGTTATGAACATGATTTACTTTTTTGTCTCTATAATACATCAATACTTTGTGGGAGTATTAAAAATATATTTAACAAAATATTCTCTTATATACCGTTATATCATGTTATATCTCGTTATCACCTATAACGCTCGTGGACCGTTATGGGTCCGTTATCCGTTTTAACTGCATAGAAATATAGAAGAAATTTCAAGCCAATCAAATACTTCTGACCGTATATTTAGAATGTAAGTTGACCCCTCTAAGTTGAGGCACTAAATATCAAACAAATGCAAAAATAGCTTAGTCATTAACACTCCCCCACCACCCTCCTTGTATTCTTGAAAATTCTATCAATAACTGAAAAAAAGAAATCAATGCATTAAGATATCAGACATGAGACATGCAATGAGTTTAAAATGAAATCATACCATCTGCCCTTGCTTAGCATTTTTCTTTATCTCCACAATGAGTTTCTTCTCTTGTGTTTGTAGACCCTGTCTTTCCCTTTCTATTTCTCTAATGGATTTATCCATCATCCTTTTATTCTCTCGTAGAAGCTCTACGAGGCAGAAACACATGAGAAAAATCAAACATGACATCACTAACATGCCTGCAACAGAAAGTTCTTTGAAGAAACCAAAACATAAACCTTAGTGACTTTAGACATCAGGTACATAAATTGAAATTTTCTTCATGAATAAAGCCTTGCTTATTTTGGTTTTTAAAACTTTATCAGTTTCTAAAAAAAAATTGCATCATAGTTGATCTTCCCATGTGCTATATTTTTTCCGTACCTAGAATTTCAAATTCTTGAAATAAAAATAAATAATGTATTTCTGGCCTCACACATGAGAAAAGCTAAATATGGTGTTGTCTACGGGAGAAAGTGAAACCAAAAGAAGCACTTGAGTTTGCAACAAAATCCTTCAAACGATTAGCTAAACTTCAAGATGTTTATCAACGTAGTATTATTGCAAATAGTTAAAATTAGTTGGGTAGAATTCTCTTTCATGTCACTATAATGATCATGGTTGCCAATCATGATTGTGAGCCTATGATATACATACCAGCTGGAGTCTTTCGCTTGCCGAAGAGAAAACTCATTTTTGCTGGTGAAACTTTTCTTCCAAAACTAGTATACTGCCACGCAGTAAAGACAACTGTAGCTTGATTATATGGTAGTCGATAGGGATATTTGCAAATTCTCTGAATAACAAAATAAAACTTGAATTAAGACTTGAACATGTCTAACCACCGAATGTTGCCACTAAATCATCTTCAACTAATATTGAAAAGAAAAAGCAATAACAAAGCATGTGTCTTAAATTCTTAATCATCTCACCTCTACAAGCCTACCTAACATATGCAACTTCTACTCTAACCACGCCACAAACAGCCATTTCCTCTTGTACAAAACAAACATAAACACCAATTTCACTAACAGACATTTCATACTCAACTAACCCAAAAAAATGGTGTGTGGAAAGTTAAACCAATTTCACATCAAGGGCATGAAATCTCAAGCTAATCTATTACAATGGTGTGTGCTTCGTGCGCAATTGCACTTCAATGAAACCTATACCTGAAATCTGATAACTAAAACTATCCATTCATAGATGAAAACCAATCACCATTTTCCCCAATCAACCCAAAAAAAAAAAAAAACTTTTATTATTATCACTAAACACTTAAATCATTCTATCAAGCAATGAATTTAAGGGTAGAGTTTCAAAGACAGAAAGGCATCTGAAAACTACACTCATCTAGAACAATCAATCCTACCATTACAAAGAAAAATCAATAATCAACCAAGGGGATCAATAAAAGGAAAACTTGAGCCCTCTAAACCAAATATACAGTAAAGCTAACTTGATATCTTCTTGAAATTGCAATAGTAACATGTTCAGTAAGACAAAAATCGATAGAACAAGTTAAACCCTAACAAATAGAAATAGAAATCGATCGTTCAACAACAAGTCTTACCTGAAAGTTTCGATCTCTATTGCCGCCGAGAATAACAAAGAAAATACAGAAAGAGATTGAAAAGAATGGAAGATCGTTTGAACCCTTAAGAAAAGAAGATCGATAGCTTTATCCCCAAAAAAACCCCAGACTTCTTTCTTGGATTCAATTCAATGTGTTGTTTTAGTTCTGGGTTTGAGGCAATGCTTCAAACTTCAAAGTCAATTAACTGGGATTCAAAGCTAGTGAAAATTCTTAAGAACCAGGCCAGGAAAGCCAGGCCCGCGCCAGGCATGTCCCAATACCGTCCATCATCCTAGTAAATGCACATCTCGAAGATAATGGACGGTATTGGGCCAGGCCCGCGCTAGGCCTGGCAACCCTCCCCATGCCGCCGGCCGTTTGAATTCGTGATATGATACCATATGCCACACCTCTACCAATTCAGCTGGCACACCTTTGGCGATATATATAACCCCTTCCACCTCAAATGTGGCCAACCAGACTTCAACTAATCTTGTACTTGTGATTTCATCCGCCACAAAGTTTCCATTGAACTGATATCACATTGGCTGATGTTCAAAAGTAGATGTTATTAAATTAGCGATTGTCAAAAAGTACAAAATTATATATCGGCAGCGACTATTTGGCACCATAGGTTACTCTCACTCACACCACCCATCAAAATTTTTTACATTTTTTTTTACCTTCTCTCCCACACCACCCATAAAAATCATAATCATCTTCTTCCCTCATCCTCGCTTCTCAAGAACAACAACAACAAATTGGAAGGGGGTAGTGAGGAAGGGGGCGATCGATTGCGAGGGACGGTGAGAGATGACCAGTGACGACGAGAGATAGAGGAGATGGAGCGACAACCACTGTCGCCTTTTCTCCATCTTCTTCTTCTCATTCCCCTCTCGATTTTCTTCTTCTTCTCCTTTCCCTCTCTTCTTCTCGCACAAACCTCGCCCCTCTCCCTATCCTTCTCTTTCCCCTCGCACTCTGTATCCTCCGCGACTTCCAGTCTTCCACTCGTATGTACCTTTGCAAGGGTCAAATTTTTTTTGCCATCTCAATGGTCTGTGCGAGTGGGAAACTCATCCTTGCACGAGCCGCCACGAGGGCCAATGAAAAACAAAGTGCAAGGGGAAGGAGACGAATGATAGGGAGAAGGGCGACGACGGAATCAAGGTGGAGATCCTGTAAAAGCTCCAGATATTGTATTTCTTCTACTTCATCTTTAATTTCGATTTGAGAGAATAAAGAGGATATGTGAGGTTGCTTTGGGGTACCCCCAGGTGGGGAGGGAAGAGAAGAGAAAAAAATGCAGAGAAGAAGAAGATCAAAGGAGAAAAAAAGGTGGTGGTGAGAATAGAGGAAGTTGGAAGGGAAGAGGGAGCTCTCCATCGTTTTGAATTTGGGATGGGAGAAAGATTTAGGTTTTTCTTTTTATAGATGGTGTGGAAGAGAACAATGGTGTGTGAAAGAAAGTGCATGGTGTGGAAAAGAAAAAATTAGATAGGTGATGTGGGTGAGAGTAAATTGTGGTGCCAAATATTCGTTGCGTTATATATCTAGCTAACAAGAAGATCTCTCATTTGCAATTGCTTTTTAGTAAGGTCTAATGAGATATCGTTTCTCATCTAACTAATGAAACAATAAAGGGCTTATCATTTAGCATTAAAAAAGTAAATTTAAAGTAATGTTCACGAGACAATGTTGCAGATGCTCTAATTCCTCATCAAAACTTTTTAATGACAATTTTAACTATGGCATTACTCACTTAAATTTTAACTGCCCTTCTTGTCTGCGCTTGGTGGCGGGCGGCGCTGAACCTTGGGATAAGTATTGGTTTTTTTCCTTCGGTGGATTCTGCGTACTTCAAGCTTGGGAGTCGTAGAGTGTCCCAATACTTTCAGTTTGATCTTGGTGAGTTTCTTAGTTGTCGGCATATTACATATATATTTTTGTGTATCCCTGATGCGGTGCTGGTTCTGACGTTATTCCTCTGTTTCAGGGAAGTTTGCTATTTCGCTTTTTAGCGAGAAATAGAGGCGGATAGAAAGGGAGTTCTTCAAGCTCCCTTTGACATCCGTTAAGGAGGTCATAATGCCAGACAATGTTGTGCGCAGTGGGTTGTTGCGGTGTTATCATGATGTCCGCCCCGTGCTAGGTTCACCGGCTGAAGGGGTTGTCAATCGTCGTTCAAGAAAGAAAAGCATGGCCTTGCCCAGCCCGTCCAGGCTCATTGAATTGGAAGCTAACGTGCCACCCATCGTTGTTCCGACGAGGAGGCAACCCTCTGACCGGGCAACGTTCTCCCTTGGGGACGTCGCGGTCTGCACAGGGGGCACCCTGGGGGAGGGGGCGTAGCTTCCCTCACGATGTTTTTACTTCCCTTATTGACTTAGAGGGGGAGGAAGTTGGACCTCGTGTTGATGCTTCGCGCCACCATGGTCCCAAGATGGTCGCTTATTCCCTTGAGCCGTACAGTCCTGTTTCGCTGCACCTCGAAGCCCGCGGGAGAATTTTTGCTTTGGAGAAGGGCTTCGTGGACCTGCGAATGTCATATTCAGATGCTCTCTACCGGGTGGATTCCCTGAATGGTTAGCTGCAGAGTTCTGGTACTGCCGCTAACCTCAGGGCCGTGGGGACCGCGGTCTCTGTCACCAAAGTGGAATTTGCTAGTATGAGATCTCAACTGAGGGCGGCCAAGTCTTATTTGGAGTCAACTCGTGCTGAACTGAGGCGAACTAGGGTCGAACTGGAGCGCTTGGATGTAGCCAGGACAGATGGTTTTCCGATCTGGAGGCCCAAGAAGCCGAGAGGAGGTGGGCAGATACGGAATGGGTCGTCGAACGACAACAGCTAGAGTCTGCAGTTGACGAGGGGTTTCGCCGCGTTCGTTAGGTGAAGCGATTGTTGGCGGAGGAACGTTCGCACTATGTAGCCCTGGTGGGTGTGGTAGATTTCGACTTGTCGAGTAGGAGGCCGTTGATCTCGTCTGAGGTTATTCGGGATAGGTTGGAGCTTCTGGAGCTGATCAAAGGAGAGCATCCTGGTGTCCATCTTGATTTTGCCCGCTACAGGAGGGCTGCTTTTGGACCAATTAATCGAGGGGAGGGCTCTGGCTCCGTCGGACTAGCTGATGAGGATGATATTTTTCCTTAAAATAGTTGTAAAGTCCTTTCCTGGACAGACAAAACAATTTTTTTTTGAATAAAAGTATTGTTTTGCCCCGTATTGTCGAGTTTACTTTAGATGCTTCGTAGATCATAGAATTCGTACTACTGGACTGAGCGCATATCTTTGTCAGTCAAAATATATTGTTGTTTTAGGTTGTTGTCGTTGACCTTGTGACAGATTAGGTGTTGATCAACAGAGATCGTCATCATTAGTCGAGGGCTGACTAGGCTCTCTCGATCATTGTCTGTTGGGACGTAATGACTTCTTGGTGAGTCATCGTCGTTAGCGGACAAGCGCTGACTAGATTCCTACTTCCTCAGCCGTCGTAGTTTGCACACGACGGACTAGGCGTTGGGCACCAGAAGCTATCGTCATCAGTCGCTAACCGACTAAGCTTACCTGGTAAGTTCAACGATCATTGTCTGTTGGAGAGCAATGATCCTTTGGCGAGTCGTCATCATCTGGACAAGCGCTGACTAGACTCCCACTTCCTCGGCCGTCGAGGTCCGCGTATAACGGACTAGGCGTTGGGCACCAGAAGCCATCGTCATCAGTTGCGAACTGACACACTGGTGTGGAGTGGAGACTGCCGCTCCCATCTGGTGTATCCAGGGTCTCCTTAGGACCGCATTATACGCCGAAGGTGCGTCGATTACTATAAACTCTTGAAACATGGTTTTCTGAGCTGGCTCCTCTCCTGTTGTTGTCATCAGTTGTATCTTTCCCACGGGAAACCGTATTTCGCCGCTGAAGTCAATCATCTAACGATTTATCAGGGGTCAATGTTGTCTCCTTTAGTTGCATGCTGCGGAACGTACGGAGAAACGGGGCGATCATCGAGTTTCCTGTGTCTACCAAAAACCTCCTTACTTCCTAGCCTACCAGGGAAATTGTTACCTCTTGGGCGTCATTGTGCGGGAGTTGTATGCCCTGGAGGTCTTTTTTCGTAAATACTAGCGGTACAGAGGGGTCTTGCTTATGATCATGCGGTACCAGCTGCTCACTGCATATTGCTTGGATCCTCATACCTCGAAAAACCCTTTTTTCTGGACCTGTTGAACAGTTCGAACTCGAAATGGGCTCCATGAAACACACATATCCTGTTGACAGATTGCTCTCTGGGTTCGATTTTGCTTCGGATTGCGCGTTTTTTTCCTAGGGCGATAAAGCTTTGCGCTTCCTTTGTTAGGTCTATCATGCTCGCCGGAGGGTCAAGTGTCAGAAAGTTGTAGAACTCTCATTTTCTCAGGCCGTTAATGAAAGCTGAGACGGTTGTTGCGTCGTTGCACATGTTGACGGTGGTTAAGTCACTGTTAAAGCGGGTCAGATATGCCTTTAGCGTTTCGTCAGGCCTTTGTTTCATTGATTCGAGCATTTTCATCATTGACAAAGCCTGACATATGAAGAACGATCGTGGATCTGACTCGGTGTCCATTGGTGTTGTCGTTGTTCTAAGAGCGCCAACTTGATGCTCATGTTTTATCCGCGTTATCGAGGGTGGTAAAGCAACGTTAGGCTGAGCGCTCGATGCTACCCCTCACTCTTCCTTATTGTGTGATCTAGTCACCATCTCTCTGTGTTTTGAAGGGAAACGATGCTAGTGAAAAGTTAGGAACTTTGTCGTCCCCACGGACGACGTCAAACTGATGCAGTCGTTTTTCGCTCTCTGCTTTGACCTAGTCCTGCTGACCTGCACAAGTAACGCACGTGAGCCACAGACCACCGTCATGGTGGCCGATGACACTCCGATGCTAAAGTCAGACAGAGATATGATGAAGGTGTAATGTTGTAAACAAGGAATTAATAGTATACCTTAGCTTACCAACCTCATGTCTTATTTATAGTGCAAGAGTCTTGATTCGACCAGGCCATCGATGGCGTAGTTTAGGAAGGAGATCTTTGTGGAGATCTTTCTCTAATTAGGAGTCGTGTTGTAGGAGGGAAGTTTCATGTTAGCCTTGTGCTCCTAGATACGCGGGAGATAATTCCCTATCTGAGGGTATTCCGTAAGAGGAAGTTTCCCTGTGTGATATATACTATGGTATTTGCTTCCTAGTTGGAAGCAGAGAGCTGTTGTAGTTGCTTGTTCGAGGCTGATCCTCGAGATACTTGCCTTAGTAGGACTTACGAGTATTGATGATAGTTGTGGGACATATGGGCCTAGCAGGCTGTAAGAGTTCGGGTCTGTCTGGCAGACTGCATTGGGTGGGCTTGGAACCGCTTGGGCCAGATCAGTGTTGGGCTGACACTGGAAGCCGTAATTTCTCGAGATCATCATGACACGTGTATGATTCAGGAATGTGACCATTTTGGTGTATCATCATTTAGGAACTCACAACATTTTTTCATGGGTTTAGCATCTTTGGATGGGGTTTTACTGCAAAATCCCATGAGTTTGAGGTCGTCCTTAAACCAAAGAGATATGTTCACCTGTTATGAGATCACTAATTTGAGTTACATATTTACGCAAAGATACTTACTGTTAAATTGAAATATACTTTAAAAGCTTAAGCTATTAGAGAATGCAAATACATCAAGTGATTTGAGGCTATGAACAACGAAAGTGGACTTTAATCTTAGTACCATAAGACACATACACGAGCCAAGCCATGCCCCATATAGCCAATGCCCCAATGGATTGTCTCATGGCATTCGCATTCCTATGATCCCACGTGTGACTCTAAGAACTTCGTCGAACAGTACAATACCTCAAATATGATGACTAGCTAATTTGAATTACATGTCTAGGCAATGTACCATATGGATGGTTGTCGGTTCAACAAGTTGTTTTGCCACAAGGCACTGCCCACTCTAAGCTGCAGCAAAGATAACCAACAGGGTGCACATATGTTTGCAGGAATCCTCCTTGAACTTGGAATACTGCAATGCACTGTGCCGTGACATTCCCTATTTCATGAGCACTCTCATAGTGTATGTGATCTGCTTCTGAATAATTAGAGTCGACCCAAGCCCTGGGTTAATGAGTGGTTAAGGGAAAAAAATCAGTGTTATGAGTAGTAACCGCTGCGTGTTCACTTTGCGAGTTTCATATGCCTGCAAAGATGGTGTTTTGATCTGTAAACTGAATATTGTGGTGCAGGAATTTTATCTCATATATGAAGTAAAAATAAAAAGCCCTATTACATGTTCTTGTAATTAACGTAGTATTGGCTATATATCTGAATAATATATTTTTTGTTGATTCATGTTCGTTGCAGCAACGACATGTAGTTTAGCAACAGATGCTCTGGACATACTTTGCAAAAGAAAAGATACATTTGACATGGTGATTAGCGATGTGAATATGCCTGACATGGATGGTTTTGAACTCCTTGAACAAGTTGGACTCGAGATGAACCTACCTGTTATCAGTCAGTTTCTGGCTTCAGCCTTTGACTCTGACTTGCACTTCACTCCTTTTCCTTTTCTTCTATGTCCAAAACATATAGCAACATGTTTCCTTTTCCTTTTACTGCAAAATCCCATGGTGATGAAAGGTGTATTACATGGAGCGTGTGATTATCTTCTTAAATCAATAAGAATGAAAGAACTTCAAAACATATAGCAACATGTTTTCAGAAAGACAACACACAAGGTCAAAGACATTGAAGGAAATGACGACATCCAGAAGATTAGAAATTGTTTAGATGCATTTGAAGATAGTAGCCATTCATTAAGTGGATCTGATAACAATTCAGAAAGGAAAGGGAAAGACTTGGAATACCAAATGCTTGAAGTCCATGACAGCTTTGATTCATATGCAAAAAAAGCTAGAGTAATTTGATCTGTAGATCTTCATCAGAAGTTTGTCGATTGTATAAATTAGAATGGACGACAGTAAGTATTAGCTGACTCATTTCACTCTTATCTGTTCTGAAAGAAATAATTGTAATTTACACATTTGTTATTCTAATTTATTTTTTTGGTAATATTTATGGTTTACATTTCTAGTTGCTATCCAGTAAAATACATAACATCGGTGATATTATCTTTTTTTGTTCAGAAATTGGTCCTAAAAAAATACTCGACATGATGAACGTCCCTTGGTTGACAAGAGAAAATGTTGCAAGCCACTTGCAGGTAGATATATCTCTGATACTCGTTTCCGTCATGACTTGAAGTTAGTTTTTATTATAGTTGCCATGTTCGACTGCTTGATTGTTAATAAGTAACATTGTAGGACTGCTTTTGAGTTATTTTGCATCATTACATCATTGAAACTGTAAATTTTTCTGGATGGAAACAACTATTCTCTATTCTGTTTTCAACATGATAAATCCTCACTGGATGCTGATTCTCGTCATCAATTTCTCATCACCGATTCAACATTTCATACAGTTTGCAGGTTCTGTTCAGGAATTTTAATGGATCTATTTACTTGCTATAACTAATATGTTTTCATGTAAAAATAAATTGTTCTTCTGTACTGTTTAAATTTGATGTGGACTGATTAAGCACCCTGAAGTAAACCATGATGTTAGTAGTTGTTTTTCTTGTTGGATCATCCTGATAGTTGATAATAAACTGAGGTAATATCTTTATCACTCAAGGCTTCCATGTAAACTTTGCAATGTTCAAGTATGGTGTCACGATACGAAGATGATAATAAAATGGATGTATTAACCTTTTCAGTGTGATGATTAGAAGTCAAATTTTACTCTTGTATGAACTAGGAGCAATAGACATTTCTTATCTAGTAGCATATCTTTGTCCATCACTATTTTGATCTGTCACATTATACTTGTTTGTGACACTTTTAGGAAAGGGATTTATTCCTTTTCTCGATGAACTTAGTTCGATAACTTTGTAGTTTAACGAAACCTAACAACCTTGACATCATGTGGTGTAGCAGTCATGATACCTAACACCAACCTAGGGCATGGAACCCACGTTAAAGTCGAAGAAGCTAAGCTGCACATATCAATCAACAAGGGCTCTCCATGTCTAAATTGAAACTGTAATATGTGACTGTCCTTAACTAATCAACATTCCTTGAGGTATTTTACTCATTAGGGTTTTCGGATTTCTGGCCAAGCTCAGGAGATTGTAACATACTTAGAGATCATTTAGTTTTCAGTTTTTTCTGTGAGATAAATTTATATTCTGTTAATGATGAGATGTTGTTTCTTTTATAAAATAAAAATCACTTCTGCAACTCTCATTATGTGGACTTTCTATTGCAGAAATACCGCCTCTACTTGAGTAGGTTGCAAAAGAAAAATGAATCAAACTCTTGCTTTGGTGCAATGAAGCATCCGGAATCCAATTCTACGGATCTCCCTGCAACCTTTGGCATTCAGAGCTCTATTGTGATTCCCCAAATCAATTCAGCTAGCTGTAGCTTTGAATATTACGGTAGAAAAATTCCTATCCAAGATGTAGGCCCTGAGATGAGATTCATACCCCACCCCCCCACCCCCCCTACTTAGTGATCCTCCATATTCCCAGAAAATGGGTATTTGTTCTAGAATGGGCCATGTTAATTCTTTTGTGTCAGGAACAGTTGCCAACTAAACATCATCTCAATCTAGTATGCTGCAGCAGGTTTCTTGGAGTGGAGAAATCCCAGTGATACAGTTCAGACAGCAACCCAATGCGGAAAAGAAGCAACACAATACCTACACAAATTATGGTAGACATGTAGGTAAAATAATACACAAATTTGACTCAGCTTCTGGTCAAGCTGAAAATTGTAGATTCTGAAGTTTTTGGTGCTATCCCGCTTGTCATGAATAGCACTGGCTTTGATCAGTATTATGCAAGTAACTGGCAATCTCAGCATCAAAACCACATTTCAGGAAGTGGGCTAAATTCTGCATCTTTCTGTGGAGACCTGCAACTCATTTCGCTTGATGGTTCTTTTGAGAATGCAGCACTCAGAAACCTAGAATTTTCAGAAAACTTTGATCCAGAGCTCCTGACTGAAGTTCCAAGTTACTTGTATGACGGAGTGCAGCTCAACTATGACTTTTCTGACCCATTCTTCTACTCTAATCTAAACGGATGTCTGATATTTGCATTATTCCTACTTTCTGTTGAGTGTTTCTTTATAGAGATTGGTAGGTTTCTGGTGCATACCATGACAACATTGTCCAGCCATTACCTAGTATTTCTTTAGTTTATAATGTTTTACAGTGAGTTAGAGACAACAAATTTCAAGTAGTTCTGAAACAATAATGCTACTTGTTTTGGTACAGTTCTATTGTATGCATTTTACCAAAAGAAACTTTCGCCATTGCAAAAGCCATGGTTTAAACCCTTTTAAGTTGAAGCACAGAGGAATGGATCTTATTTGAGTTTCAATGTACTTCACGCCTGACAGGTTCTTTATTAATGAAGCTTTAATGACAAGGCACTCTGAGAGCACATATATCTTCCCCGATTTTAATCTTCTCTTCTTAATCTGATGCGGAGAACCTGATTTCTTCAGTTTCAAAACACACTTCATATCAAACTCAAAACAAAGACAAGACGTGTAAATATAAATAATAACATATATTTTATCAAACCAAATGCTCGAAAAATCTGAGACATTTCCCATTGAATTGAACTCAATCATGACATACAGTTTTCTGTTTTCTATCTGTTCCACAACAATTAGATATTTTACATCCATTAGGAAACAGATAAAAAGTAACAGTACAAAGTTCTAATCTTTTGATCTGCAGAATACCAATCTTGAACATCAATAGGAACTATTTCTTTGACTTGACAACACAATCTGGTGCAATGCCAAGCATTATTTATCCTTTTAACTCTGGAGATTTGGGGAAGCATTCTCATGGGGATTCTTCTTAGACTGTGAAGTGGCTGGACGACTCGGGGATCGGCTCCTCTTATCCATGCCATGCCTGACGCTGTCACTCTTGACTGAAGGACAAGGACTCTTTGGAGGCAGAGACTTTGTTTCTAGGCCTGTGCTGGAGTTTGGCCTCCTGCCAAGCTTGGGTGATCGAGGCCGTGTCAATGGTAACTGCAAACAACAATCAACATTCACCGACAAGAAGCCCCCATATAGACATTGAAGTGGATATCCAGACAGAAAGAATGAAAAAATTAAATGACCATCTTTACCAATTACCAACCGTGACTCTAATTGTAATGATAAGTGATCAAGATACCTTCTTTATTTTGGTAGGTGTGGACGGCATTTCATGATTAAAATCTGGCATTGGCTTGGCCTTGAATCCAAGGGTTTGCCTCATTTTTCTAAGTTCAGCTTCAGCTTTTTCCTGCATTACAAGAAGATAACAGCTGGTTGGTGTTTGAACATGATGAAATGTGAAGTAAGAATGATGGAAATGTTACTAGGGTGGCAAACTGGTAATCAATCAAGGCACTCCAGGTAAAATTTTGTAACGCTGTGTCAATATTGTTTGAACAAATATAACACAGGTTTTCCTACATGTTCATGAAGCTCCATCCACTTACAAAGGAAACTCATTCTCAATATATATTATCCTATTTATAAAGAACACACTGGTATGATGACCTTTGATTTTGCCTGTAGCTCCATTTTTTGTGCTTCCCTAGCATTGGATTTCTCTTCTAGCCTCTGGAAGTACTGCACAGGCAGAAGACAAAAGGTAAGACAAAAATAATGAAAATGCCCGATGTGTTTACTTGTTAATTAATAAAAATATAACCTATGACAAAATATTACAGAATAACTAAAAATTGGTCATGCTTGCCTCTTTCCGTTTTGCAGCTCTCTCTTCACTTCTGAAGCTAAATGAAGATGAAACACTAGATGGCCATGCCTTGCTGACATTATTCCCAGCAGCACTAGAAGGCTTTGAACTGCCACACAACCAGTTATCAGGAAAGGTTATATTACTTTAGTGGAACTTTGGACAAGTGCAGTGAATACAGTTCAGTGACATTTATCTAATTCTGGTATTACACTTTTACAATATGTAAAATGAAAAGTTTTACGTACTCATGTTCCTTTTAACAATGCCTTAGGGTTGGGCCTAGTGTTCTTTAATGTCAAACATGACAATTTTAACAATCCTATTAATTTAAATGCAATCAAATTCCAAATGTGGTGAAGTTTAACCATTGATAAAAAGAACCTCTACTAGATGGTGCTAACAATAAGTCACATTTCATTTGGCCTTTTGTACAAATCCTAAGTGAATCATATCATAGGCCAAAATATGGAGCTTAAGCAACCAACAATACAAAACCACATTGTTATCACCCACTACTTGTCTATGTAAAGAAAGCAAACTCAAATATAAGATTTCATTGTTGTTGTGGTGCCACTACTTATCTATAGTTCACATGTAGCATTTATGTCATACAAGTAGCAAAACCCTTACTCTATCGAGAGTGACTGGGATTTCAAGTCCACTTTTCTGCTTCCATGTGCTATATGTTGAAGTGATGGTTTACTCCTAGAACAATGACAATTCAACCAAAGTGAGACATATTTCAAGACTTTCCCCCAACTAATATAGGAGCTTGCAGCTTGATGGCTTAGTCTAACATATATACTGAAATCTGTCAAAACTTTTAAAAGATGACTCTATGAAGAAGTGAACGGTGAACGGGATCGACTTGCCAAGTTTGAGTAGTTGAGAATAAGTGGCATTGATTATAGTGACAATTACCTTCTACTTTCTGACTGAGGAGTTACAGGCCGAAGCTTTGGCTCACTATTCGCTGATGCCTATCGTTGACAAAGTGAAAATTATATTAGCAAGCATGATAGATTTTATGACCATTGCAAGCATACAGTAAGATGGGATTAGGGATGGTAGCAGGTGGTACAGGGAAAAGAATCACCTTAGCGGGAGTTCTTAAAGGTGTTTTGGAGCAGTCTTTGGGGGTCTTAGCTGAACTAACAGAAACTCTGGAGTCCTTCGCCTTTTGGACAATTTGAGCTATTTTATTGGTCTCACCAGCACGAGATGGAGATGGAGATGGAGTTAAACTGAGCGACATATGAATAGATTTTGGAGCTAATCTCCTTTTATCTGTCAAATCCTTTGCAATCTTGTTACCACTTGGAGTAGAATTATTTTCCTTGCGGGAATGCCCAGGAGTTTTGGCTCTTGCAGGGGAAGATGGAAGCTTTGATGCCCTATTCTGAACCGATACTTTCGAGGAAGAAGTTGATCGGGTTTTAGTTGTCGAAGCTTTGACTATGGTTTCTGAAACTGCAGACTCCTGATTAATTGCACGAATTTCCTGGAAGACGTCACACATAAAATGAGTCATAAAATCAAATTGCACACCCCAAACAACAGTAATTGAGGTAAATGGTTAAGCTCTTTTACCTTTAGAGGAAGTTCTTCGAATTGCTTTATTGTCTCAACTTTGATCACCGTTTTATTTTCAACATTTTCATGCAGGTTTGGTGACTCGATTTTCCCAGAGTACTCTACATCAACTTGTTTTTCCAATACCAGCACTTCTTCCACTGCATTTGTTTCCGTATCACCAGATTCACCATTCGAGTTACACTTTGTGGCAGCACAGGAGAGATCCTCCTCAACAGTGAAAACCGCAGCTTCTCCTGGTTTATCGTCGGTCACGTGACTATCTGATTCAAATGACTCCGAGTCCATCACACGACCATTATGAGACCCATCATCTGAATTCTCATTATTAGCCGTATCACTTGCTTGCTCAAGCAAAGCTGCAGCCTTCTTCTTGTAATGAGCTTCAAAATATGCCTTCTTCTGAGCAACCGAACCTGGTTTCGAGAACCTCTCAACCTCTTCCAAGTACCTGTTTTCATTGAAGGAAGACCATCTCTCCCAAGCTAATGACTCGGTCATAAACCTCCCAAAAGAGATTGATTCCCCTAGTGCATGCATTGGGTTATCCTGTAAGCATTGTTTCTCCATCTATTAGAATGAAATCTCCAACACATGAATACTAATGGGCATTGCAATCAACCCTAAATTGTGAACACAATCAATCAAGAGATCCAATTACATGGAATTTCCACCAAACTATCTCTACCCATAATGATAAAGAAGTTAAAAAGAGATCCCAACTTAAAAAACCTAGCATAGCTCAAAACCATGAAATCAAGAACTTCCCTTCGGATTAAACACACACTAACACAACACAAAGAACTGACAAACCCCTTTCAATGTAACAAGCCAAGAAATAATGAAAATGGAGCACAAATAAGGAAAACCCTCATGTATAGTTTCAACACACATTCACAATTTCACCAAAACAAGAAATCCCCAACTTACTAAAAGTCTGAAACTTGAAATGAAAAATATAGGTAATGCATAATTTTCTGATTATACCTTCTACTGACCTCTTTCACTTCATAGGGATACAGAGAAAGCATAAATATCAAAACCCACTTAACATTTCAGCTAAACAAAAAAACCCATTAACAGAAACTCCAAACAATAAATGGGTTAACCTCAAAACCCATCAAAGATTTCAGCAAAACAAGAAAACCCCATTGACAGAAACTTGAAACAAGAAGATGGGTACTCAATAGCTGACCTCTTTAGCTTGATGGGCTGTGTCAGATAGATGAGAGAATGACTGCATAACACAAGCTGATTCACCCATTGTTCCTTCACCAGCCAAAACCACCAACACTACTTTCGCTATGAACTACCTCTCTTCTTGTTCTTCTTCTTCTTCTTCTTCTTCTTCTCTCTCTCTAATAAAAATCCTAACTTGAAAAACCCAAAAAGACAGAAGTCATTTGAAATTTTGAAGCACAATCAAAGGGGGGTCTCCTTTGTTGCAGACAAAGCTAGAAGAAGACCTGAGTGCTAAGAAATGCAGAAAAAGAAAAACTTTTTTGTGGGATTTTTGTTGTTGTTGTGGTGGTGGTGGTGGTGAGATCTCTTCTTTCCATCTTTCCATCTTTGTGAAGCTGCAATCTTTAACTATGGCGCTTTGGGTCCCACTAACATCTATTTCTGCTTTGATTTGTCTCTCATTGAGAATTTGAAATTTGAAGGACTCAGATGAAATGAGATTGAGATGATAGGCAATCTTTGGAGATAATCCATGGTCATCACCCACCAATCCCCAATTAATTAATCCAATAATTACTGATTAATTAATTGGTTTTGAATTTAAAAAACAAGCCCCACAAAGCTGTCCAAATTATTGAGGAGGAAGTCATAGATGAACGTTGGGGAAATTCAAGCAAAAGGAACCCCAATGGATTGAATCAAAAAAATTCCAGAGATTTTAGGGAAAAAAAAAGGAAAAAGAAAAAAAAAAAAAAAAAAAAAGAGGAAGGTAAGTTGTTGTCAAAAAGGATGAAGAAATTAAATGAGAAGGGTGCTTTGGTAAATGTGAGTGAGAATTATAGCTAAATAAGTTCTTTGTTTGGTTAACTATGTTTTTTTTCTTATTTAGTTAACCCGGGATGATCCACCTAACAGTCCAGATTTTGCCACAAAAAATGATCATGGCTTCCAGCCAAGAGATTTGTTTGAGTGTATTTTGGATCTTGTTTGACACATAAATGGTTGGCGCGCTTGTCACGACCCGATCTACATGTCCACTCTGGGATTCAGAGGCCTGTTGGGCACCAATCCTCACCCTCCCCCTCTCCCTCACGGGTTTAAAATGTGTTGTGTCATGTAGATCCAAACTCGTACATATATAGCACATCTTCATCCCTCACCCAGGCGATGTGGGACTATAACACCGAGGTAGTTTGCCAACCTCTGAGCCCGTCCACACTTGGTAGCCTGCCAGCCTCCTGAGCTCACCCACACATGGAGCTGCCAGCCTCAGAGCCCGCCCACACAAGGTAGCCCGTCAGCCTCAGAGCCTGTCCACTCAGGGTATTACAATCCACCCCCTTAGGGCCCAACGTCCTCGTTAGCACACTTCCTGCTGGGTCCGGCTCTGATACCATTATGTCACGCTCCAATTTTTTGAAGAAAACGAAAAATCCTAAAATCCACGTAGGATTATCCATCTTCCCCAAATTCGGGACATGAATTGTCATTCACTAAAAGTAACAGTTGACATCTACGAGAAATAATCAAATGCACAATTTACCAGGTTAGAGGGAAATAAAACAACTGATAAAAAAAACTCATCAAAAGAAAGGAAAATATATTAAATCTCGTATAACCAACTCTAACAAGTTCAACTAACCACAGATGCATCTCTCCCAATAAATAATAAATAAAACTGCAAGTTCTATTACAAAATATTAAACTGTCACCTAACAACAAAATGACCTAGACTATCGAACAACGTGCAACTCCCCAGCAACACTCGTCACGTACGGAACGAACTGCTCTAAGCCACCCGAAATTACTAAATCCTGAAACAAGGTAGTCGGCTACATTCTCAAAAGAATGTACCCAATAAGCCAAAACCCACTTGGGTCAGCATTTAAGCTGGTGTGAAATTCGTCGTTCCCAAAAATCAATAAGAGCAAATAACATGGCATGACAGGAAAATACAATATGACAAAATAACAAAACAGGTAGTTCATCTACGAGGTGAATGTATAAGGCCAATTACAATTCAAATAATTTAGTTCCTCAACGAGGCAATCATGTCATCCTAATAAGTAAATATGTATTGACTTATACTTACATTGTAGATGTTGACTATGGCAGGTCTGACATGCAGAGATATTAGTGGACTTGTCATTCTGCATGAAAAGAGTTAGAAACAATATAAACGTAATTTATTACTTAAACAGTTGTCTTCATACAATATTTGACTTACGCATATTATTCATTTTCATTTGCATTCGATTCATTTTTAACGGATTGATCACTTAGACGATACCACATTCGCACCACATTTGTGCCGAATATACATGCCCATATGACTCTCTCATATAAATGAGGACTTCTCCGTCATCCATGCCCAAGTGGGGACACATCACATACAAGCATGCATCACCGGATACTCCTACTATATGAGTAACAAAAGCCACTATTGGGCTATCAATGCGCATAAAGTCTCGTCACATTTTTTACGAAAAAAAAATATCAAAGCTTATCTTAGGCATAAAAATTCACCTCATTTCCGCAAAACTAACCCGAAGGTTATTTTAGTTTCTCTATAAGAAATAGGCACCCTACCTCCGCAAGACAACCCGTAGGTTATTTAGTTTATCTATAAGAGAGGTGTGGTAGTTCTAAGTGATACAATTCCAGGTGATTAAATTTTCAGGAATCCAAGTTTATCAATATCATTTATTTATGATATTTCAGTTTTTCTTCCCAATGACATTTTGTCATTCATAAGTAAGTCTACCAATTCTTTTAGGGCACACCACATACTCACAATTCATCAATCACATGGACATGTCAAACAAGATATAGAATACATTCATGTTTTCCACCATTATTGTAATTCTAAGGAAATCACCCTTACATGGCAACTACTTCATTAAAATCAATATCCACAAAGCAGCTTACATGACCACCATAGCATTTAAATGAGTATCCATAAAACATAAAGCAACTTACATGACATGGGTATCCATAAAGCATAAAGTAACTTAGGAACAAATGTCCACTGTAGCATTAAAATAGGTACCATCTTTTTCATTAAAATAAGTCATTCATTTTTGCATAAAACTAGGTTTGACCATAGAGGTCGGTACGGACAGCTAGAGTGTTCTGTGGGGTTTTTTTTTTTTTTTCTTTCTTAATTAAAGAAAAAACTTTCTTTTAAGGCTTGACTGCAACTCGAATTCAAAAGCAAGATTTCCCCTATTTTTCTAACCTTGCAATTAAGGACTTCCCTTTGATTGAATATTTCAGTGACATGAGAGGGAAAAAAACACCCATCACAACTTGTCAGTGGAGTGGAGTAGAGAGACGAAAGATAAACCCAATCTCTTATACTGTGACTAATAAAAGAAGTACTTCCACAACACAATTCACTTTCTTATTATTCCTAAAAGTATCCATCTCACTTCGACATTCCTAGATTGGTGTGTGCTTTGGTGGAACAAACATTTTCTTTTCTATTTTACTTGGTCGTCATTTAGTGATAAGGGTCAAAAGTCACTTTCACATTGCCCTTGCATTGCTTAACAACAACTCCATTCCCATACATTATTATTATAATCGGTTCAGTAATTGTGATATAACTTAATAAGGATGTGTAAAATTTGGATGGGAAGTACAATTCTCAGATTAGATATTTGACATAATGAAACTACATAACAAAGTAAAATCAGAAACCACGTAACAAAGAAAAACACGATTAGATATGTGTAAAAACACGATTTCACCCTGTGAGACACTGAGTGGGCGGACCTGAGGTGAGGGTGAGCGTTGGAGCCCAACAGGCCCAATAGACCGAGAGATGTTAGACGAGTTACAAGGAAAATCATAGTCCCACATCGCCTGGGTAGGGGAGGAGGATGATCCTTATATGTGCGGGGTCAGCTCTCCATTGTATTGACGCGTTTTAAAGTCGTGAGGGCCGGATGGTAACCCAAATTGGACAGTATTGATACAGTGCGGGAGGGGGTCGTCACAGGATGGTATCAGAACCTGACCCAGCCGGAAGTGTGCCGACGTGGATGTCGGGCCTGTGTGGCCAACGAGGACGTTGGGCTCCAAAGGGGGTGGTGGATTATGATACCCTTGTGTGGGCGGACCTGAGGGTGAGGGTGAGGGTTGGAGCCCAATAGGCCCAACAGACCTGTGGATCTCAAGAGGGGTTGGACGAGCTACTCAAGGGGGAATCATAGTCTCACATCGCCTGGGTGCGGGAGGGTGATGTGTTTTATATGTACGAGCTTGGCTCTACATGATACAAACGTGTTTTCAAGCCGTGCGGGCCGTTTTGGGCCTAGAGCGGACAATATTGTGTCATGTGGACCAGATCATTACAGTTTGGTATCAGAGCCTGACCCAGCCGAAAGTGTGCCACATGGAGGTGGGCCCTCCGGCAACGTGGACGTTGTGCCTGTGTGGCTAACGAGGATGTTGGGCCTTAAAGGGGGTGGATTGTGAGACCATGAGTGGGCGGACCTGAGGTGAGGGTGAGGGTTGGAGCCCAACAGGCCCAATAGGCCGAGAGAGGTTGGACGAGCTACAAGGAGAATCATAGTCCCACATCGCCTGGATAGGGGAGGAGGATGATCATTATATGTGCGGAGTCAGCTCCCCATTATATCGACGCGTTTTAAAGTCGTGAGGGCCGGATGGTAGCCCAAAGCGGACAGTATCGATACAGTGCGGGAGGGGGTCGTCACACACCCCCTCTCCATGTCAAATCAGAAACTGCATAACAAAGAAAAATCAATAAAGAAAACTTATATAGACAAGGGAAGACGACTCACATTTTTACTTTTTTTTTCTCCCTTTTGCTCTTTCTATTCTTCTTCTTCCCTTTTTTTTCTATGCGGCCGAGAAGAACCCAAACCTCAATTTAACCAACCTAAAGACAAAACCCTATAAGGTTAGAGTTTGCACAAGGTTATAGTGACACCCCCTTATTTATTTAGTTATTATATGACTCAACCTCAAATTTAATAAAGTCCAAAAAAAATTTATAATGTGCATTAATTAGGTTGTTACAGCGCCAACAAAGGGAATTTATATTTTCTATTTGTAATTAGACAATAATTTTCAGCATTATTTGTTTTTTTTTTATCCAAACTTGTTCTTTCAGGTTCATTTTAATGAGGTTTTCTTCAACTAAATTTTTAGGTTTTAGAGAATCCATAAATAAAAACAATGAGACAAAAGAAGTTGTAAAATTTCTCTCAAAATCATGGAAGTCACTATATTACATTTAGTTCTTGTTTATCTGAGTTGGTGGCCATGAAAAAAGGTATATAATTCGATGTGAGATTCATGCAAGTATTCTTCGACAAGTAGAAGGAGGGACCATGGAAGGGAGGGAAAGAGTCTTTGCTTGAGAAAGGAAAGATACTGAATCAGGATGAAAGCAAAAGGTACTGTTGTTGTAGGCCAGATGGAAGGGGTTGAGATGTATCAACTTGAACAACCATTTTGTTGCAAGGCTAACATCCCAACAATTGAGCTAATCAATATTGTGGTCCATTAAATCAGTACCTACTACTCACCTTGTCCTTTGTACCTTTACATTTTCTGTTCAACAAAATCGGCTCCTTGTGCTCGTGTTCATGGTCATGGTCATGGTCATGGTCATGGTCATGGTCATGGCTTCACATGTAATTTGTTTTAGGCATTGGAGAGATTAAATGCGCTCGCTTGTGGTTGGATGTCGTTGAACGGGTGCAAAAAATTTGTATTTGCATAGAAGAAATGCATAGTATTATTATTAGTACCAGATCATGCAAGAGCAAGAAAAACTCCTGTTTGAGAAGATTTAAAGCTTCAATAATGTTAGGAGAGACCCACAAAATATTGGATACCAACATGGAGATTTCCTGCATCAAAGTCAAAAACTTGAACATCTGATCACATGAGAAGACACAAACACAACCTACTTCACTTCACATGGAGAGTGACATTATACATTACCCAAAACAAAAACAGCATAAATAAATAAAAAATGCGCACACTGCTCGATAAAAGAGAAGGCAGGCATGTTCTATTAGAAAGAATTAAGAATCTGAGCATGAAAGAATAGTTGTTAATCCAAACATCTTTAACAGTTTAGACCTTCCTAGTAATATTATTTTGGATCCTGCAAGAAATCTCACAGCTTTTGTAGCTTCCATCACATTGTGAGTCACTGGATATGGAGTCCAATTTGGATCTCACCCGATCCCCTCACGCCTTGCTATGAAAATTCTCCAAATGGCCTTTGGGCATTTTGACTGATTTTCGATAATAAAAAAAAAAAAAAAAAAAAAAAACAGAACTTGCCATGAACATGGTTTTGTTGTTTGTACATATTTCAATACCCTGCAAGCAACTTGTGTGTATGACCAAACTAGTAAATCTGACTTATTGTTAGCAACTTGAATGTGATTAAGTACCTATAAATAACTAAGTTGGCTCATTAGATGTTGAAAAGAGTTGCATGATTTGGTCGAAGGTGGGAATGAGAGAGTTCATGTGTGTGTGTCTTTTGTTTTATGGATAAGTGAATAAACTAACATGCTGACTTGCAGGCAGGTGCAGAGTCTGAGCTAAATTAAACTGATGATGTCTTTGGGCATGAACATGAGCAGGGCATGTGAAGACTTCTGGTATTTTAAGTTAGCCACCTTTCTGAGGCATGTGACATTGTTCTTTTTGTTGCATGTCTCTTTCTAGAACTATAGTCATCTTTGGCCTTCCTGCCTCGAGCACATCTCAGTATTATTATCCTAGGTATTTTAAGGTTTTTTTTTTTCTGTTTGCATTATATGTACTCAGACTGGATTGGATTTATTTAATAGACGGTAGCATCTTTGTTCCAAAACACACACATTTGGAAGATCACCGCATCTAGAATTGGTTTGGGTTCCTTGTACAGAGCTTCAACTAAATGAAAACCATCTTGAACCCAAGATCGACTCATCTTGTTTTCATCGATTAGATGACAAAGAGCAAAGCTTAAACATAATGAAAAAATTGAGATATCAATCTAAAGCTAGAAGTTTTCTTTACAGAAAGTCTAACCTCAAAGAATATCGTTTATATCTCGTTCAACAAAGAAAAAAAAACTGAAGGAAAAACTCACTTGTAATTAGTTTCTCAATCCAGTTGGCCAAAGATCTGCTTCCCTTGGATTGACTTCCATTAGGCATGATGAAGCCAAAGCTTTTGCAGTCATTGAACCACTACACATACACTCCAATGATTCTCTTATGCATGAATTGATCTCCAAAGAAAATCAGTTTTTACCTGCTCATTCTTTTGAAGCAATGTAAGGAAAAAAAGAAGCCATTAAAGGAAATTACAGGAGGATGAGGCAACTCATCTGCTTCCGATCATACATTTTCCAGAAAAATCGAGCAATTTTCTTTCATGGAGGAGCTAGAGTTGATTAATGGCTTAGCAAAACATATGGAGATATTTGTGTGTACTGATGCAAACTGCACAGGATGTTCTCTGGTTAGTTTTACAGTTCTTCAATACTGAAAGTGTTTCAGACAGATCCAAGACCCAGAAACCCACCACTGAGTTCGAGAGACAAGTTACACATACAGTTGCAGTACTTGTATGTATGATAATGCATATGAGCATGAATAGATGTAAGACGAAACACACTTATGAGGACAAAAAGTTTCTCTTATTCTTTATCCAACTGAATAGTAATACATAGTAATGTAAAACCTTGAAAACAACTCGGAACATAACATTATACATTCTCATTTTCTCAAAATTGATGTTTTTATCTCTTGGTGATTCAAAACTCAACTACAAGTCTTCCGCTATATGTTGAGCACAACCTTATGTCGAAACTGAACCAGGATCTGAATCATGAACCTCTGATCTTCAACCCCTGGTCCAGAAGAAAAATCATTCCTTGCTTATAACAGGGTTCTATATTCCAATTGATCAAATTCTTATACAACAATCTCATCCTCCGAGGGCATAGAGGCTTCTGGGATCTTTACTTCAAAGGCTATATCAAAATGGATTTTTAAGGTTTCAGAGATAAACCTGAGTACATATATCTATCGTGGCCATTTGTATCCACTTGTCTGGAATGCGACGCTCTTCTCTTATTTCTATAAGCTTTACTCCTTGCTCTTTCCTTTCTACGGCCCAGAAAAAGTGCTAACATGACCACAAAAAGGCCCCCAATAGAAAACACCCACAGAGCAACCATCCAATACTTCAAAGAATTAAACACACGGTCTTTTGCAACAGGTTCAGATGGCACATGAGAAGCATTTCTTTGTACCGGATTACTTCTCATCGTGTTAAGGCTTTCCTCCATTTTGCTAACTCTACGTGGCAACTTAATTTCTTCCTCATTGTCTCGGGTGAGGGTAGTTTTAACATGAGGATCAGCACATTTCCTCTCATGATGCAAGCGAAGAGCTTCATTTAGTTTCCTTGCACATTCGATGCTCAGAAGGTCTCTTTGTAGGATGTTCTGATCAGTTGAATCAAGTGCTGAAGGATCAGGAGAGTCCGGGAACTTGGCCCAGCAAGTGTTTACCACATCAACATTCCTCCAGTTGGCCTTGTCAAAGCTCCAATTTCCAACACTAAATTCCAATCCATAATGGAACACCCTATAGTTGACCCCAGGTTCAGGAACATAACCCGGATAGATCATAATCTCTCTGTTTATGAGATGTCTCAGTTTCAACTGCATGAGAGAAAACATGAACACGTATCTTATGGATTGAAAACAGAATAGTGAAGAATGGATAGCTTCTAGTGAATGACTTATATGCAAAGCATACCTCTGCTGCACCAAAGGAGTAGCCATACATCTCACTGATCCATCCAGTTTCGTAAATGTCTCCAGTGATATTTTTCGAATAATGAGCTTTGTCAGCACGAACCTCCTCAGTCTTGTGCAGCCATAGCAGGGCAAAATTCCGTAGGTCATCTAGATGCATTATGATTACGCCACCGACTTTGTCGCAGGCATCAGGATGGCGGGTATGGAGTTTTGCAAGCTCATTGTCACATCCAATAAGATAGCTGACATTTACAAACAAAAAGAACGATTATAATAACTTCATGAAGTTTACCTATGAACGATTATATTTTTCTCTCACTAAGTCCATCCAGCAAAGAGTTTACATTTTCAGGTCCCTACCTGTGTTGACACTATACACATTATGAAACTCCTTCACATGTCCAGAAACTAAAATTGGGATGGGAGATTGTGTTCTAATAATTTTCTAACTAGCAAAATCTTCAACATAATGAATGCAATACTTGTTTAGTTTAGTAATTTGTTTGTTTTGATATAAAAAATATTACTGATATATGCTATGCAGGAACAATATTTTTGTGAACCCTTGTATATTATTTTTATCATATATAGTAAATGCTTGAATTTACAAAACACGTGTTGTTCCATGGGTTTGAACCTTTAAAACTTAGAGAAAAAAAATAAAAATAATAATAAATATATATATATATATATATATTTTTATTATTATTATTATTTTTTTTTTTTTTCTTTTTCTTACTCGTAGGGTGTTGAAACTGGACGACCACGTGCTGCATTGAACTCCCATGGTGTAATCGAGCCTCTTAGTATCATATCCGCATCCAAAATAACTATGAACTCTGCATCAGTATTTACATGGTTTAGCCAATGAAGAACAGCTGCAGGTTTGTTGATTGCAGGGTACCTGGTGAAAATACAAAACAACATATTCAGATACTTTTTGTCACTGTATCTTGAAGATGTAAATATTTTAAGAGACATATAAAAGATATTTTGATGTGAGCAGGTTAATTTAGGTGGTAGTATTATTTGTAATTGGGCCTAGGCCTAGTATAGTAAAGCCCATATTAGTTAGGGTTTGGGTTAGTTACCTGCCAAGGAAGCCATTAGGCTTAAAGGCTTGAGAATAGATTGTAGTTGGTTGATTGATTGAAATTTGAGTTATTTTGATTTATCTCTTGCTAGGATTTATGATAGTTTAGTGTACTTGCTAGGGTTTATCATAGTTTAGTGTAGCGTAGCTTTAGATCTAGCATACAATCTATCATATTTTCATGGTTACCCAATACAGCCTAAGATGTAATATTGAAAAGGCTTCTTAGGTTTATAGCATAGATATTGAAATAAGGTGTCACAAGCATGAAAATAGATATTGTATGAGACATATAAAAAGAATTAAATGTAGCTGAATGGACAAGACCGTCGTAATGAACACCAGAGCTGGATGATGACGCATGATAATTTGAATTTGCATGAGATTGGAACCGAAAGTTCATGAAGAAATCATCAATAGGAGATAAAATCAAGTAAATGAGTAGTGCTTACCAATCACCAGTTAATGGATGTCGACTCATGGATGGAACGTAATGGGTAGGTGCCAGATCATGGCCAGTATACCGCTTCAAATCTTCATCTGTACAGCTGAGAAGCCGAGTGATATTGCCTGGCTGGCCACTCAAGTGGAAACTGTGGACGAGTCCTACAGTTTGCCAGTCAAAATACGGGGAGCACTCCGTTGAGAAAAGGGTGTGGATTTTTGGATGAATCCTCCCTGGCTCATCAAAGGGTTCTTGTTGCACAGCTTTCTCACTTTGAGTACTTCCATGAATCAAATATTTTGGCCCAGTGAGTTGAGAAAAGGATTTGCTCTTTAGATAGCTCAGGTACCTTGACCATTTCGGCTTAGGGCACCCACTCGACATGTGGTGTAAGAGGAGACCCTCATTTAAAGTATTAATACATTCTATGCTCAAAAACAGTCCTCGCTTTTTTAGTGGATCTGTTTCCATTTGTTGTATCTGAAATAAAGAAAGCCATCTCATATCAAAACTGGCAGTGGATTATATCATGTAACAAAGAGAATAACTTCAATAAACAGACAGATAAAAGCTGATGACGTCTTAGTTGTACCACATGAATTCCTAAATTTGCGTATTTGAGCATTCAAGATTTCAAATTTTATTACGACATCTTGGTAAACAGCCTAATACCGGACAGAAGTTACCACATTTTAATGGGGTCCATGTCAATTTCATCTACATGAACTAGTCCAACTCAATGTACTCATACGGGCCTTTCAAAAAATATATATATGTACTCGTACGGTCATACCAGACACCAAGACACATGTCTGTGCCCTTGTTGTATCAGTATAGATTGATGAGGGGGATTTTGAAATAACAATAGTCAAATGGATTAATTGATTGAGAATATGGTATCTCGAATTGAAGTACCTGTCTAGGATAAGGTGGCTCGGGGAAAAGTCTACCACAATCATAAACAATGCTATCTTCATGGTGAGCCAATTTGCTGAAAGACCAATTCCCAACACTAAATGGCAACCCATAGTGCATAAGAATAGGCTCAACCCTAGGCCGTGGAATGTAACCTGGGTAGATCATCAAGTCATCACTAATCTTGTGGCGAAGTCCCACCTGATCAAGCACACCATGTAAGCAAGAAAGAATCCAACATTGTACGAGAGTAACGATAATAAAGTGGAAGAAAAATGAATCTACTCACTTCAGCAGCACCAAAAGAGTATCCGTACATCTCGCTAATCCAACCCTTTTCATAAATGTCACCGGTTAGATTTCTACTCCAGTGAGCACGGTCCTCCCGTACTTCTTCCGTCTTTGAGAGCCACATTGGTGCCAGCGCTCTAAGGTCATCGATGTGCATAGCTAAAAGCCCACCCACCTTGTCACAAAGTTCAGGATGCTTCGTATGCAGTTTTGCAAGCATATTGTCACATCCAACCAAATATCTGAAGAAATGGTTCAAATAATAAGTATAGCCATGGTGATGTAGCTCAGTTAGTAGAGTTTGCCAAATGGGAATAAAACTGTTTGATATGACCCTGATATCCATATCCGAACCAGAATATTTGACAATAACCGGGTCCAGTTTTGATCGGTTGATACAATTGATGTCGTATCATAACTTAACTGGAAAATTAATAACCATATCCAGCCCGAATAGATCTGAATTACTCTATTCGCTCCAAATTTGGCATTTCCAGTCGTATAAATTTTGGATTGGTAAAATGATTTTTTCTTTATTTGGACATATCTACTTGTCTTTGGCATGTGCATAACTAAAAACCAATATCCAGTGAATCACTACATCTGACCCGTTCTTTAATATTTTTAAGAATCCAAATACGCTTATTTGGTTGCGGTTTGTGTTCAGATTTTATCATGACTCAATTCCAACACCTCATACAAATGAACTTATCACATGGATGTTTTGGATAGTGTCACTCCAACATGAACATGTTATGTTGTTATGTTGATAACCAAGAAAGTATGAAAAGGAACAACTCTTAATAGGAATGCAAAGTATTGTAGATGAATATCATGACCGTTGAGTCTGAGAATTGGAAATGGATGAATTACAGAAAGGAGAAAATTGATTTTTTATACCCATAATATGCAGCAACTGCTCTGCCTTTCTCAGCACCAAGCTCCCAAGGTATAATTGGACCACGGATAATTTGGTCCGCATCTAGAATCACGACCCAGTCAACATTCTGTGCATCTTTACTATGTTTAAGCCAGTGGACAACACCAGCTGGCTTATTAATTGCAGGATACCTACCAAAACAGGAAAGAAAAAAAGTTTTTATTCCAAGTTCAGAGAAACCCCTTTTCTGAAAAACATTTAAAATATGTGAGCACCTGCATAACCCATTTGACAAAGAAAGAATTGTTCAAGATGTTATGCAGCAAGATAAAACTAGTCAGTAGTGGCAATGCGGTAAGCACAATGGTATATAGTTTAAAATCAACATATGGGCATAGAAGTACGAATGTGAAAATGCAATGAAAGACAAGCATAGATGCTTTACTGTGACAATATGTTGGGGGAGTTGGGGGGAGAACCAAAGGTAGCACTTGTGAAATGAGAAATGACTCTCTCTCGTTTTTCTTTTCTTTTATGGTAATATATTCCTTGCGACTTTCAACTTCAAATGCTCCTCTCTCTCCCTTTATGACTCTTTTTGCACTTTTTTTTGGCAACCAACATGGCCTTAGTAACTTGACGCGAAAAAGCATGGTTTCTCATAATCTATTTAACAACAGACGACCATCCAAGTTTGTTAAAGGTGGGATTGTTGTATTAACACCAACACTGCACAGTGTCAATACTTTGCCAATTTGGATAAGCATAAACCATGATGATATGTGGTGCTAACATTTGGGTGGCAGCTGGGAAGTACTCACATAACATAACAAAGGTAGAAAAATTCTATATCAATTAATCATGAATATTTAGAAGAAATACACATTTAGGCACACTCACCAGGTCTACCTCCTTGCACACTGAAAATCAATTGTAGTGTGCTAAATTCACAGAAAACTGTGTTTCAAGCAGTTTTATTGTGTCTTGAGTCTTGACAAATGGTTCCCACTATGGAACACAATGTGATGACGAAGAATAATGCCAACTTTTTGCAATCGCAAAATAGCTGGGAGAAAAAAATCTATTTCTTTTATCTTTCCCCTGTATATTCCCTCTTCCTTGTATATATATATTTTAGATGTTTATTATACTACACAATTTATATTTTAGTTTCTTGTAAACTCCACGCAAACAGAGCACCTAGTTACAATTAAACTCCAACCATGGTGACTCTTTAAACAACATATATACAAAGCATCTACATAACGAAGAACCAAGCTACCAAATAAATAAATCATGTAGAAAGATAACTAAGATTGTCAAATTATAAAATCTCATTTAGAAACTAGGGATTTAAGATCACTCAACAAGTGCTTTTTTTCCTCTATCTAGCCCAGGTACCCAACAAGACTTATCTCGCATTTTATAAGAACCAAATACTGAAAAACTCTCCACGTTAACTAAGGGCAACAGATGAATAAATAGTTGAGCATAATACCCATTCTGAATCATAATTTGCTTTAAACAACTTAATAATAATAATTTTGCTTAACATATAATCACATTTCATCAAACAGAACAATCAAATGAAATGTGAACATTTGGGCAAAACAATTACCAATCTCCAGTCTTGGGGTGTCTGCTCATAGAGGGCACTTCAAAAGTAGGAGCAAGATCCATCCCTCTGTACTGTTTCTTCTCCTCATCTGTACAACTAAGCAGCCTTGTCAATGGCCCAGGTTGCTTCGCCTTCTTAAAACTATGAACAAGACCCACAGTTTGCCAATCAAAATAGTTTTGACACTCCACTGAGAACAAGGTGTGGATCCTCCATGGAGCTTTCTGGGTTGTCTCCTCCAAACCCAACCCACCAATACCCAGACCCAGAAACACCACCAAGATCAAAACTTTCTTCATTAGAGCTGGTTTCATGGCCAGATTTCAAATGGGATTGGCTGAAATTGCATGTTTTTGAAGTTGGGGTTGAGAAAATGGGAAATGGAGAGTCAAAATTGGATTTTTTTTTTCTTCTTTTCTTAACAGAGAGGGTGGAGAGAGATCGTGCATTTAAATATTGGGATCAATTGGGATCAATTGGTGTTTTTTTTTAATGGTGGATTGTCAGTGACATGGGGTTTATAGTAATCAAGAAGTGGTTTTTCTTTGAGGAAGTTGTCGCTGCTGACACCAAATTCTTGTTTATTTCGGCAGAATCTCGAATAGTGCTCTGAAGAGACCGCTTATAGTATTTGTGTTTGATTGAGTTGGAAAAGTCGAGAGAGTTTTTGGTGGCTTTGGATTAGAGGCTGATGTCAGATGATAAAGAGTGTGTTTTTATTGGATGTTCATACTTCATACACCCAATTTACTCTTCTTCTTCTTTTTATTTTTTCTATAATCCCAATTTACTTGCAATAGAAAAAAGAAAAATGTACATTAATCAGTCTATAACCTCATTTGGAGCTGACCTTCAAACAGCAGAATGATTGAATTTAGTTTGTGGTGTCATTAAATGGTTTTGCTGTGACACTAAAACAAAATGGACGGTTAGATTTAGAGCATCCACGGTCGTTGATAATTTTTATGTTAACAATTAAAGTACTTGCCGATTTCCAAACTGAAACTGTTTTTTTTTAATTAGAGATCCCAAGGTTCCAAAGCAAAAACTTTCTTCTATAGTTTCCCATTTACATTTTGGCAACCAAATGAAAGTTAACTCACATTTTATGTTGGACATTGGGAAAAATCTAGGGTGTCTGGTGGTATGTCTGAAGTTGTGCCCTGGTGGCCACCAAACACCGTCCATCTGCCTCGAGATGTGTATTAATACATATCTCATAACAAATAGACAGTGCTTGGTGGCACCAGGCATACCACCAGGCAGTGTAGTAGTGCTCTGGACATTGTTATTCATATTTGATATATCTCACGCTTATATTTATTATTTTGATGGTGTTAGAAAGTGACATCCACAATCCAATAATCAGCAATTTAATTTTCTTGAACTTTGTTAGGGAATCGGGTTTTTTCAACTAGAGTGTTGTGGCATGATATGGAATAACTTACATGTATCTCAAGAAATTAATCATCCTCCCAGATCATGCCATTTCACTTTTATATGCAAAACTTGGTTCCCAAGTATTTTCCTTTTACTATTATTATTATTATTATTATTATTATTATTATTATTATTATTATTATTATTATTATTATTATTATTATTATTATTATTATTATTCAAACATATCTAATGAATTGAAGGCAGCAGAATCTCAAATGAGAATTCGACATAACCATTATAAGCAACTATGAAGCAAAATCCATGGTGGCATTCAATGTTATGGCATAAGAGTAGTGGAAAGAGATTTACTACCACATGGTTTGGCTTGGATGTGGTGTAAGTTTTCTAAAGTTGCAAAGATCATCTTAGGTGGCCCTAGTCCATTTTATTTAGCTTTTGATGAGCTTCTTAAAACTTGCTGACAATTTTATGTTCCTAAGTAAGTTAAGTCTCGAGGTTTGTGATGTGGCTAGACATTTAGCAGATTATTACGAATAATTCTAGGGAGCCCGCCTTGATAGCCTGGGACGCTGTCCGAACCCTCTAGGCACGTGCCTGGAAGGGTGGCTGACACGTGAACCCAAATCAGTTGTGTTACTTGAATGAAGGAATGGGTATCAAGAGCAACAATCTCTACTATCCGCCACCGGACATTGCCACAAGTCCTCCTACTAACAGTAACAACAATAATGAAGATGTTCTTCTCTTCTCTTCTACTTATGGACCACCGAATTGGGGTAACAACGGGCAGGGGCAGCATAGAAGAAGCATCTCTGTCAACGATATCTGCTTGGGATCTGCTGACCCCTCTTTGGGCTCTGGGTTTGGATGGAAGCCTTGCCTTTACTATGCTAGAGGGTACTGCAAGAACGGAACAAGTTGCAGGTTCCTCCATGGCTTCCCTGATTCCGCCAACCCATCATCACCATTTCCAGTCTCGCTTGTCGGCTCTCCAAAGAGCCTTGATGTTATGGATGACCTTCTCATCAGATCCACGCTTCAGAACTTCAACAACCCTCCTCCCCAATTGCTCCCTTCCAACTCCTTTACTTCCAAGAGGTATTTCTTCAAACACAGTCAGAGCATTTCTTACATTTTTGAGTTTGGAGCTTAATGTTTGGTGTGTTGTTTTCGGCAGGGCGACGGGTGTTGGGTTGATGCTAGGCGAAGATGTCGACCAGTTTGGGCTTCCTCGATCTCGAATTGATCGAAATGAGATGGTGAACCCCGGATCCAACCAGATATATTTGACCTTTCCAGCTGATATGATGATAAGTAAAAAAAATAAAAAAATAAAAAATAAAGAGAGATAGAAATGAGATATGATGATAGCTTTGAGGGAGTTGTGATTTTGGGTTCACGTGCCAGCCACCCTCCCAGGCTTCCAAGGCGGGTTCCCTAGAATTACTCGACTATTATTTTGGTTTAATTACATAGTTACGAATAGTGATGGAGTTAGGATTTTGTTTGAGGGAATTGAGTGATGAGTCATAGTTAATTAATAATAATATAATAATTAATTAATTCAACAAATTATTTTATTTTGACAATACATAAAAAACTATACAAATCACCAATTTCAAAACAAAACTCCATCAGGGAAGAAGTCGATCCACAAGCTACTTTGTACGAGCACAAAAGATAAATATATGAGGAGAAATCAAATTGGTATACGTTAAGGGGCAAAAATTAATATCAAATATAAAATTATATGTGAACAAAAAAATTTTGGGCTATTTGCGATTTGCCCATTATAAAAAAATAGCTAATTAGATGTTACTCCATCATTAATCACTATTGCAGTCTCTCCCAGAACTGACAGTCAACCTGTCAACCTGTGTTGACTGTCAAAAGGCTCACGTTAATTACCAAAATGTCATTCAAATGATAACTCATAAATAAATCTCAAGATACAAACATATATCTTGAGGAAAAAATAATTGATCAAAATTTTTATGTATTTCCAAAAAAATCCTATGAATAAAATACAAAACTAGACCTCAAGATACAAATTCATCTCGAGAAAATACTTAAAAAAAAATTTCTCCTTCCTAAAAACAGGTAAGAGGGGTTGGGGTTGCTTGTGGCTTGTGAAGATGGGGGAAAGGAAATTAAATCAAGCAAATAAGAGAGAGAGTAGAATAAAGAAAAGAGGTAGGGTAGGGTCGTCAGCGTCGCAGAGAATATAGGAAAAGAGGAAGGGGTGTGGCGAGATTGCATCGTCAGGGTCATGTTGATGGCAAATAGCAAATAATCTAAAAATATTCAAAACTCATGTAGATCCATCCTTGGTTATGAAGGAAAAAAAAAAAAAAAAAAACATTGGAAGTTTTGGGACAAAAAATAGTTATTATTGCGGAGGGCCCACTAAGTTTTGTTCTCCAATTAAGGACCTTGCACGTGACTCTAGCGGTTCATCCGCCTTCCCCCTCTATGCGTCGCCATTTTCTATCGCGGTTCATCTTCCTCCTCATCTTTCTGATCATCCGTATGGGAAGCATTAAGGTCATATGCAATATCAAATCCACCACCTCTTCCTCTTCCTTCTCTCTTACTTTTTCCAACTCTCTACAAAATGTTTTTCTTTAAGGTATAACAACCTGCTAATGGTTTAAACCATTGCTATAAATGGTAGGCATTGATTCAAACTGTGTCAAATGAGTTATCATACCAATTTGAGTACCTTTACGGGATAGACCTCAACAGAAAACTGAAGAGTATCGGCAGCAAGTGATTGAGTTCAGTAGTTCCTCATAGAAAATGATTGACTCTTGAGATATGGTAATATGGAGAAGAAAAAATTGTTTGAAGCACCGACAGAACCAAAAGCGCCCCTTGTTTCAAATAGAGGAGGACGAGTTATTCACATTTCATTTCATGGTCAAAAGCGAATTGAAAGCTAAGCAATGGTAATTCTACCCCGGGGGGAAAATAGAGATGTCTCCTACGTTACCCATAATATGTGAAATGCAAGTGAGCTTAAACATTTGCCTAACATGGTAGGCAAACAACTGAATGTGCTCTGAATTGTGGTAGGCACTTACTCAATGCACTTATAATGCACTGCCCATCACAAATATTCACTATGAGATACATATGTAATGCATATCATCCCTTTACAAATTATAGGTTGTTCAAACTTGCACTTACCATTAATGCCTACCATAGGCATTCATTGAATGCATTTTTTCTTCCATCACAACAAAGTTTCTACTCATTAAACAATTTGAATTAGTTTTTCATCACCTAGTTTGAACTCACTAAAAACACAGAGAAAAACAAAGACAACAAAAAATTTGAGAAATAAAACATATTGTGGAGATGATTTTTTTACGAATTTGGAGGGAGTAGTTGTTGAATAAGAAGGAGATCGAGAGAGATCAGAGCAATTGCTACAAACCTATAGGAAAAGATCTAAGCGAGCAAGATCCTTTTAACCGTTCAATGAAACGTTGATAGAAAGAACACGTGATAATGTCTTTAATTGCAAATAAAAATCATGAATCCTATCCAATAACACAAAACAAAACTGGTACCTTGAGTTGAAAATCAATTCCTTATTTAGATTGAATCTTTATTTTTTTGACTTTTTGCGATCATATCTACTGAAGGACACCACTATCACCCCGCCCCTTTTATTCTGAAGTACACCACTACCTTTCTATCTAACACCACCAATATAAATCCAAATTCAAAAAAAATTATCCCTCCTCTCACCCTCTATTATTCGTGACGCAACAACGATGGTGTCACTGACTGCCACCGCCCGCATCGCGATTATCGCAATCAGCCTCACCGTTTTGCCCGACCCTTGTCACCTACAATACTGCCTCTCCCCTGCGTCTTTTTTTTTACCTTTCCTTATCAGGAACAATAACAAGGACAAAGCAACAACAACCACATCACCCCGCCCTGCCCCGCCACCAACAGCACCACCCCTCCCCTCATTTTTTTTTTTTTTTTCTCCATCACCCTCGTGGAGTCCTTTACGAGAGCGATGGAGAAAAATATAGGGAAGAGAGCAAATGGATCAGGGTTAAACTGCACCAACCATTTTTCTATCCATTTTCTTCTCAAAAAAATGCATTTTGTTGGTGTTGGAGATGTGAAACAGACATGTCTACACCAAAAGTTTCATTAGTGGGCATCCTCCCATTAACAATTTTCATTGACACAATACTCATGTTGTACACATCTCATGTTGTACACATCTGATGTGGTTTTGGGGGGAAAAATAGGAACACAGGGAGAAGAGGAGGAAAGAAAAAATGGCGGGCGGGATGCTCATGACAACAGGTGGGGTGGTGTTGCTCCGTCGTTAGTTGGGAGAGAGGGAATTTAGGGTGGTGGTGTTATTTAGCACATAAAATAAAATAAAATAAAAAATTGATAATTTGTCAAAAAGTCAGAGCAGGAAAGAAATAATGGAAATTCTAATTGTCGAGGAAACCGGCGAGGGCCCCTCGCGATGCGTGCCCTTCCTCCCTCACTCGTTTCCTCGACAGCTAGCCTCACTCAAGAAATAAGGCCAAGGGCATCGACATCGACCCATGGAAAAAGAGGCGAAATGACCGAAATAGAAAAATCGGACAAATAACCAACCGATCCGATTCGAGACAAAACCGGGAAAAGTCCGATTTCAGCGCACAGAGGAAGAAAAGAGATGGCGAGATCGAAACCGATCCGCTTTCTTCCTCTTCTTCTGCGTCTTCTTCTTCTTCTATGTCTTTCTCCATCTCCAGGACAAGCTTTCTCTTCATCTCTTCTTCAAAACAAGGTATGTTTTCTCTCTTTATTCTTTCCTTTTCTTTGCATCCCTGACGAGTATTTAGGTTTACCCATAACTTATTTGATGAATTTAAACAGTTATAGTGAAGAAAACAATAAAAATATTCAAAATTGGCGATAAGGGGTTGATGGGTATGCGGTTTTCAGCTATAAAAACATGAAATTTTTGCTAGTAGTTCAGTTTTTTTTTTAATGGGGTGTTCATAGAATTGCAAATTTATGTTTCAAATTGTGAACTTTATTTGACTGATGGATTTTTTATACAATATTTAGAACTGAGTCGCATTTAGAACTCTCTTGGAGTCTGTTCATATGTTCTACTAGAATAATTTATTTGCATAGTTAAGGCTGAAACAACCTATAACAAATGACAAATTGGGGGAACCAAGAAAACATTGAGTACACAAGAATATGGAATTAATCTGGTGTTGTTTGTTGCAAATATCATAAACTTCCACCACGTAATGGAGTGAATCACAAACTACATATAAGTGTATAACCATATTGTACCTTGTAGAGTTACCAAATTTGATACCTCTCTCAGTGATGTACAAAATCGCCAACTCTACTCCATATTGAACATTCTCTTAATTAAGTGACCACTACTGAATTTCCATGCACAACTAAATATCTCGTCTTTGCTAAACATGGCGAGGTTATCTTGCAGTATCGAACTCGAGTCAAAGCATATGCAGACTTGCAATGCTGAAACCTTATAGAGTGGTGTTACTCCGCTTAAATTCCTACTTGTAGAGAGAGATTATTTCGAGATATTCAACTTAAGCAGCAACACTAGTTTAGCAAACAAAAAGGTGAGATTCTAGATTCAGAGATAAATCTCATGCCTTTATGAATAAGCTTCAAGGCTGCAAGTTTGCTTCTGGCTTCAGCCTTTTAAACCTCCACATCCCAGTTGATCCTAGTCGGATTCATTAGAAAATTTGAGACACGTTGAACCAGCTATTACATATTGACCATATGTTTTCTTTCCTTAATTTTGAATGGTTCATTTAATTCAAGGAAGTCAGATCTATTTCCAAATAAATGTGGGTGCCTCTTAACATTATCTGTTATTTAGAATTTCTGATATATAAGTCAATATAGTAATTGTTGTTTGTTTCATTGGTCGTCATTTACCATGTTCCTTTGTTCAGCGATTGAAGTGTGCCATGTTTTTCATGTGACCTTCAGCTATTGTAATCTGGTGATGTGCATTGTCATTGTCTCATTGATCTTTTCTAATGTATGATAGTTCATTTTGTGTTTTGCCACAGGAGGCTGAAGGAGCTGTTGGTGCCAGGTACGTCTCTGGAGTTTAATCATTTTTATGCTTAGTACTAAATCTTGTTCAGAAACTTCAGTTGGACTAACTATATGAGACTTAAGAGCCATATTTTGTGTTTTGAAGCATCATCCTTCAATGAAATACTATACATTAGCAGCTCTATCATAAAAATGCATCTGTAGGTTCTAGTCTCTGACCAAGTTCGTCCTTACGGACTAGGACTACACTTTCTTAGTTAAACAAAATAAATGAAAATAATCTAAAGAGAAGGATATATACACCAGTGAGTAATAGATGTTTCTGTACGGGATATATGATATGTTCAAAGTTATGATAGTCATAGTAGATTTGATTTTCAAATTTCACATAATGTCTATATTGTGTACACCTCTCTTTTTTGGTTTTCATCTCTCTCATTCATATCATCATTTTCTTCATTCTTCTCATTCAACTTTTTCAATATGCTTTCTTCCTTAATGTTTGATTTCATCATCCCTCCACTGCATGTTCTCATTTTGACGAATTGGTTGCAGCACTAGCTCCCACAATCTCAGTAAATGAAATATTTGAAAAATATATAATGAATTTCATTTTTGGAGATATTGTCTTGCTTGTCTCCGATATGAGCAGGGAAATAGGTTACCACAAAACTTCTTTCCCCCTTTCTAGACAATATTATTTACAGATCATCTTGACCAGCTTGATTGAGCGTTGAATAACTACTATATCAACATTCAACCAAATTTGTTCCATTCTTTGAAGGATCTTTAGTCTAAAAATCAGCTTGATAATCGATGGATATTAGATAAGTAATATTATGTTATTTTGATTAAATAAGTGGGCTGGACCTAACATTAGTAGACTAGGGCTTTGCTTTTGTATTTAGAATTAGGGCTATCAGTTCATTTAGGTTTAGAATAACTTTCTTTGAGAGCAAGTCTCCTTTTGTTATAAATAAGGTCTACGTAAACCAAAGGGAGGCTAAGATTAATTAAGTTTCTCAAAAACTTTGCAAATTCAAGCTTTTTATGTTAATTTAGTGTCTATATTCCTGCAACTACCATTATTTGGTATTGGAGCATTGTTTAGTGTTCACTCTTGATATGATGATTATTTAGATATGATTATTAGTACCGGCACAGTCCACCAGCCAGCTCGTGCACAACCTCATGGTGGCCTCTGGCGGCTTGGGTCAAGTAGTTTAGCCCTTTGGGGCTCATGGGGGCTTCCGCTTCCCTTTTCGGCGACTCCTTTTGGGAGCTTTCCTCATTCGCTAACTGGTTTTTACAACTATATAGTGTTGTTCCGCTCCCTTTCGAAGGGGAGGGCATAGATCGCCATTACTAGGGAGATGAGGATGAGACAGGGTTGAGTCGACCCCTCAAATCCCTATTTTTTCCTTCCATGTCATCTTTCTTCCACAAACCCACTACGACCATCCAATCATCCCACAAATTCGCAACCAATCCGCTCCACCATCTCTCTCGTTTATTTCATATCGCCATCAATCAACGCTGCTACCCAAGGTATTTACCTAAGAGTTTGAGGATAAGTGCTCAAGGAATCAAACACCCACACAATTTGATGGACAAATCAGGATAGACATACAGTCCGAACTTGTGAAACCAAAAGATCGCGATGAAACTTTTCCTCCACCAACATTACGAAAGCCTCAAATTCCGCGTAAGTCATAACACTCATGGAAGGGGTTGAGGAAGCGGCAGGGTTCTGGACGACCATGACATCCACCACTAGGGACACCTCAACAATCAGTAGAACAATCCGCCATGTGGTTTTGGTTAAGGTTGGCAGTGGGGCGGATTTTCGTGGATATCCACCCCGATTGGGGCGGATTTGGATTCCCTTAAACGGTTTCGGGGCGGATTCGGGGATGCAAATGGTATCCGTCAAACATTCGGGGCAGATACGAATTTGGCAATATCCGCCCCGCAAATATCCGTTTATATAGTTATTTTACTCAAATAACCTTAAGGTCTTAAGATAAATAGATAACCCTAACCCTAAACAACTCTCTGCATACAGAGAGAATCCACTCTCTGCCTCTCTCATCTCTCACTTTCGCCTTAACTCATTTCACCTCCTCTTATCATATTCTTCCCTTCTTGGTCATCTTCTTCTTCACTCCCCTCTCTGAATCTCACTAGTCTTCGAATCCCTTATCCCTTTATCTCGCTTTATCTCCACGAATTCGTCTGAATAAAGCGAAAATTCTAGAAAAGGGTTGGGTTTTTTCAATGATAAAAAATGGCAGACATCAAGGGAGGAGGAGTCGCCATGGCAGACGTTCCCTCTCTTCACTTCGCAGATCTCTTAGGTTTCAAGGTTTATTACACATGTGTATCATGGCGATGGAATGTTTGTAAAACAATTTTCTCAGTTAATCAGATCTCAGATATGAAATCTTTGTAGATCAAATTTTTGTAGATTGATACAAATTTTGACTGTTGAACAAGCTTGTAGCAGTTAGACATAGGTGAACCATGAACCATCCCAGAGAATAAGATTTTTTTTTTTTTTGTAGAAATTAAATGGTAATTGGGGCGGGGCGGATATCCGCCAATCCATTCGGAGTGGAGATGGTTTTTACGAAAGTACATAAACGGATATTCAGGGCGGATTCGGGGATCTGCGATTCCGGACGGGGCGGGGATGGATTTGCCCAAATCTGCCCCATTGCCATCCCTAGTTTTGGTGCTTTTTTGGGCAAATTTTTTTCCACAACCTCAAGTTAATTTTGATAAATTTTATGTTTGAATGACAAGGTTGGTGATGATAATGGCTTTGAGTCCCTGGTTTAACTAACAAGAAAATATTTCTTCACTATCTGGAAAGAAGGGTCCAACACGGTGAATTAAGTTGGAAATTTCAACTAATAATGGAAAGGGGTGAGGTGTTGTATTTATAGATTGTACCAATGAAATTGAAAAAGCTGTGGAGTATAAGAATTTGACTGATGTTAAAGGTGTGAATTGGTTGCTACTAAATTAATGGGTTATGCAGGAACATGGTGGACTGATATTTGCAAGGAGTGGGACATGATGAATATTGGGGGGGAGGGGGTTGATTAAGACATGGTCTTTTCCACGAATTTATTGCAAGATTTCTTTGTTTCTTTTGACTATGAGGAAACTTTGTCTAGCAAGTTATATGATTTGAAACAAAGATCTTCTTTTGTTGCTGACACGATGGAATTTCATTTGTTGTGAGTCGTTTGAATCCCCTTGAGAAAGAGAACATAAAACATTCAATGTTTGAATGGTTTACGACCAGATCTTCAAAAGGGGTTTGCTTTTGACATGGTTTTTGGGTTCAACACAACAAGCTCCTTTTTGCGTATCTTGGTGCAAATTATATAAACATCGATATTTTTTTGTTCATCTATCTCAAGGGGCTTCAAACGACAACTAACAAACGAGCACACCTATTAAATTACTTATCTAATCTACACAAGCACGGATCTACGTGGGGGCACTTGCCCCCATTGACCTTTGAAAAACATTTGGGTCATTTGCGATTTGCCCACCATGCGACACCGATGTTGCCATCTCGCCTCACTCCTTCCTCTCTCCCTTTGTTCTCTATGACGCCGACGACCCTATCCCGCCTATTTCTTCTCTTTTCCACCATCGCCATCACTTTTTTGTTTGCTTAGAGGAATAAAAAGGTTTTTTTAAGTATTTTCTTGAGATAAATTTGTATATCAAGGTCTAGTTTTGTATTTTATTCATAGGATTTTTCTGAAGATATATAAAAAATTTGATCTCCCCAACATGTATCTTGAGGTTCATTTATGGGTTATCGTTTGAAGGGCAATTTGATAATCAACTTGAGCCTTTTGACAGTCAATGCACGTTGACTGCTAGTCCTGGGGGAGATTACAATAATAATTTATGTTGGGGGTAACCTCTAATTAATTATTTTTTATAGGAGATAAATCATAAATAACCCAAAAAGTTTTGGTAAACATATAATTTTACATTTGAAATTAATTTTTGTCCTATGATTTTATATACCAATTTGATTTGTTCCCCATATATTTATCTTTTGAGCTCCTACAAACTAGTTTGTTGGATTCATTTTCTTTCCTCATAGATTAGATGGAGTTTTGTTTAGTAATGTATTGTTCAAATTAAAAAATATATATATTAAAGTAATTAATTATTATATTATCATTAAATAACTATGATTCATTACTCCACCCCCTTCAACAAAAATCCTGGCTCCGTCACTGAATCTACAAAAAGCAAAGCCCTTATTTACTAATGTTGGTTCCAGCCCACTTGTTTAATAAAAATAATATAATATTACTTATTCAATATCCATTGCAGACACTCACTATTTCCTAAGTATATATTCAATTTCCCATAGAAATTTCCTTGCATACATTAAATTAACTATGTGACTCGGACTAATCTTGAAGAAAGCTCGACATTAGCCTTGAAAATATAGAAATCAACCCCATGTTTGAAATATTTTCATCACTCTCATTTGATTGAAAGAAGTCAATCCCATGTTATTGTATTAGCTACGATTCATCAAGCAATCAAAGTTCTTTTGCAAATTCATGGGATTCATCCATGCGAGATTACTGCTATTGTCTCTATGGGAACCTCATGATCCTCTATGGGAACCATAAATTGAGGACATGTGACGGTAAGACCAGATGAGACCTTGAAAGCCGGTGGATGAGGTGTAGCCTATATCGTGTCACATAATATCACTCTCAACTGCCCGTACCTCTCCTCTACCCTTGTTTTTTCTTGTTCTCTCCATACATCGAAAAATGGAGCAAGGCGGGCGCCAATCCATTCTGCTATATCTCTTGAAAACTTCTCCCAGTCCGGCTCAACTTGCATCATAGTACAAGTGGTAGTGAGATTTATGTCATTGGTCACTGAGGGTGGTGGTGTAAGGGAAACGATTTAGGTTGGAGGTAGGAGAGGACATAGATGTATTGTGGTTGTGGATAATAAAATTGGTTATGGGTATTAGACACAGCGGGGTATTTGATTGGATTTGGGTTTGGGTTTGGGTTTGGGTTATGTGGATATTGGTATGGGGACGGAAAATAGTATGGTATGGTTAGGGATACGAATTATAAAATGGGTGACTCATTTTTTTTTCAACAATCTTCAACCAAGCTTTGTTTCTTCTCTTCTTTTTTTTCACTTCAATCTTGTTCTTCAAATCGAACCCACGAATCCAAGAACGTCAGATACCAAATGATGGGTTACACTAAATTAAAGCTAAAACTAGAACTATAAACCCTAAATAAGAGAGAAATAAAATAACATAAATTTTATTCAATCAATGTTCCATTCTATGCCTCATTTATAAGCTCAGTAGCTTCTTTGGAAAGCAATCTAACCCTAATCCTACTTTGGCAAATGCCCTAACTAATATGGGCTTTATTATACTTGGCCAGTTACAAATAATACTAATTAATTACCCGCTTCTCTTTGTTCACTAGGAGGCATCGAGTCTGTATAAGGAGCTAGATATACCTAGTTTATCATCAATTATAATGTTTTCATCTACATATCCATCTCTTTAGCTCTGGAACTCTCTTTCTTGTTTGTTCCTTAGACTAATTTGATTTTCAGGACCCTTAAACAAGATCAAGATCATTCTCATGAAGTGCATTGTTCAAGAGCTAGGAGTAGGGCAGCTTGGCAAATCATTGAGGAGGTAACGATAAATTAGTAATATGTTGGAGCTAGAGCTTTATAGCTTATAACACTACTAATCTAGCAGTTTAATCCTATATATATAAAAAAAAAAAATTCCTTAAGCCTATCAACATTTGCTCTTTTGGTGCAGTATCTGATGCCCTTTGTTGAGGAAGAGAAGTATCAAATTTCGACTAAGTGTAGGCTTCATGCAGACAATGACATGTTCAGAGATCAGGAGTTGCACAAGATCAATGTGGATGTAAATCATTGGCAATGTGGATATTGTAAGAAAAGCTTCCGAGCAGAGAAGTTCCTTGACCAGCATTTTGATAACAGGCACTACAATTTGCTGAATGAGGTTTGTGGACTGACAAACCTATTTTGTTTCCCATTTCTTTACATTTTTCGCTTTCACTTATTAGGATATCATTTCCTGTTAAAATCTTATCAACAGGTGAGCACACTTTACTTATACAGAAGCACTTCAGGGTTAATGCCTTTTTATGATTCTTAAATTAAGACAAGGAACACATAAAAGGAAGAAAAAAAAATAGTTTCAAACATCATATTAGAAGACTGATCGGTGAGAAGCACAGCTGTGGTGGGCAATCACTATATTGAATCACACCAGCTCAATCACAAAGATTGTTTGTTCATAAACAAATAGTGATGACTTTCAGTCTGTATAAAATTGTGCTGAAATGCACATGTGGACCCTTTCGTTTGCGGTTGCCATTTGGGTTTGGAAGTTATTACATAAAAATTTTGCACAATAGAAATATTGGTCGATCTTTTTGTTTGTTCTTATTTGAGTTTTTTTTTTGGGTAGTAACCTGAAAGTACAGTTGGATCTGGAAGTTCTCTTTTGACAGAACTTCCTAAATGTCATATATAAATGGGTTTTAAGTACATTTTACATGAAACTTCTTGCTTGATCCAGAGTAATGGCAAGTGCTTGGCAGATTTATGTGGTGCTTTGCATTGTGACCATGTGATGGATTCCAAAGCGCGCAAGAGTAAATGCAACCCTGCAGCTACTTCAAGGAATAAACATCTTTGTGAGGTGGACTCTGACTCTTATATATCAGTTTTGGTATTAATTCCTATTGCTGCTCCCATTATAATCTGTTCTTTTGATACAGAGTCTAGCTGATAACTGTTTTCCAGTCAGTGCGAGCCCTTCACCAAGCCTTCTTCATGGTACATTTTTATTTTTGTATATCGTTTGTTTGAACTTGTTATTGTTATCATGAGCATATGGTCTTGGTTATTATTATTATCACAATTATCCATAACCATAATTATTTTTTATTCGGTATTACCATATTTATAATTCTTGTTTTAATTGGTTTGCTTATGATGAACCCCATTTGCAGAATTTTTTTTACGCCAATTTTGTGATGCCCACACTTGCGATGGGAGGCAAAAACCATTTCCCAGAGGAGGCAAGGTGAGGCACATTTGCTGTTGTGATAAGTTATTAATGCCTTTGAAAAAACAAGTTATTATTTATTTATGTGTTTTTTTTTTTTTTTTCAAATGTGCATATGTGTTTACGCCACTGAAAGTTTTCCTGTGGTTGTTTCATCTATGCAGAAGCACACGAGCATGTTCTATATTGCCATCTCCATATTAACTTTGCTGCTGCTGCCGGTATTTTATGTCATTGTCTATCTGCACCAGATGTACTGATTCTCTACCTTTGTCATTCACCTGATTTCACTCAGCTCGTTGAATGTTCTAACAAGTGTTGTGCTCATTTTGTAGGGACAAGAAAACAGGCATCCAGGATCTGAAGCGCATTTCACGGAATAAACAGAAAACGAAGCCCTCTTAGTTGGTAACACCTTGCCTGACCGCATCTTTTGGACAATTTCTTACAACTGTATCTCCATTGTATGTATTTTTCAAGTAATTGCTTGAAGCAGTAGCTGATACAGACCATTGAGGATATCCAAATTTCCAAATGTCTATATAGAGTTAGTTGGGGTGCATTGACAACCATTAGTGACATGGGTAGGGCTTATCTCAGGGTTCTCAATAGTAGTTATGGAATATTAGATAATAAATATTAGTTTATTTTATTAAATAAGTGGGCTGGACCCAACAATATTAGAATTAGGACTTCAGAACTTTGCTTTGTATTTAGAATTTAGGGCTATCAATTTAATTAGGTTTAGATTTAGGGTTCTTAGAGAGCAAGTTTATTTTCATTATAAATGAGGTTTTATGTAACCATAGAAAGAGAAAATTGAGTATAAGATTAATTTTCTCAAGGCTTTGTGATTTCATGCTTTTGGTAGAGTTTGGTATCAGAGGTGAGTCACTCTTGGAAGAAGATGATGACTATGAATAACCAAAAAAAAAAAAAAGAGAAGGGATTCATAAAGGAGACTATTGAAAAGTTGCAGGAGTTGGTAACCTCACAAACAACCCTCAATACTGTTATTGGGCAGTTGCAGTCAAGGGAGCAGAAGAAGATGGAGAAACTAATGAAGGAGAAGGTGGAAGACACGCCTCAGGTTAAGCCAGAAAACCACTAGATGGTGCTTCCTCCACACCCAAAAAGCAAGGGGATGCAACCCAACAGGGTGCGCCACCCTCAGTGCCCCTACCAATCATCGACCCGGCCGTGCGCCACTCTGCGCATCACACCAGTGGCGTGGGTCTGGTCGTCCACCCCTATATGGTGATGCAGATTGCTTGTAAATTTGTGGGATAGTTGGAAGATCATGCAAAAACACCTCTAAAAGCCCTTATTTCTGCACTAAATTCCTTCTTGTAGGGAGATCAAGTTGAGTGACGGTGTTAGTTGATGGTGGATAGGACACAAATGGAATGTGGTGCTGCGGAGGTTGTAAATTTGTGGGATAGTTGGAAAGCTGCAATTGGTTTATGGAAGATGGTATGGAGGGATAAAATATGGGTTTTGTGGATCATGGGATAGTGCCAAACGGATTGATGAAACCCGACATTGAATAAGGAAACCACCCAAAAGAGGGTTATGGTAGAAAAAGGCCTCTCGAACGCCTCATAGGGCTGAACGACCTGTCCCACACTGCTGATGGGATCTGCAAGGTGGCGCACACTGTTGGGTTGCGTCTCCTTGCTCTTTCAGTGTGGAGGAAACACTGTCTTGTGGGTTTTGGCTTATCCCGAGGTGTTTTTCACTTTCTCCTTCACCAGCTTCTATACCGTCTTCTGCTCCTTCGCCTCAGGCATCTGCCCAATAATAGTAGTTGTTTGTGAGGTTACTAACTCCTACAACTCCTCAATAATCTGCTTCATGACTCTCTTTTCTTATTTCTGGTTCTTTGTAATCACCATTTTCTTCCGAGAGCTGCTCTGGTACCAATTGGTAGTATTGGCAGCGGAAATTAACATAAATCAATAGCATTTTTTTTTAATAAAGAAAACATTTGTAGTAAAAAGGATAATACATAGGCTGAACGAGGCTCACTCAAAGAAAAATGCAAAGTGTACATAGGAAAAGAGACTACAAAAGGCTAAAGAGCCCAAGCAACAAGAACTACGTCTCATAAATCAAAACAAAAAGCTTGAAATCAGAAAGCTCTGAAACTTATGTGTTTGGCAAAAAATTTCTTAGCTCCAACCCCTTGAAGAAAATATTTTCCACAATTTTGTAACAAACCAAGATAACAGTGATCATCATAGATTTACGTTATCTCATCCTCTTTCCTTCCTCTCCCTTGTCACTTCTAACAAAATTTCTTAGAAATTTTTTCCTTGAAATCAAACACATCCTAAGTGTACTTGGTGTCCCATGCAAGGGTTCACAAACATTATGGTGACTAATGTTCTATTAACGTGTAAAAATATGCACATCAGATATAATAGCTCATCGCAAATCTTTTAAATAAAATAAACTTATCCATAATATCATTTGTTCTTAACACCTGTTCATATTATGTATAAGCAAATGTGTCGTTACTTTCTCCAAATTCACAGTATGCATTTATCATATGGTTGCTTCTTTTAACTAGAAATATAAACACTAGTCTTGTTATGTTTGTTATGTTCATGAAGCTAATGGCTATTTGCTATAGGTCATCTCTCGGAGTCGATGGTCCAAGGAAGGATGGAGGAAGACATGAAGTGAAATTCTTGACATGTATTAGAGTGAATTTGTAAATTCTGGGCAAGAAAAACTCACTTTTCCTCCTAGACTTGACCCACATTTTTCCTTGTAATCATTAGATTATCAAGTGTCAGTCAGGATTCGCATTGAATTGATCATATGTGGGGGGAGGTGTGCTTTTCCAATTTTAAGAGGCACAATGCATGGAAAAGCTCAACATGTATAGTGTACCAACTGTTTGCAATATTATAGTTCATCATAGTTGTGAGATACTATCTTCTTCATATTGTTATTTAATTTTAAAAAAGGTGTAAAGAGCAATCTTTACTTGGTTACTTTGATTCAGAAAAATGAAAAATAAGGTGATAAATGAGTGCTTGTTTTATATTGAATTCATGTTGGAGAAACTTTGATTATTGAGGCGGGCGGTGGTGGTTGGTGGTGAGGATAGTGGTGGCCTTGGTGAAGATGATGTTGGTGGTGATAATGGTGACTGTCATGAAACTAGTGGTCATGAAGATTGTGGTAGTATTGGAGGTTGTGTAATCAGTGAAGTGGTACTGGTTCTTAGGAGAATATTGGTGCAGCTTGCAGAGTTGGAGGTGATTGAGTTTTTGGTACTGGTGGTGTTATGGTTGTGGTGGTTCTCGCACTAGTAAGAGTACCTATAGTCATGGTGATGGTGAAGTTAGCACAGTTATGATGATAACGGTAGGTGGAAATTTCGATAGCAGTAATAATGGCAAGTGCTGGTGGCAACGACAATGGGAACAATGCTGGTTTTAGTAAAAAAAAAAAAAATTAAGGCCAAAACTGTGGTTGCAGAAATTCTCCGTTTCAGTCAATTTCTTTTACTATTACACTGGTTGTACCAATAGTGGCCAACTTTTGAGCTTATCTATCAACTTACAGGTGGGGGGTTGCTTCATTTTTCCTGGCTGTGGAACCAGTCATTTCTGCATCCATGTTGTAGAGCAGTGAACGTTCGTTGTCTCAGTAAAATAGCTTCAACCAACTTCAGGCCAATCGGTTCAGAGTCAGCTTGTGTATCTCCTTTGCTGGCATGTTCTTATAATTCTTTACCCGTTGAATGGTTCATTCATTTTACCACTTGTGTCATGAACTCCAGATTTATTATTATGGAGAAATAGCAGCAAACGCCACAGATATCAACTCATTTGATAGGAGAAAACCGTCTGGGTCGCTCAGTCGAATAAACTCCACCACATCCTCAATATTCCTCCCATCAGATAACACAGAACTGAACTCATCTGCATCCAAAACTCTTCTCGTCTCATCCAGTGCAATCACATGCCAACTCTTTACATATGGCATGAAGGCTTTGCAGAGGTCAACAACAACAGAGCTACCAAATGCTTCTCCGAAAGACTTCAAGTCTAGGCCTCTTGAAGTTCTCAAGGAAAGCATCACAACATCCGCAGCCATGTCCTTAGCATCAAATTGGCAATTCTGAAGCTGATCTACTACCCCACTCTCCAAATTTTGTACATAGTCAACATACTCTTTCATTCTCTTCGGCCTTGAAAATCTTACCCGGTCTATGTAACTGGCAGACCCAAGACCGAAAGCATAGAAAGATTTGTTCTGCCAGTAGGTAACGTTGTGCTTGCACATGAACCCTTTCTTACCATAGCTACTGATCTCATAATGCTCATATCCAGCCTCAGATAATGTCCTTGATGCCATTCTATAGAATTCTGCAGACTGGGTTTCCGTCGGCAGAGGGAATTCCCCTGGTGTGTACCTGTGCAAACACGAACTTGTTTAAAATCAAACCCAATGCTCATATCCAAAATGTACATCGAGGGCAAACCAAACTCACTATGCTTTAAGGTAAAACATGAAGACAAATGATTCATCATTTTGTGTGAAGGTTGATATGCTCACAGTTTATCGAACTTGGTGCCTTGCTCTACTTGCAAGTCATAAACAGATACGTGCGTAGGCTGCGCTTTCACAGTGAGCTCCAAACTCTCCTTCCACATCTCTGGTGTCAAGTGAGGGAGAGAAGAGATGAGATCCATACTCCAATTCTCCAACCCACAAGACCCAATAATCTCCAACGCCTCGTACACCTCCTTCACACCATGAGCTCGTCCACACGCCCTCAACATCTCTTCTTGAAACGCCTGAACCCCAAGAGACACTCTATTCACTCCCAACTCCAACAACCCCCTCATTTTCCTCTCATCAAACGTCCCTGGATCCATCTCAATCGATATTTCTGCATTAGAACACACCCCAAACTTCCCTCTCAAAGTCTCAATTATGGACGAAACCAGTCTAGGAGGGACAAGAGACGGCGTTCCTCCACCGAAGAACACCGTTTCAAGAGGCGGGTTATCCTTATATTTCAACCTTGTGGCTTCGATTTCTCTAATGAGTAGTTGGATGTAGTTTATGATCCTCGGGTCATCTTCGGGTTGGTAGGAAGAACCAAGAGCGACGATGGGGAAGTCACAGTAATGGCAGCGTTTTCGACAGAAGGGTAGGTGAATGTAGGCTGAAGTTGGAGGTGAGAGTGGGAGGTTCAGTAAGGTATTTTGTCGAACATGTGGTGTGGTTTGTAAAGAAGAAGAGGTGGAGAGGGATGAGGATATGTTTGGGATTATGGGTTTTTTTGGGGAACTGGAGAAAAAGGGTTTGAAGTTTGGTTTGAACATTTTTTTAGAGAAAATAGTTGTGGAAGTAAACATGGAGCACAGAGAAACCAGAGGGAGTTTCAAGGGTTTCAGTTATGTTCCCTCCTTTTTCAAAGAACATCTATTAATACAAGTTTATAACGGTTGAGAAAACAAGATCACATCTCATCCGTTGGATCGGTTAGACTCCACTAATTGCTGCTTTGTGATGCGAACTTTTATCAGATGTGGGCCCAATAAAGCTTGGGTCGGGTTACCTTGGAATAAAGAGAAGAGAAATTCTAAATGTCGAGGGAATGAGCGAGGAAACGAGCGAGGGAAATGAGGTGGCGAGGTGGAAGCCGTCCATTTCCCTCGAGGTGCGCGTGCAAAAAGTCAACGCACGCATTCCGAGGGAAATGAACGGCTTCCACCTCGCCACCTCATTTCCCTCGCCCGTTTCCTCGCCCGTTCCCTCGACGTGTAGACTTACTCTAAAGAGAATGACTGCTTTGCTTATTAATGGACTCCAACTTTTCTAAAGAGCCATGTCAGGCCCAACACCATCCATCATCCTCGAGAAAAACTGAAAAACTGAAAGGACTCTGTTCATTTTTTATCCGTTGATTTTTATCCATTTTGTCATTCAACGGTATGGATAAACCCTATTCATCCTTCAAACATGGACGAGTAAGTCTAGGCAGCCAGGGCTATCAGTCATTTTTTTGTCAGGGTTGAGCTCTTTTACACTTTTACCCTTTTTTCTTTAAAACACAACCACAACCACAAACATCATTTATATAAAGGGTAAAAGTGTAAAAGAGCTCATCCCTGACAAAAAAATGATTGATAGCCCTCGCTGCCTAGACTTACTCGTCCATGTTTGAAGGATGATGGATGGTGTTGGGCGGCTTGGGCCTGACCTGCCTGGCTTTCTAGAAAAACTGAAAGGACTCTGATCATTTTTTATCCATTTTATCATCCAACGATATGGATAAACCCTATTCATCCTTCAAACATGGACGAACGAGTAAGTCTAGGCAGTCAGGGCTATCAGTCATTTTTTTGTCAGGTTTAGCTCTTTTACACTTTTACCCATTTTCTTTAAAATACAACCACAAACATCATTTATGGGAAGGTAAAGGTGTAAAAGAGCCCAACCTTGACAAAAAAATGGTTGGTAGCTTTGGCTGCTAGAATTATTCAACATGGACAAATCTATCTATCTTCATTTTACATGAATAGCAGAAGCGCGCAGCTTTTCACATGCCACGTGGCCTCTGACAATCACAATTATTTGAATCAGGGTATTTTCCGCATTACCCTACTTTGCTATCTCTACTAACCTTATAATTTAGGTTGTTTATAAATTTAAAAAATATTAAAAATTATTATTTCGACTGTTCATCGAATACATGCAATACATTTTGTGTAATTGAGACCTTTTTGAGATAATAATACAAATAATGGAGCATCATTATTGCTTGATAATAACATCGATGAATTATTGTTTTTTTTTGAAATTTATGATATGTATGCAATATTTTTTTTTTCTATAATTGAGCTTATTTTAACAGGGTAGTACTTTAATAAAATGAACACCTTCAACATTTTCATTTTATCTCTGCAAACGTTTGTTCATTCATATCTCATTTTCTCTTATACTCGCACTTTTACTAATTACAAATGTTTGGTATCGGGAAGAATCCTCGTTTTAATTAATAGAAGAGAATTGTGAATCTTATCTAAGACATTTTCAACACGTTGAGGACATTGTCACGTTGTATATTGCAGCAATCCAATATCAACAGGATGAAGAAGATCAAGGCTCTTCTCATGGTGATTCTCATAAAGGAATGTAAGTCATTAGCGTAACAGAGAAAAAAATCATTTAGGAATCTGAAATGACAACTTCGTACTAAACCCAACTTATCCAGGTTCTTACTTTCGTCATCATAGTCGAATGAAAAAATGTTTGTTCGTCTGCATCATGAACGCTTTGGATGAAAACGATTTCTACTTTGAATAAGGCGTCGATGCAATTGGGAGGAAATGTTATTATTACAAATGATGATAGTTGCAATCTGTATGCTTGTATATGGTTGTCCAACCAATCAACTTGACCGGTGGTGTAGAATCGGTGAACAATATATTGGCGACATTGAACAGATTTTGAAGGTATGTGATCTTCATCTTTGATAGTCAATACTTATGAAAGCCAAATCCTTATGATGTTCAACGCGTGCTACATCAAGCTGAAACTTGAGCATTTCCAAGCATGTTGGGAGGTTTGGATTGCATGTACCGACAATGAAAAATTTGTTCAATGGCTTGTCATGGAATTCATACAGGCCATGTGAGCAAAGCCTAACATTATCCTTGAAGCTGTTGCGGATGGGTCACTGTGGGATTTGACACTGTTTATTTGGTAAGGCTATGTGATACCCTCGTGTGGGCGAACTTGAGGGGAGGGTGCGAGAGAAACCCAAGAGCTCATGGATCCCAAAAGAGTTGGCAAGCTACAAATGAGAGATTATAGTCCAACGTCGCATGTGTAAGGGAAGGGGATGTGCTATATATGTGTGAATTTTGATCTACAAAGTACTATGCATTTTAAAAGCATGCAGGCATTGGGCCCATAATGGACAATATAGTACTTTGTGGATCCGGTCATTACAGATTGGTATCAAAGTCTGACCCAGCTGGAAGTGTGCCAATGAAGATGTTGGGCTCCCAAGGGTGGTAGACTGTGATACCCTTATGTGGGCAAACCTGAGGGGGACGATACGGGCGAAGCCCAATAGCCCATGAATCCCAAGAGGATTGACAAACTACAAATAGGAGATTATAATCTCACATCCTACATATATGCGAGTTTAGATCTACAAAGTACTACGCGTTTTAAAGCCGTGGGCATTGGGCCTAAAGCGGACAATATAATACTCTGTGAATCGGGTCATTATAGGTAGGTCCCACAACGATATCAATGTTTTAGATCGTTCGCCCTTATTCAATGGCATAACCATTGATATTGCACTACAAACTCAATTTGAAGTGGTAGTCAATATGATATCGATTATTATATCTTAGACGGGACATACCCTAAATGGGTAACTCTTATTCAGATCATAAGTTAACCAAACAAACCTAGTAGACAACACATTTTCCTATAAAGCCAGGTGCAAAACTAGATCATGAAGTAGTCTCCTCGTCCATAGGATTATCTGCAGAAGGTGCGACTTGCGTCCTTGCACGATACCTTTTGAATATCTCACATTGCTTGTCGATCCAATATTGTTGCTGAATTGGATTGAAATCGCTGAAATCCATTATTATAATGTTGTATTCTTTGATATTTTTATTGGTCTTCATAATTTGTAACTTCAACTCGTACTTATTTTCTACAGTTGTTATTGTCATGTCCAAAATTTGTGTGCATGAACAAGAAAGTCATCCATGACAGGATTAAAATAAGAACCATTGAGCCAATTGGCCATTGCTTGGTTCTTTCCAACTAATTTAGTCAAACGGTTCGTTTTCAGTGAAGGAATCTGATTCTTCGTTCAAAAACACCTCTATCGACAATGCTCATTTTTCAACAAGAGGATAAGTACCATCTGACGGACTTCCATTGAAATCTCCTACGTGAAACCTTGATTTCTCTTACTAGTTTTCCTCACTATATTGGTTGTTTCCATTCCATTAACATCACTTAAGCGAGTTTTTTAGGACAGTCTTACAACTCTACAACTTAAACATCCCTTCATTAAGTTAACTATAAGGCAAATTTGCTTCATTAAGTTATATCAACCAAATCAAATAATATGAAAAAAAAATATATGATATACAAAAAAATACCCTATCCGTGTGTATTTTTCACTTATGATTTTGGAAACTATGCAAATGCAAGGGTACCCGAGACTATGTTTACATAAGCGATCAAAAAAAAAAACATTACATTAGGCTGAAATGGGGATTGGACCGAGATCGACCTGAAATTTCGGTTATCCGGGACTCGATCGGATTCTTGCTTTTGGATATTCGTGTCGGTCGGAGCCCTATCCCTAACCATTGGAGATTTTCTAAACCCATGATTAGGCACTAGTGCTCACACAACATAGTGTCATGCCAGAGACTAATGCTCGTACCCCTTAACAACAATTCTAGCCAGCCAGGATTAGTAGCCACTTTTGGATCAGGTTTTGGCTTTTTTACACTTCTACCAATTTTATAGATGATGTTTGTGATTGTGTTTTAAAAGAAATAGGTAAAAAGTGTAAAAAAATCAAAACTTGATCATGGCTACAAACCTGGCTGGGTAGACTTAGGGGTGTTTGTTTTTGCTTTTGAATGAAGTCAGAAGTCTTAATAAGAAGTGAAACACCTTGTTTTGGAGTGTTTGTTTTTAGTTCTGATCATAAGTTCAACTTCTGATTGGAGTAAGCAACATGGAGGTGCTAATCACTTAGCACTGGGTGCTTAGTAAAAATTATTTCAATAATAACCTTAACATAATTTTGTAATGACAATTGTTGCCCCCATCTTCTTAAAAGTAAGTAGGGTTAAATTTTGGCGGTTCACCTTCATTCTCATCACCAAGCATTGTAATTCTCCTTTATCTCCTTCATCTTTATTTTCTTTCTATGTATTTTCAAGTTTTTATTCATCTCTCAAACTCTCAATCTCATGTATATTTTCAAGTTTTTAACATGTAGTTTTTGTGCCTTATATGTATCATGAGATATTAAATCAAATAACCCATGTTTGGATTAATGATTTCATAAAATAACTAATTAAAACACCACAGATGTATTGCTCAGATTCAACAATAATGCCACAGTCGTATTCGGTATAGTTTTAAGCACAATATTTATGTCATAAATTTTTTCAGCTCAATAGGGCAAAATTGTTAAATAGTTCATATTCAGCACCTAAAAACAGACACATTTTAATTTTACAATTTTTAATCGACAGCTCATTCAAAAGTAAAACAAACATTTTATTCAGAAAGCTCGTTCGTAACTTTTAACTCCAGTTAGAAGTTAATTTCTAAACACTTTGAAAGAAAAAAACCCTCGTAGTCCCCGCTTTAACGGTGAAGCGTATAAAACCTCGACAAAAATTCGAAAAGGAAACCTTCGGGTCAAGTAGAGCAGAGCATAACAGCAGCAACCAACCATGGAGACGGAGGAGAAGACCAAGACGACGACACAACAACGAAGAAGAACAAGAAAAGAAGTGGAAATGGAAGTGTTAGGCAAAGTGGGTGAAGTGATTTCTTCGATAAACGAAGCTAAGCACGTCGACCAAGTCATCAGCGCTCTTCACTCCCTCGCTCTTCTTCTTTTCCCTCTCGATTCCTCTCTTCTCACAGGTTTTCCAACAAAACCCTTTCATTCATTTAAGCAACCTTTTCCATTTCTAGGGTTTTTTCAATTCAGCCTAATTTTTTTTGTTATTTTAATAAAATTTGATTAAATTCTTGCAGGTTGCATTGATATCAGCGATAAAGATCAGGTATTAGGGAAGTTTCAAGAATCCATTTTTGTAGGTTTGGTAGCTTCAAGAGTTTGTTTGTGTGTGTTTTTAGAGATTGTAATAGAATACTTGTTTGTGAAATTTCAGGTTCAGTTGGCTTCGGAGAGTGAGGAATTGAGGAATGCTTTTTATCAAGGGTCTGCATTTCCAACATTGGCTAAGTTTTTGATATATGGTGAGTGATTCCGTGACGGGTTTTAATCATTATGTGTTTGGTGTTTTTTTAGTCTTTTAAGACAGGTTTAGCTAGGGTTTGTGTTTGCACACACACAAATTGAAATGATTAAGTTTTCGAGCTCATCGATTCTGTTACATTACCCAACCTTTTCATATACCAACTGTTAGTTCAACACTTGCACTATGATGTACCCAATCTAGGAACAAATGTTTAAAGGTTGCTAAACAAAAAAATAAATAAATAAACAATTGATTTCAGATACACAAAACAATTGCAACTATGTGTTGGATTGTAAATTAGAAGATTAGCATGTAAGGCAAACCTGCAAGGCGCACATTAGCACTGGTACTGATTCTTGATATTGTTGTGCTATACGGCCTTTGTTCATCAAAGCTTGTAATGTTCACACTTCCAAATTCATAGAATTTTTTTATCACTTGGGATCCGCTTGGTACACTGTAAATTAATGCATTTGGCAAACTGATGCAAAAGCATTAGTTTGCACATGCATTTCAAAACATTACTTGATTTGTAAACACTTGGTAGTAATTAAAGAAAATTGGTGCAAAATTGGCAAGTAATTGATTTCTCTGCATGGTGTTGGTGAAGGTGGTTGTGGGTGATGGTGATGATGGTAGTAGTTGTCATTGTGACATGGTTGTGGTGGTTGTCATTTTGGATGTGGTGTGGTGATGGCTGGGAATGTGGGTGATAATAGTGAAAGTGGTGGTGGTTGCGGGTGTTGTGAGGGTGATTGCAGTGAAGGTGATGGTGGCTGTGGTGATTACGCTATAGTCGTTGTGAACTGTGATGGTGGTGATTATGCCATGGTAGTTGTCTTGGTGGTAGGGGCAATGGTTATGCTATGTTAATAGTAGTGAAGCTGGTAGTGGTTATGCTATGGTTGTTGCAGGGCTAGTGGCCATGGTGGTTGTGGTGGTAGTAGTAGTGAAGGTGGTGGTAGTGTTGGTTGGGGTATTTCTGAAGGAGTTGGGAGTAGAATTCGAGAAAGAGAAGATGATGAGAGTTTTGCAAAGTAATGCGTGACATTTTTCCATTAAAGTTTTACATAAATTTATAACTAGGAGATGCGGAAGGCCCGAATTTCAAATTTCAAATTTCAAAAATCGTTTTCAGTAAATGCAAACCAAGCACCTTATATAGTTGCATATGCATTCATCTACTGTGTGCCAAGCGGAGCCTTAATTTACAGTTGATGTAGGATTCTGTTGTTGTTGGCATTGGCATTGGTCTTGGCCATTGAAGTGTTTACACGCACAACTGTTTTTACTTTTTTGTGTGCAGATGTCGCTTCCAATTGGTTAGCATGCTTTCCTTTTTCAGCGAGGTCGTGTGTATATGATTCTTTCTTTGTTAATGGGCCTTCAGTTGAGGTGGTTCAGGCTGTAATTCCTGGTTTGCTTGAGAGCTCAAGTAAAACTGAAGACATTGATTTTAATGCTGTCTGCTCAAACACGGAAAGGTATGTAAAAGTATATCATCTGCTATCAAAAATATATTTTGAAATAGCTTTATCAGTAATTAAAAAAGAAGACGGCGTTACTTTCTAGTTTTGTGGCATGTGAATACACTAATAATTGTTCAAAATTAACTACCCAAGGCCATCCATATATATATATAGTGAGTAATGCGAAAGCAAGGCTAGTACCTGGAAATAATAACCAAACATCATCTTTATGATGAGGTATTATTATATTCAGGGATCTTGGTGCTAATCTAGGGGTATAACTCCACAGTGTGATTCAAAATTAGGGATATAGGGAGGATTTGAATGTGGTATTTTCATATCGAGGATTTGGGATTGTCTTCCTCAATTCGCTGGAATTGGAAGATGTGGTTGGTAAGAAATAATATTTTTTTGAAGATAGGGGCAGTTCTTTAGAACAATCAATAGCTCAAATCAACATTGTATTATTGGTTTGGGGTAACACGTTTCTCAAAGACACCCCATTTATACTTGCATGTATAGTTGGGATGACATTGTAAAAACATAGTATGACCACGTTGTTTTGTTTTGGGTGAGGAGGTGATAGTGAATCCCTCAATCACTGTCCCCTTCTTTTGAATCTAATACAACATCGTTTTTGGTTGATAAAAAAATGATATTGTCATTTTAAGTTTTATTTAGTAATTAGTACAAGACAAAAATAAATAATGGCATATACCATCTTAGATGGCACACGACATCCATGTTAGTGAATTTGCAAATTTGTATCTGCTTACAGTTTTTGTGCATACTTTGTGTTTGGATTTTTACACATGAATGCAAGTCCTTTGATGTGTGAAAGTCTAATATTTAAACTTTAAACATAACTGTGGATGTTATGTTGCATATTTAACTATAGTTTGTATGGCACAATCTGTAAGTATCATTAGTAACTCACAATAAAGACGAAAATCACAAAACTCTGTGATTTGTTCATTCACCATTCTTAGTTTTTTTTTTATTTTAGAAATTCCTTACAAGTGTCATTATCTTCCTACATTCATGACAGGTTATTGATACTGTGCTTGCTTGAAAACAATGGGGTACTCCGAATGGCTAGAGAATTTGGTAATTCTGACAGAATTGAAGAGGATGTTAGTGGAAAGGTCAATCCAGACAGATTGAATTTCATTTCTAGGATTGCACAGCAAGTTGCATCAATACCTGACAAAGCACGCCGGAATTCTCCAGCTGCACTTTCTTCACAGTATCCTCAAATGCGTTCTAACTGCCTCACCTGAAATTTAATAAGAAAACATTTGAACTTCCCTTGAAAATGGGTTTTGTTAAATTCGATGAATACTCTGGTGGATAGGTCAAGCCAGACGAGTTCTATTTCATTTCTAGTTTTGCTCAGCAAGTTATTTCAATCCATGATCAATCACGTCAAGATGCCCAGCCCCACTTTCTTCACAGTATCCTCAAGAGGCATTCTGAAAAGATGTCCTGAAATTATACAATAAAAACTAAACTTCGTTTATATTGGATATTTTTATCATTTTGTAGCTTCTACTTGATTATTTATTTATTTATCTATTATTATTATTATTATTATTATTATTAATTTTTTTTATGTGTTGTGGTTGAACATTTTATTACTGAAAACAATTATAGCGTAACTAGGTAGTGTATTTTAGGGAATACTTATCGATCCATAATGAAGGAAGCCATGATCCATACTGAATACTTACCAACATCCTTTGCGCATCGTCTTTGCAAAACATTAAAAAAAAAAATTTGTTAAGGATGAGCAGGAATTTCATTGGATCACAGAACTATTTTGTTGTTTATACTAAACATATACACTTTAGCTTGTTCTTCAAGCAGATTGGTATCCAACTTCTTGATGGGATAGAAGGAAACACTCCACAAATATGTGGAACATTTGTACCTACGGACAGAACCTTTGTATTTGTTGGGGAAGTATTTACACGCATCTGTCGGCGTGGGTCTGCAGGTGAGCTGAGATTTATTGAGTATTCACACTCAACTATCACCTTTGTGTAATTAAACGGGCATGGTGGTTATTTCTTATTATTTTTTAAAGTTCATGCAACTTCAACTTTCTCTTTTCTTTAATCAAATCACGAAAAAGATAGATGAATAACTACTGCTTACTGTTCCCAAGTTTAATGAATGACTCCTCTAGGATGTCAGGCAGGAATTGGATGTGCGAAGAATGGGAGGGGAAGGTCACTAGCTAGTCTTTGTCGTCAGAGCTTGAAGACGGACCAATTTGATTTTGTGCATGAGCTGTAGAGAGACACCATAGTTGAGGCTGGGAGGGAGGTGAAGAGGTCAATGAGGTGTGGGAGTTTGATCCTAGAGTTAGTGATGCTGAAATCGGCATCTCAGGGAGGCAGTTAGCAATCAGAGGTGTATTAGATTTTTTTTTTTTTAGGTTGGGTCGGCTGTTGTTCAAAGGCTTTATGACCTCGTAGCTTCTTCTTCTTCTTATGTTTATTTTTTTTAGTCAATCAATCTTAATTAGGGTTTCCCCCTTTAATTAGGGGTGTCAATAGGTCGGTTTCATTCCTGTTCCTAACTTACTGGAACCATTTATTCATGTCTGTTTCAGTTGCTTAACGGTTAAAGCTCTAAATGGGTAGTTAAAATTCTGAAATGTTTCAGTAAAGTTTTTTTTTTTTGTTAAAAAGAAATTAACCTAGTCTTAGTTTGTCAAATTTTCTTAAATCTTGTTAACAATAAACAAAAATAGAAAATAGTATTACTGCCGTAATATAAAATGAGTAATCTTTTAATTTTTTTTAAAGTATGACAAAAGGAAATACTGGTTTATGAATGTCACTGAAAATGTGATACAAGACAAAAGTATCACATTGAGTGCAGATGGGTATTATCACACACAAAAGGATACAATTTTTGCTCTACAGTTTTCCGGTTTTCCCCTTGCTCGACTTGGAGAAGAAAACAAACTTTTGAGCGACTGTGATGTTCATTTCAAGATGTCTGCATTATTCATTCATTCTTTGTTGTTAACTAGAGCACGACTTCCATCCACAGATATTCTTGTACATGAAATCATCCCTCGAATTCTTGAACTGGTGCGAAGCTGCTTATCGTCAAATGTTGATTCTGTCGGTCCCAACATGATTGAAACAAACACTAGGGCCTTCTTCTGGACGAAATTGATGGAGGCGATGAAAGATCCATATGCTGTGGAGAAAATGTCTGAACAATTGTTGCGTTCACTAGGTTCTGAAAAAACAAGTGACAAGGAAGCTTACTGGACTCTTTGGATTTTGTTTCATCGGACTCTTAAACAGCACGGGTCAATCAAGTAAGTCGACATCATTGCTATCTTTCTTGTTTTCCCCTTCTTTAAGAAATAACTTTTTTGCTCCTTGTGTTCGACGGAGATTTTGAACTCAACTGAAAAAAAAAAAAATTTTGATTTTGATTTTGATTTTGATTTTTTTAATAAGTTTTTTTGGTTTTTTGTGTTGCTGTAGTATATGAAATGATCTTCACATTATCAAATGTTGATGGTTTTTGGTGTGTGCTTTGCACCACGGGGGAGGGGGTGGGGGTGGGTGATTGTAATATGTATAATCCATTCTTTGTCCTTTGCACAATAATGCATAAATAGGAATCTTCAAGAGTTGGGTTTCATCCAGCTTGTACAAACATATGGTAGCCAATGATAGAGGCATATGGGGTAGGGATGGCAACAGGGCGGATTGGGGCGGATTTGAGCAAATCCATCCCCGCTCCATTAGGAATAACGGACCCCAAATCCGTTTATAGATTTATATAAAAACCACCTCCGCCCCGCACAGATTGGCGGATATCCGCCCCGCCCAAATATCCGTTAAATTTTTTTTTCATTCATACATAAACACAGTAAAAGTTACTTCTACACTAAAAGATACATCATTCATTAATACAAAAACTATTACAAAAAAACATACAACAAATTACAAAAAAAATTTGATCTAAAAAAAATAATCTCTGAGCTCACTCAGATCTCAGATCTGATGGGGAGAGGAAGGCGGTTGTCTTCGAGTGAGATCTGTGTGGGAGTTCTGCGTATTCGAGTGAGATCTGCGTCTGTGAGGGAGATCTGCGTCCGTGTGGGAGATCTACGTCTTCGAGTGAGATTTGCGTCTGTGGGAGATCTGCGTCTGTGAGAGGAAGATCTGAGAGGGAGAGGCGAAGGGAGATCTGCGAGGGAGAGGCGAATGAGTATCTGCGTCTGTGAGAGGGAGATCTGCGAGGGAGGCGATGGGTATCTGCGTCTGTGAGAGGGAGATCTGTGAGGCAGGATGCGAAGGGAGGGAGGAGGCGAAGGCGAAGGGAGATCTGCGAGGGAGAAGCGAAGGGAGGAGACGAAGGGGTATCTGCGTCTGTGAGAGGGAGATCTGAGAGGGAGAGGCGAAGGGAGGAGGCGAGGGGTAAGGGCTATGCGTCTGTGTGGGTGTGAAAAGATAGGTTTGATCCCTTTATATAGCTGAAGGGTATTTTTGTAATTTTACCGGTTAAACGGACCCACGGATATGGACAAATCCGTATCCGCCCCGATTAATAAACGGATACAAATCAGAAAATCCGTATTCGCCCCAACCTCCACAAACCCTTAACCAAATCCTCCCCAAACGGGGCGAGTGGGGCGATTATCCGTGAAAATCCGCCCCACTGCCATCCCTAATATGGGGCAAGAACTAGTGAGGAATGTGAAGCAGTTGGTGATCAAATTATTGCTTTATGCAATAAGCCAATAACACAAAGGTTCCTACTTTTTGACACCCCACTTTTCTGTCTAAAACCACCACCTTTCTATCTCACAACTCCACTTGTTTTTTGACACCACCAATCTAAACTCAAAACTCTCAATTCTTAGTTTTTTCTCCTCTCTCACTCTCAACAGTTTCTCCCTCAACTTTGATTCTTCATCTCTTTCCATTAACTCAGATGTACTAGCAACCAAACCCATCATCTTCCTCTCACTGCTCTCTCGCACTCTCTTTCATTAACCCAACCCAAAACCTAAGTTTTAAATCGAAAACGAAAGAGAGGTGGTGTTTGTGTGCAATTTGCATGCTTGCGAGACCAAGTTTTAGGAACGAATTTGTTGACTGCGATGTTTGGCCATGACTTTGGTGGTTCCTTTGATTGTTGGTAGTAGCTTTCGTTCAACCAAAATGAAGCAACTTAACTAAATCTCACAAAAGCCTTCTGGGTTTAATTTTGTATGCGATTTAGACTGATTCTCAAGATTATCAAAACACAAACACTAGTTTGTACTCCCCTTGGCGAGAAATATGATAAAGGGAGCTAGTAGATTTCTAAACCTTGTGATGTTGTTTTTTTCCAAAAGTGATTCCAGTGTTTGCTTAAGGTGTTGTACCTCACATAGTTTCACTACTTCTTAGGCATCGTGATAGATTAGGCGCAGTGGATAACTTGTAAACAAATTAATCAACATCAAAGTGAAAGAAAACGAAACCGTAGTTTGTTCATACCAAGAACCCTACTTTTCTTGAGATTACAATCAAAATTAAATTTCAATAAACCCTACCGCTCTCCTAAATACTTCTAATTATGGGGCTAAAACACCTACTATATTAATATATTCTAAATACATCATCTTCCCTCGGTTGCAAATAACTCGTCCTCGAGTTCGCATGCACATATGCAATAAAAAAACTCCAGATCCATAGAAGTTAAAAGCTGTCAAAAAATCCACAAATTGTTGGAAGCCGACTGTCTTTTCCACTGAACCAAAAATCGACTAGGCACATTGTAAAAAATGATTAACATTAGAGCTTTGTCGAAAACATTTCACATGATAATCACTTGAGGTGGAGAAAGAGAGCTCGCCACTGGTAACGGAATAGGAGGTGTAATATCGCCACAAAAAGGAGTGAGATCAACATTAATCGTGCGGTGCAGGCTAAAACTATAAAAAAATCATTAAAAACTATTAAAAATCAACCTCATAGCATTATCACCAATTTGCCGTACAATGGGAAAATGTCCAGTGCGCCCCTTTCCCAGTCCGCCGCTGACCCTTCTGAAAAACCATAACTAAGTTGCCCGGTTCAAAAGACACATCGCTTATGGCGATCCACGATACCTTTCTATCTATCATACATGTTAGTCAGACAATGTCGAACATGCTGGTGAATCAAAATCATTTATTCCACCTTAACAGTCACATCACTACTTACCAGACCCGTACTATTCACAGGTGCTAAATTGATGGGAACCGAAGGAGAAAAGCCCCCTACAATCTGGAAAAGTGAAAGTCCCATACGTTTGTTGACGATATTATTATACACAAACTTTGCATGAGGCAAAACTGAAGGCCAAGGAGTACCATGTTCAACTACCAAACATCGCAATAGAGCACCTAAGTCTCGATTGACAACTTTTGTCTATCCATTAGTCTGCGGATGAAATGCAGTGGAAATTTTCAATGAACAATATAAACGCTGTCACAGTTTTCCAAAACTGTTGTGTAAACTTTGTATCACGATCAGGCACAATGCTCTTGGGGACTCCATGAAGTCACACCACTTCCCTAAATTATAAATTAGCAACATGCGGGGCGTCATCAACTTTTCGACAAGGGATGAAGTGAGCCATCTTAGAGAGAATGATCAACCACAATAAAAACCGAATTGTAACCCCGTGATGCAGGAAAACTTGAAGCAAAGTCTTTGGAAACATCTAACCACGGCCTCTCGAAAATGGGCAAAGGGGAGTACAATCTAGTGTTCGTTACACGTCCCTTGGCACTTCTGCACAAATATATTAACATCCAAAGGCATAGTAGGCCAAAAATAGCGTTTTCGTAACAATAACATCTTACTGACACCAGAATGACAACCAATCCACCACTATGAAGCTTTGCAATCAACTTCTCCCGCATAGGAGAAATGGGAATACATAAAACTTTACCACGAAATAAAAAACATCCTGTAAAAGAAATTCTTTTACCTGATTGATGGGGCGCGGTCTGACAAGCAAGATAAATAGGACCAACGAAAGGATCTGACCCATATAGTGTTGATAACTCATTAAACCCGCAAGCTGAAGTGCACAAAACAACCAAACAATCTGCATGTCAGCTAACATTGCCACCCGGTTCTGGGACCCTTAACATGTTTCAGAGTAAAGGTGAAGTTCTAAATTTTGTTAACCCACTTACTAATTCGACTATTGACATGTCTCTGCGAGTTAAAAAAACATAAGGCTTCATGGTCAGAGTGAATCACAAACTCGAGTGAATCACAAACCCGCGGTAAAGAAGATAATGCTTCCATGACGAAGGGCTTGGACTACAACAAATAATTCAACACCATAAGTGGAATAATTCAACTTGGGCTTATGCAATTTTCCACTATAGAAGGCTACTGACTGCCCCTCCCGAGACAGTACATCCCTTACACCTGTCTTACACGCATCACAAGATTGTTCAAATGTCTTACCAAAATCATGTAGTGATTTGTAGCAGTAGTCATTTTAAGCTTAATATCATAAAAAGGCTTGACAATCATCAGTCAAAGAAAATGGTTATAAAAACTGATCAAAAATTGTGTACCTAGGAAGAATAAGTGCGCCCAAGCCAATCACGGATGGCAAAAACCTTAGAATGATCAACATACATCCCACTTCCTAACACAACATACCAGAAGAAGGTCACTGACGACACCATGAAAACACATTTCTTCAAATTTAAATAAAAATGATGGTATCACAGAACCTCCAAAATAATCTAACATGTTGCAAGTGTTTTTTTTTCTATGCGACCAAATATAAGGAATCATCGAAATAGACAACAAATTTGTTGATAAAAGGGCCATAAATGTCGACGGGGCGTTAAACAGCCCAAAAGGCATGACCAACCATTCATACAAACCTTCTTTCGTCAAGCTGTCTTCCATTCATCCCCGGGTCGCATACGAATATGATAATACCCACTCTTAAGATCTAGTTTCGTAAAGTCCACGGTGCCTTGCAAATTATCAAGCATATTATCCAGATTAGGAATTGGAAAACAATACTTGATGGCGATCTTATTAATGGCTTGGGAATCCACACACATACGAAAAGAACCATCCTTTTTGGGCACTAACAAAGCAAGAACCGCACTGGGTGAAGTGCTTTCTTTGATGTATCCTTTGGCTAAAAGTTCGTTCACTTACCGCAACAACTCCTTATGTTCCTTAGGAGCCATGCAGTATTGTTCGAAATTGGGGCTCCTCTCAATAACATGCTGAATATTCCTTAAAGGTAATTTGATGAGAAGCCATTGCATACGAGGCAGGATGGGCAGAGCTGACAACTGAATGGAGAAGTGACTGTAGGTGTGCATAGGGATCTTGTACTATAAATGTGAAAACGTCCCACAGTCGAACCCCAAAATCATCTCCGAAGGGCAAAGCTTTTGTAGGTGTTGGACGAAGCGGCTGTAGTTGGAACTTGTGCAGCTCAGCATCAAGAAAAATATATGTATTCATATACCCATCATAAATCAATTGCCGCTTAAATTGCCACGACCTATAAAAAAATTCCTCACAACCCACACTCATCCTACTTGCACATGCCGTCCGTGTGCGCAAGGTGGCTGACCGGTAGGTCGAGCAAGCTACGTGTGCTATTTGCCGCATGTGTGCTGACGATCGCCCCTTGTGGCGCTTCATTTGCTTCCATTGAACCCTTGAGTTTGATTGTTCTCAATTTGCGCGATTCTACCTTCGCGTTCATCTCCTTTCCTCGTTTTGTTCTCTGTACCATGTTCATGCGTGGTTCAATACTCTCATAGATCAGGCGCAGCGAATAACAACAAGTAAATAGATTAATCAAGATCAAAGCAAAAGAAAATGAAACCCTAGTTTGTTCATACCAAGAACCCTAGTTTTCTTCAGTTTACAATCAGGACTAACTTTCAATAAACAACACCTCCTTTATTACAATCAGGACTAACTTTCAGTCTACTATATTAATATATTCTAAGTACCATCATATCGCCAACATATTCTGTTTGGTATTGTCTAAGTGGACTTTTTCTCAGTGTCTGACATTATCTTTCCTTTGATTTTCTGTGCTACAATGGATGGTTCATCATAACATGATAAAACAAGTCACATGATTGTGGCATAAAAGAGAGAATGCACTTGTGTCAGATGGTCAAGTCCTCGATTGCAGTTTGGCAAAACATTGCAAGATACAAGGCACCTAATGGTCTGTTACTCTTGTATGAATGCTTTTTGGTTTGTGGCTGTTATGTGGTTGTTAGTAGAAGTCTTATGTTGATGATGCATTTCTCTAGTGCTATTGTTTGGATGATTTATAAAATATGCAATTTGGGGATTCACTTATTCGAAGATTAGACTTTGGATGGTTTATTAAATATGCTATTTAGGGATTCTCGTAACTGCTGATGTGCTTATTATTTTCAAGTATTCTTAATTTCTTGTTTGTCTCCAGTTAGAAAATCAAGCAACACACTCTTATCTTTTTCCAGTACCCTTGGTTGCTGCATACTTATCTTTGTAATATTTCCCATTCAGGTCTATGTTTGTGGACAAATTTTTACTCTGGAAAGTTTTGCCTATCCGTTGTCTGAGGTGGATTCTTCAGTTTGCCGTTCTTGAATGCCAACCTTTTGCCAGTGGATTGACGAAGGGTGAAAATACTCGTGGCCTTTTAGACAGGGTGCAATGTATTGTTAGAGTATGGTCCAAGCGTGAGTTTGTCCAAAGAGCTTCAATGGAGCAGCAAGCTTGTATCCTTATTAATTTTCTAATTCTATCTCACATTAGTTTTTAAGACCTGTATTGCCAAGTTAAAAAGAAAAAAAATGAATGATCTAAATGCCTAAGCTGGAAGCACTGAAATAAAAACTCAACTTATGGATTTCTATAAGCTTAATATGCCTGCACACTGGGTTCTTGAGGATCAGAGATTCTGACTCGCGATAGCAGTGGCTGACAAGGACATTGATAGTGCATAGTGCATTTTTGCTTCTTACGTAGTTTGCAATTAAGTTTTGCAAACATAGAGTGTTTGCATGTGCTTTTAAGTTTTTGAGCTGTTGTGTTCTATTTCACAATCTCATGTGCTGTATAGTCCCTTGATTGAGGATCCAGTTGTGACTGCCGCTTTAGGACTTCTTCTGGAAACAATGTCCAAAGATGAATTAGAAACGACCAAGGATGTGATGCCCTTGATTCTTCAAGGAGTTAGCTGTATAAATTCAATCTTTGCCAATTTGATTAAGTATCTTGTATATTAACTATTGGTTGTCATCGTGTTTCTCATACTTTATCCTGATTACCAGGTAGGCTGGAGAGCCCAATTCATTTGGTCCGGAAAATGGCAAGCTGTATTGCATTGGCATTCTCTAAAGTTATTGACCCAAAAAATCCACTTTATCTTGATGATAGTTGCAATGAAGAAACTATTGACTGGGAATTGGGGTTTGCTAAAGAAGATGGAAGGAGTCTAGATGCCTCTAATAGTATAAAGGCCAATGACAAAGAGGAAACACCTTCTATCTGTGTGCGAAATAAGCAAATTGATAGTGCAGCAAATGGCAGTAGTCAATATAGCGTGAGTAATAGAAACAAAAACCTCTCTGACTACAAGTTGATTGATCCGGACGAGATTGTTGATCCAGCGACATTACATAATGATTACATCGATGAGGAAGATGCAGATGATAATTCAAGTGAGAATTCTGATACTTTGAGTGACTCATCTTTACAGCCTTATGACTTGTCAGATGATGACACGGACCTAAAGAGAAAGTTCTCACAGCTTATCGACATTGTTGGAGCTTTAAGGAAACCTGACGATCCAGATGGAGTAAGTTGTTGATATCATTAAGTCATCTTCTCAGGGGGCTTGCCTTGATATAGGTCATTGTTCTGAATGATAATAGCAAACAGCAGACTGCCTAAAACATGTCTGACATGAAAACTATCCTGTTATTTTCAAGTCGTAATTGAGACGAGGTGGATATGATCATTAAAATGTTTTCCATTTTTTTTCAATATCCCTTGGCGGTATTGGTCATGATGTTCCCACACCATATGGAGTGTCTTACAAAATTTCTCACCTATTTCAAGTTCAAAGTATACTACAGTATAAATTGTTTATCTTACTTTAGCAAAATGCTTTTCATTTTGCAGGTTGAGAGAGCGTTGGATGTTGCTGAAGATTTTATCAGAGCATCACCTGATGAACTTGAACATGTATCAGGGGAGCTTATCAGAGCACTTGTACAGGTTCGTTGCTCGGACCTGACTGTTGAAGGAGAGGAAGAATCGGTAGAAGTTAAAAGACAAAAAGCTCTGACAGCATTACTTGCCACACGTCCATTTGAGTCTTTGGAAGCCCTTAACAGGTTATTATATTCACCTAATGTGGATATTAGTCAACGCATCTTGATACTTGATACAATGACAGATGCAGCACAAGAACTTGCTGCTAGTAAATCCATGAGAGTTAAGCACCATCAGAGGGTGCTTATATCAACAATTTCTGACCCCCATCCATGGTTCCTGCCCAGCAACAGAGGGCCTCCTGGAGCAACTCCTTGGAAAGAGGTCTCTGAATCAGGAACGCCATTAAGCTGGTCATATCGCTATGAGAGAGAACTTCCTTTGAAATCCAATCAGTTTAAGACAGGGAAATCACGCAGATGGAGCCTCCAATCAGCCGGGACACGAGACAAACAGATTGAATGGTCAAAAAATAAGTTCCCAGTTTATGCAGCTGCTTTCATGCTTCCGGCCATGGAAGGCTTTGATAAGAAGAGGCATGGTGTCGACTTGCTTGGTGGGGACTTTATTGTTCTTGGGAAACTCATATATATGCTTGGCACTTGTATGAAATGCACAGCTTTGCACCCAGAAGCTTCTGTTTTGGCTCCTCCGCTTCTTGATATGTTGAGCTCTAGGTAACAACTCGAACCTTGTTCATAACACTGCACAGTGGATATAGTTGTACCAAGGTTAATTCTATGAAGGAAGTCCTTCTGTTGATAATGTTTTGTTTGCATTTGATCCAACCTATTCCTAGCAAGCCCATTCTGGGCTGTTTTACACCCTAATGTGTTGCACGTGTACCATTGGCCTCCAATTTGATTATTTTGTTTTTTTGCATTCTCTCTTAAAGTCTAATGGTAATTTGCTATTTGCATGCAGAGCTGTATCTCATCATGCAGAAGCATATGTCAGAAGATCCGTTGCCTTTGCGGCTTCATGTGTATTGACTGCACTTCATCCCTCCTTTGTAGCATCGGCTTTAGTTGAAGGCAATTCTGAAATTTCTCAAGGGCTTGAATGGATACGCACATGGTCCATTCAGGTTGCTGAATCAGATACAGACACCGAGTGCTCAACGGTTAGTATCTTTTTCACTACACCTATTTTATTCTTGTCATCTGTTCTTTGTTCGTTTTTGGCTGGTCTCTATAGTTTTGTATAATAACTTTTAAGTCTAAATATGGCCATGGCTTCAGTTCCAACATAAGGAGAATATTTTTGATACTAAAGAAATAAATATTGGTAGTATTCAAACTTTCATTGTAGCTGAAAGTATATATAAAGAAAATGCTTTTGATACGAAGAAATAATATTTATGGTGAAGCCTAGGTGTCTTTCTTTTTATTCTTTTGACAGTGTTTCTACCCTGTTAGCAGCACAAACGGAATTCTTTCTAATTGTTAGGACTGCCGAATTGTTAATTTTCCATAAACAATATCGTTATCATTTCTCATTCTAGGACACCATGGCTGATCTATTATTGGATGTCATTATAGTGAAGGGTAGATCCATCTTGTATCAACTTAACAGAGCACTTGGAAAGAAGAATGGTGCTGTTTTACAACCAAAAGACAATATGGCTAAGAAAGTATTTTTGTGCTTGAAGAAACAAATTCCACTCGCATTTAGGATTAGCAATTGAGGTGGCTAGCTCATCGTTAAGATAAAACCATACAAGTATAATTTGTGTTCATGTAATTATGCCTTTCCATTTGTGTGGTATATGTTCTCAGCTTTCTGACCTCACTTCATGTGGCCCTATATAATTGTTTACAGCTCGTTCAATTTATGCATGCAAGCTAGAATAGTCGTACATTTGTTCTGAAATCAAGCACATTGTAACAATAAACTGCTTCTTTGGTTAACTGACAATTTTGAGCTAAACTTTGCAACAAGAAATTTGCAGAAACTGTAAAATACAGATACCATAGGCATGAAATATTGGTGGAAGGAGGGCATGAGCACAATTTTTCAGATAAATTGCATCTTTCAAAGGTTTTAGTTACACAAGAAACCAAGTTTTAGTTTTGAACTCTTCCAAGGGATTGCAAAACAGTTTGATGAGCAAAAGATTATATTTGTTGCCTATAGTGTAGATAGATTGGATTTGTTTGTTTTCTTTAATGTCAGGAAAGGAAGATGATATCATACTGTCAACAAAATGGATAAAATATTGCTGTCCTTGTTGTGGCTGACTAAACATTATCATCCAGATGGCTATGGCATGTCTTCAACTTCATGCTGAAATGGCTCTCCAAGCTTCTCGTGCACTCGAGTCTTCAGACTACTCTTTCAAGACAAAAAGCGAAGGCATTGGTTTATCTTCTAACTTATTGAAAGGAGAAATCAAAATCCCACACCCACATACAGGACACATGATATGAAACATATACATCTGCGGTACCGTCTTCCTCGCTCCTTGCTATCATCATCTTGTAAAAATTTAGACTAGTTTTGTAATCAAATATAAATCGCACAAAGGTATAACTGTATAAGGAATAAGGAAAAGGACACATAGTTTTGTAATTCAGCTTGCTCAGGCTACACTTTTATACTGCATTTCAAAATGAGTACTTTTCAATGGAATCTTGAAGGAACAAGACTTTTGTTTTTAAACTGCCTTACAAGAGTATGCAACATTCTTCATGACATGAAGCTTTTGAAAATGCACCATTACATCCAGTTGATTTGTTTTAGTCCACATCCATCACTGGTTTTGCTTGTAACCAATTAGTCATTCTCATGCAGATTTCTATGGCATGCCTTGTGCTGAAACAAAATGGCTCTACAAACATCTTGCTCTCAGAGTAGACCTTGAGTTACCTTAATCAGCAACCCGCACACAGGTTCATACAAGTTATATCCCGTCTTCCTTGCTCATAGCACCATCCTGTACTTTTTAAGGCTAGTTTTGTAAGCAAGATTGTAGAAACGATAGGCTAGTTTTTGTTGGAATTATTTTCGTAAGGTTGGATGTGGTAAATCGTTAGTAGGTCCGGAGACTATGAATAATAATGTATATAATATTAAATGGCATTCCCTTATATAACAGCTGTGATTAAGAATCCTCTCCTTCAATTACAAAAGGCACAAGCAACACAAAACAAAAAACAATGCAAATGTTGACACAAAAACTATTGAACACTGATATCCAAAACCTTGGTGGTAGGACTAGCTTTGGGGATGGTGATATACAAAACCCCATCTTTAACCTCAGCTTTGATTTTATCAAAGGCGACATTATCAGGCAAAGCAATTCTGCTCTTATACTTTCCATAACTCTTTGAAGACCACTCATCCTCTTCATCTGCAACACCCTCTTCTCCATTTTTCTTCTTGGGCACCTTCTCAGCTGTGACAACCATCATGTTATCTTCCACCCAAACCTTCACATCAGTTCTTGTCATCCCAGGCATGTCAAACCTCATCTTGTACTCATTCTCACCTTCTTTGATCTCCCATGGTGTCCTCCCTCTCCTGTACCCACCACCAACATTATCCTTTGCTTGCAATGGTGAAGCCCAAGTGTTGTTGTTGTAGGCAAAAGGGTCATCCATCAAGCTCTCCATTGTATCCATCATTTGCTCAATTGTTCTTGCATTTGGAAACCTGTCCCATAGCCCTGTTCACAATTAACCAATTCAAGGTCTATCAGTAATAATAATTCTGGTTAGTACCCAAGTTTTTTCATAATGGGTATTTTGAAAAGTACTTGTTACTTACCTATTGGAGCACCTCCTTGGGGTGTACCCCTTTTTTGTTGAGGCTTGTTTGTTCTCTGCAAGTGATCAAGATCGCTTCTCCCATTTCCTCCTCCTGCCATGGACTTGACACTCAAAGGTTGGAACTTTACAAAAGTAGGCTTGAGACCAGTGCTTCTTTTGGAAGAGAAAAGGTGAGGGACATTAAGATTTGATAGAGTTGTAGACATCTTTTGGAGTTGTAGATTACTGAAAGATTTAATTTTGCTTTCTCAATGGAAGCTCAAGTGGTATTTCCAATGGTATATAAGGAGGAGTGGAGGTTTCTGGAATATTGTAGTTCGCTTTGGATACACAAAAAGTTTCTAAGAGCTTTCTAGAGATGTCAAGAGGCCTTCCAACCTCTTTGGCCGAATGGACCCGTGAAGAATAATGTGCTTTGGCTCTATTCTAAAAATTCGCCTATACTTTTTTTTTTTTTTTTTTTCTCAAAAATAAAAAATTCTATTATTATTATTATTATCATTATTTTGAAAAAAAATTATATTGTATATTTTGAAAAAATTAATAAATATAAACGAATGATAGCACAATACATCTCTAATCACTTCATAATGTAAAAGTGATGGTATAAAATGAGAATTCGAAGTAGGGGTTTTTTTTTTTTTTTTTTTTTTTTCTTTTCTTTCTTTTAGTTTATGACTATTTGGTTTCCATTAATTTTTTTTAACAAAGAAGATGAACACCAATTAAACTTATATATAAATTTATGCGAGACGGAGAAATATCAAAGGTTGACGATGAGAAGATGCATAGTTGAATTGGTGAATGAATATGAAATAGTTTGTATATAACTTTTTTTTCTTCTCCAAAATACAATATTAAAATATGCTTCAACTATTAAAATTCTAGAAGAGTGCTTCTAGGGAGTCTGGGTCTGCTGCCTGGGTGGCATTTTTACATTTTTGCTCCAGCCTTTTTAACTACTCTTTAAATATAACAACAATAAAAGATGGGCAAAAGGATAATTTTGCCCCCTCAGGCTGCAAACCCAGACTCCCTAGAATTATACATTCTAGAATGATTTGAAGGGTTCTTCGTGAAATCCAAGTAGGATGGATATCATGGACACCAATCCTATCTTCTTCACCGTCTCTTTCAAATTTCTATCCAATGAATGAGAAACCGATAAGAGCAACCCATCATCTTCTTCTTCTCTATCCATCTCCACTGAAACAACCATGGCAACATCTTCCCTCAGTAACTTCCTCTCCTTGTTATCTCCATCATCTTCAACACAACCCCACACCAAGAAACCCCTAAACCAACTAAACCCACTACCCCTTTCATCCGATTCCCTCCCAACTCTTCGAATCACTCACAAACCCATCACCTCCTCTTTGACTGCCGAAGAGGGGTTTTCTCCATCTTCTTTGAAAGACTTGATGTCTGTAATATATCATTCATTCGCTTATGCAAATATCATTTTCTTCAAAGCCCCTTTAAACGCCATGATTATGCCTGCGGAGGATGAGCCTGAAGAGGTTCTATTGAAAAGGTTTAATACAATTTAATGATCAAAGACTTTTTGCAAGATTTAATAAAATTGAGTAAAAACCCAAATTTACTATTATTAATTAGATTTATTTGAAAAATAAAGAAACAATAATGGAAAACTATTTAATTTTTCGATAAACAAAAGGCAGAAGAAGAGGGAATGCATATGTGCTAAATAATTTAAACTAAGGAATTTGTATTATTCTAGGAAACTAATCTTTTTATATAATTATCAATTGCATTTGGATCATTTTAATTCGACGGTTGAAATGTGTGTCCTCGCCGAGTGTTCGTGAAATTAACTTCATTGAATCATCACTCATTAAAAATAAAAAAAATAAATAAAAAAAATTCGACCTTCAAAATTCTAGAATGATCACGAGGGTTCCTCATTATCCATATCCAATTCCATGCCACATGTATGAAATCCAAGTAGGATGGATACCATGGACACGCATCATCCATCTTCTTCCCTGTAATTTCTATCCCACTGGTGAGTGTGAGTGAGAAATCGATCAGATCAACAAAAGACTTAAAACGCACATCATCTTCTACACTATCCATCTCGACTGAAACAACCATGGCGACATCTTCCCTCAGCAACTTCCTCTCCTTATTATCTCCATCATCTTCAACACAACCCCAGACCAAGAAACCCCCAAACCAACTAAACCCACCACCCCTTTCATCCGATTCCCTCCCAACTCTTCGAACCACTCACAGACCCATCACCTCCTCCCTGATTGCCGAAGAGGGGTTCTCTCCTTCTTCTTCGAAAGACTTGATGTCTGTAATATGTCCTTCACTCGCTTATGCGAATACCCTTTTCTTCAAAGCTCCTTTAAACGCCATGATTATGCCTGCGGAGGATGAGCCTGAAGAGGTTCTATTGAGAAGGTTTAGAAGGGAGGTGATGAAGACGGGGGTCATTCCGGAGGTTAAGAGGAGGAGGTACTTTGAGAACACTCAAGATGAGAGGAAGAGGAGGATTCGTGATCTTGCTAAGAAGAACAAAAGAAGGTTAGAGTTTTCATTCATTATGTTTATTTCTCTTCATTTTTTCCCCATCTTTTATTGCTTGAATTTTACAGTAATTCTTTAATGGTTGAATTCTTTTAGTGCTTTTTTTAGGAGAAGCCCTCATTTAATACATTGTTTGGGGGGTGTTGGTTGAAGGCCTTCCCTTGATGGGATTCACTGCAACTCCCTCCTAAAATGAAGATCAAAGGGTCTTCTTGGTGAAATCTTTCTATGAGAAAAAGAAATGAGGGTTCTATCCAGTTAGTGTTATGTTCTTTATAGCCTTAACTTTTCTCCTTGAAGACTGATGATTACAAAAAGCAAGTATCCCTAGTTTATGAATTATTTGAAGTGTTTTCTTTTTATGGTGGATCAGCAAAACAGATAGATGATATTGATATTAAAAAACAAGGATGGCACTTGTGAAAGAGGCAATTACAAAACCACCAGGTAGAGTTAATACATACCTAAGGTGAACATAAACTATCCCAAGGAAAAATACAAACATGAAAAAATGCCTTTATGGTGATGCCCCATAACCATCGAGTTGTTTTAAGCTTTGTGGCGAGAGTGCCGATCAACCACTGGCTGGTCTGCAGAATGTTCTGCAGTCTTAAGATCTTGAAGGGAGAGTCTGCTTGTGGAGGTTTGTGAAAATTCTTACTTTTTGGCTCTGTAGGCATGCTGCATGTTGTGTGGTGTTAAGATCTTAAATAGAATCACTATGCTTGTGGAGATTTTACAAAAAATTCACCACTGAGAACAACAAACAATACTTGATTGGTTCTGATTCATTGTGTCAAAAGTTTTGAACTTTGAGATTGTTCGGTCCATTCTCCTATGCAAAAGGACACATGATTTTCAAAACAAATCCCATGCTTGATACATATGGATACTCAGCACTCATATACATGTATCGACACTCCAGTAGACACGGACTTGTTACATCCTCATATTTGTACATATCTTTTGAAGGTTATGAGTATATCATCGTAAGATGGTAATATGAATGTAACAATACTCGGTATTAAAAAAAAAAAAAAAAAAAAAAAACTTATGATATTGATATGTGACCCTGTATTGGTGGGTTATTGGGTTGACTTATCAGTTATCAGTCACCTTGTACCTGTGCCTTACTCTGATACCCATATTGGTGTCATTGTTACATAGCTTTGGTTTAGTACCCGAGCTCAGGCGCTGAAAGAGATATGTCCCCATATTTTGGCATCATAAATTATAGATAATATTCCCGAATGAAGAAGAATTTATCTTAGTTTATCCATTTTCTTTTCTATGAATATATCTATATATTAAATGTTGTGAATGTAATTGCTTTTAGTTTGTGGATTGCTTTACTTGATAAACTGAAAAAATTTCCATCAATTGCCAGACGCACGCCATTTAGACCCCGTGACGATATGGTGAAGGAGGAAGTTTCAAAGGAGAAGGATGATGATCTTGATGAAGATAACTGGGAGGTATCCAATTAAGACATGCCACATTAATGGAAATTCTCCCTGCCCGCTAAGTCCTACAAGTTGCATTTTCCAAATTGTAAGCCTTCTGTTTTCTTCATAGTTGACTTAAGACGAGTCCTGTTTTTGTAGTAGTATTTTGTTATGCAACATGATTCATACAATCAGTAGATTTGTTTTACTGCTTATACTTTTTTCTTTTTTTCTTGTCTCAGTGAAACCTAAATCTATCTATCAGAAGACAGAAGATCACTGTTCACTTTCAACCTCTTAACTAATTCGTAATCTCTATTAAGATGTTTTAAATTATGACGTATAATGAGGCTTCCGAGTACTGTCCACAGTCCTGAAACTTCAGAGCCAAAGGCAACTTAATGGCTGGTGCCTATAAGGCTATAACCATGCCTGATCATGGGGCATAAATGAAGCACGAGTTCAATGATATTATTAAGGGTTACAAATTAATTTCTCTAAAACAAAGGCTTACATGGAGAAATGAATTGAGTGCCTTTGCTCAAATTTTGTGTTGTAGGATGGTACTTTTGCATTGCTCATATGCCGGGTGTGGACTTAGGGGCTAGTGTCAAGTGCAAGGCATAAATGACGATCGATGCCATACTGCTTTTACATACTTGCGTTCGATAAAGAGATGGGAAGAACTACCTGAGCAGTTAGACTATCAGGCTGCAGAAAGAATAGAGAATTGTATCTTTATTCATAAATTCAGCAGGACTTCCCTCATGTTTTCTTTTTCCTTCAATTTTTTACTAAATCTTATTAGAGTGAGGTTGCAATTATTTTCATTAAGAAAAAAGAAAGTCAGACTTCTCACCGGAGTAAGAACTAAGACGTTTTCATTGAGCATTTCCATTTTGTTATCGGAGTTAGAACTTTTGCAACTTATGCTTAGAAGCTAGTAAGAAGCAAAAATAAATGTTTTGGATATGGTCTAGAACTTTACTTCTAATTAGAAGAAAAAACAAACGCTCTGTGAGAAGTTGATGGTGAAAATGAGAGTTTTAGTAGGTTTCCCGAGAAACATTTTTTTTTTGTGAGAAAACCTTTTTCTTTAATTTTTGAATATTCGATCTATGTGGTACAATATTGTTTATTTTGGGTCAAGGTCTGTGGGGCTTTAAAATGCATTGCACTAAGGTGATTTAACCTCTTATATATATAGCACATCTCACTTTCTCACTCGGGCGATGTGAGATTATAATATCTAGGTAACATGTTAGCCTCTGAGCCCATTCATATAAGGTAGCTCCGTCCACACAAGAAGCTATCAGTCCGCCACACAAGGTAGCTCTTTGTTATAATTCACCTTCTTAGGGCTCAACGTCTTTATTAGTACACTTTTGGGTGGGTTTGGCTATAATACAATTCTGTAACGACTCGATCCTTATGATAAAATGTGTTTTAAAGTCATGTGAGTCTTGAGCCCAAAGTGGACAATATTGTATCATGTGGATTGAGTTGTTACATTCACCCATTTCTTTTTCAAATCAAGTTTTAACAACAGTTAAACATCTATAAATGGACAGGGAAAATCTATTCACCAATTTCTTTTTCAAATCAAGTTTTAACAACAGTTAAACATCTATAAATGGACTAAGGAAAATCTATTAACTTAGCGATTATATATTTAAATAATTGATAAATTAATAAGTTATTAATTAATAGATAAATTAATAAACATTACTACTTATTAATTAATCAATAAATTAAGAAACATTACTTTATTGTTAATTAGTAACTTATTAATTTATCAAGGTGTTTACTTATTTTCTTAAATATTGTATATTGTATTTAGTTTTTCGTTTTACGAATTAATAATTTATGTATTTGTTTAATCAAGTAAAATTCACGAATCTACTTATTTAAAAAAAAAAAACGTATTGTACATTGTTTAATGTACTACATACAATGTAGTATTCCATTTAACCAAGTAAAAACTCTATTTAAATAACAAAAGTCATAGTAACACAACACATCATGCATATAATAATGACATCTCATCTTATCAACAATGACGGATGAAATGTGTAAAACATTGTGTGGATATTACAAAGATAATCCAGGTAGTACTCGGGCAGTGATGACATTGAATAATTTTTGTTGCATCATGAGAAAGAGAAATTCTAGCTGGCCTGGGAGGCGCGCCTGGGTCGCTGCCTGGGAGGCTCCTTGGCACGCGCCTGGGAGGCTGCCTGGCACGTGAATGAGTTTTTTGGAGGGAATTTCAGCAGCCAAAAATTGAAGCCCCAAATTCGATTTCGATTTTCATCAAATCCTCCCTCCCCAATTGAAGAAGAAAACCGAGAAGAAATCAAAGCTTGGTTTATCCTCCCTCCATCGCATCTTCCCTCCCCATCGAAGAAGAAGCTCCATCACACCCTCCCTCCCTCCCCATCGAAGAAGAAGCTCCATACTCTCCCTCTCCATCGTCGACTCCACTGAGAGAAGAATCGAGAGAATCAGCGACCCATTCACGTGCAAACCAGATAAGGTAAGTGCCAAACTTGATTTCTTCTTGTGGGGTTCTAGATCTAGGGTTCCTGACAAACTTTTTTTTTTTTTGTATGTGAGTTTTGTTTCACTCTCCATTTTCATGTTCGGCAACAATACAGAAATATATAGTATGAAAAATTCAAGGCAACTTGAACTTGTTCACTCTTATTCACAGACTCCACCACCAATACAAAGCTCTCTCTTCTTTAAACTCATTTTCCCATTACCGATTCCATGCTATCGCTGGGGTTTTAGGGCTCAGTGTCTTGGTCTTAGCAATTAGAGATGTAAAGTTTGGATCTTTACGTGGATTGTTACCGTCCACTGACTCTTCTTCTTCTGAGGAGCTTTGCTTCAATTGTTGCCAAGATTTTGCAACCCAGCAATGAAGCAAAGCTCCTCAGAAGAAGAAGAGTCAGTGGACGGTAACAATCCACGTAAAGATCCAAACTTTACATCTCTAATTGCTAAGACCAAGACACTGAGCCCTAAAACCCCAGCGATAGCATGGAATCGGTAATGGGAAAATGAGTTTGAAGAAGAGAGAGCTTTGTATTGGTGGTGGAGTCTGTGAATAAGAGTGAACAAGTTCAAGTTGCCTTGAATTTTTCATACTATATATTTCTGTATTGTTGCCGAACATGAAAATGGAGAGTGAAACAAAACTCACATACAAAAAAAAAAAAGTTTGTCAGGAACCCTAGATCTAGATCTAGAAACCCTAGATCTAGAACCCCACAAGAAGAAATCAAGTTTGGCACTTACCTTCTCTGGTTTGCACGTGAATGGGTCGCTGATTCTCTCGATTCTTCTCTCGGTGGAGTCGACGATGGAGAGGGAGGGTATGGAGCTTCTTCTTCGATGGGGATGGAGGGTGTGATGGAGCTTCTTCTTCGATGGGGAGGGAAGATGCGATGGAGGGAGGATAAACCAAGCTTTGATTTCTTCTCGGTTTTCTTCTTCAATTGGGGAGGGAGGATTTGATGAAAATCGAAATCGAATTTGGGGCTTCAATTTTTGGCAGCTGAAATTCCCTCCAAAAAACCCATTCACGTGCCAGGCAGCCTCCCAGGCGCGTGCCAAGGAGCCTCCCAGGCCAGCTAGAATTTCTCTTTTATTTATGAGTGGGAGAAGATTGATTTTTAACCATGGTTAAAATAGACAGATTGTCCAATGTCACATGTGGGCCACGTAGTACGGCCTTTTTATTTATTTATTTGGTTTTTGTAATCTGGAGAGATTGTGTGAAACGGCAGATCTGGCTTGGGGTCTTTGATCGGCTATGGTCGGAATGGGACGGCTTTTGTATAAGATTAGACTGCCATTGGAACTTTAAATAATTTTATTTTTACTAAATATTTTGTGTTGAACATTTATATCACTATCATGTTTTCGCTCTCAATCAGTATTGAAGTGTAAGTTTATTCTAAGTTAAAAATATATATTATAAATTTTAGGGTTAGATTCAGTCAAATTTGAATGAGTTCTCTCCCAATCTTTAAATTTGCCAAAACATGAAATTTAGGATTTTTGTTTAAATGTGCATTAAGATGTCTGACTCATTTTTTTTAATGATATAATCGTTTTGTCTCATTGCTTTGAAAAATAGTAAAGAAGTGAAATACATTATACGTTTTCTAATTATAAAAAATATATTTTTAAAATTGTAGTGCTTGTAATGATTATTGATTTTGTTGGAAAGATCTTCAAAAATGCATTTCAACGATACTAAGTTTACCAAAATCCGACAACAATGTAGATAGTTATGATAATTTTCATTTATCCAAAAGGAAAACACAATATTTTATTTCTCCGCCACTTGTACATTCCACCCCAACTTTTTTCAAAAAAATTTCATTATTTTTGTCATTCTACATGTTTTATATTTACAAATATGTCATCATAGGAAATGAATCTCAACCCTCAAATTCAATGCATTTCTCAACTTTCAATCCTAACCATTGTTTATCTCTAATCATTTCGATTTGATTTTGTCATAGTCAACAATGAATAGTAAAACATCACTCTGAATTGTAATATAGACTAGAGTATGTTCCGTGCCGTTGGCACTCCACATAATTTTATTTTTGCTAATTTTTTTGTGTTGAACACCTCCATCACTATCCCCATTTTCACTCTCAATCAGTATTGAAGTGTAAGTCGATTCTAAGTGTAAGCCTATTCAATCAAATTTGAATTAGCTCGAGGAAAATTTTAAACGCCGAGAATGAGTTATCCCCCAATATTTGAATTCGCCAAAACATGAAATTTAGGGTTTTTATTTAAATGTTCATTAAGATGCCCGACTCATTTTTTCTGGTATGATCAGTCTGGCTCAATGCTTTTAAAAATATTGAAAAATATAAAAAACGTGAAATATTTTATATGTTTTTTAATTATAGAATATATATTTTTAAAATTTTGGCATTCGTGTTGATCATTGATTTTATTGGAAAGATCTTAAAAAATGAATTTCAACGATACTAGATTTACCAAAATCCGATAACGATGTAGATAGTTATGATAATTTTCATTTTGCTAAAAGCAAAACACAATATTTTCTCTCTGCCACATGTACATTCCACCAATTTTTTTCAAAAGTTTTTCATTATGTTTGCCCTTCTACATGTTTTATATTTACAAATATGTTATCATGGGAAATGAATCTCAACCCTCAAGTTCAATACATTTCCCAACTTTTAATCCTAACCATCTTTTATCTCTAATTTTTTTGATTTGACTTTATCTCAGTCAGCAATAAATAGTAAAACACCACTCTGAATTGTAATATAGATGATTTTTAGCTAGGGTATGATCTTTCTAATTAAATTGTTTAAGAAATTGATGTCAGGGTGATTTTGGGTTTGATCTATTCAAAATTTATAAAATACTTGATTATGCGTCCAAATCTGTTGCTGTCGATTTCTGACAATGACCAATTTTATGGTGGTTGAAGGCACTCTGATGTTAAAGTCAGGTTACTAAGTAAGGATGAATGTAGATTGTAAAATTCGGTTATCCCTTTGTTCACCTTATATATCAAATATTTCACTATTTTATTGACTCTATCGTCAAGGTATGATGGAGGGACGGGATCTCGCTCGAAATCTTACCGGTTCATGAAAGAGTTGACTTCGACACTTGACTTTGTTTGAGACCCAATACTTGATTGGATCAAGAGCTGTGAAAAGTGAATTTTGGGCTTGTGACAGCTCAGATATCTGTGTTCAAGTTTTATCGTCCTGGGCCAAGGTTCAAGATTTGCACCACGTTGGACTCGTGTAGTCTGACTTAGATGCTCGACTTACGAGCTAAACAATGACTAGGCTGAACCTGAGTTAGACCATACTTGAGCTTGCTTGAGACTGCACTCAGTTCTTTTCGTATTAGGGTTTACCCACGCCATGTGTATGGTTGCGGTCAAGTTAATGTTTGATGTCTCATCACTTGAGCTATATACTCGCACTATTGAACAAATGTAATAGGACATGAGTAAAGTTTTGCTGATTAATGTGAAATTGTACAATACTCATGTGAAAGTGTTTCTCCAATCAAATTCACCCAAGATGTGGATTGAGCATGGGACATTTGTTTTACGAAGAAAACACCCCAAACACTTGGCTGGTTGGTATCAATTGGTATACCAATAAACAAGGAAGTACTAAATGGTGTAAGAGAATAAATACATGCATGATGGTATCACACAGTTCACATGTCCATCGTTGGATTTTCAATTTATTGTCTCTGATCCATGATAATAAAGAAGAAATATTGGTTGGGTAATCAAGAGCATGTGTTGGGGGTCATGAAATCGTACACTACACCCCTTATGACTGATCAGTACTGAGCTGAGTACAGGTTATATAGTAATGTCTAAAGTTGAAAGGTGAAATAAGGTCAAAGTTCATTCCTCAGTAGTTACAGTTCTTCATGCTTATAAAGAGAAAGTTACAGCTCAAGAAACAATGGCAGCCATGGTTGCTGGAGTCTTTGTGAAGACACTGTCAAGGAGAGACCAACCAATCTAATTTCCATTTCTACCTTCATCCCAAAATTTTGCAGTGTCTAGCAACTTGGTCTTTGGTATTGCTGCTCTTCCACTTTGGGATCTAGGAATGGAACTTTTATACGGAGATTGGGGAGAGAGCACTGACAAGTGTGTGGGAAAGGTATTCAATACATGAGTTTTAACTTCATCTCTATCTCCATTTTTTCAAACTCATTGAGAGGGGTAGAATTGACACGCATGTATTGTATATCCTCCCCAGACACTAACCAGACTGAGTAGAACTTTTACTAAGATTTACTAGCTTGAATTGGTTTTTTTATTTTTATTTTTTGAAAAGTAAACGGGGTTTTAAGGACCCCTTAACCTTTATATTAATGAAACAAAAGAAAATACATAAACAATCTCACAGGAAAGAAGATTCACCATTACAAGCCTAAACAGTGTACAAAGTCAATCTTTGTACATTTTGTTTGCTTTCTTATAAAGTCTTTGGTGTAAGCGATTGCAGCCGATTCTATAATCACATCATCACTAGAGAGGCCTGGCTCGTAATGGTCAGAACCTGCTGCACCCTTGAGCCATTCGACTTTATCACCAAATTTGTCAATCCAATCCACCGAAGCCAAAAATCGATCAAACCGACAAATGATAGGTCAATCTTTTCGATTTGACCATGTGAACTTTCCCCATTTTAGACTGAAATCAGCGAGTTCCACATCATTAATGAAGAAACATCAATTTCAAGAAGAAGCAATGATTTGAGTTATATTTTAGTAAGAATTCATAGTCGCATAAGCAATATGTATCAGAAAATTATTAATTTATATATGCAGGACTATGGATTTTTTTAATAATGTATTATCTTATAAACTTAGCAAATTATTAATTTAGCACGTCATTTCAATTTGGGATCGGCCAAAAATATTATTTAATTGAGACCATTAATTTATCGGGTATTAAACTATTGAGAATCAAGGAATTACGTTCTTTGTGATAATTGAATTAAACCAAGTCTCTATGGAATATCAAATTTGTTGGTTTATTCTGCGAACCTCTTGAAAGAAATAGAACAAATTAAAAAAGTTGTACTGAATTCGATAATAGAACCATGGAAACATAATATTATCAAGAATCAAAGTACATAACTTTGCCATCATATTATCAAGAATCTCAACGTATTGGTATTGTTTGTGCAGTTTTTCTTAAGTGCACCGGTAAAGTGCCTGGTATCTTGCCTGATGCTATCCACTTGAGAAAATCTTCCTTTGATTGGGTTTTAGCCTCAATTACATGACCTATTTCAAGGAGGACTACAATGATCAAGAACATAATGACAATGTTTTTTTCCATCTCATTTGACAATGATTATTAGATTATATATAATATAAAATAAACATCCAATTTGATTTTCGATTTTGTTGTATAATTTTTGTTGGTCAGTTCAGTTAATTGAATTTCGTATCGATTCAATTTTGGCCTATTTAATATATAAAGAGGTTCCTTTATTATGCAATCTACCAATCTGCAGCCATATTCCCCTATGGAACGCAAACATACTTGCACACATCTGTAACAAATTTGCTTTGAACCCCAAAGGAAAATTTCAAGTCAGCAATTCAAAGGAAAGAGCAATGTTAGATTATACTTCTGAAATACAACATAAACAAAACTTTCACTGAAGCTCGAAGATAAAAAGTTGCACAATTTTAACAAAATAATACCAAATTTGGAAAAGATGTTACAAAAAGAGTGAATTTGCATATTCAAATGAACTTTGAAATACTAAAATAAAACTACAAGATTATAGGATGTTCATATTTAATTAGTGTTTACATATGCATTAATGTTTCTTCACCCAGTCATATAGGCCAACAGTTTCCACAAGTATATAAAACACTTTAAATGTTTTTTCATCAAACATCTAGCATATATTGTACAAGTTATATATAGATTTCAAAATCGGATTACGCCCCACAAAAGAGATGCAAACTATCGATGAAAAACAACAAAAGAGGCAGCTCATATTACAACCTTGCTTCATTTCGAATTCTTTCCCCAGGCAATTGCCAATTTGCCATTCCTGTCGCCAAAAGTTCAGCCGCATTGCTAATCTCCCTGTTAGATTCAGTGATGCTTATATCTGCAATAGAACATCCTCAGTAATTAGAGCCTTTTTTCACAACTTATTCAAATACTTAAAAAAAAAAAAAAGGAGAATAACAGCAGACGTCAATGTTAAGGTGAACTCTAAATCAAACCCAAGAGATGTGGAAAATGTTTTTCGCCTTCCATGGCAAAAGTACAACCAAACTGAATTTTGCTTGTCTGGAGATTGTCCTTCGATTCTCTGAAAGAGGAGAATCTTCATAAGAGAGGAACCAACTCATCCATTGAGCTCTACCTACAGCTCAAGCAAAACATTTTTGAATAGCTTCCTCTTTATATGGGATATTTATGGTATCCACAAAGTTAATCTTGAAGTTAACAAAAAGTATCAAGTATACAAACTTCTCACTTACGATATTCTTGGATAAGCATCACGTCTCTCTAGTAGCTATTACTCATTAGTACTATGTCCTAAGAAACCCAAATCATCCCATTCAAGTATTTGGCAAAGACCAGATATATTATTGTTACTGTATAAACTCATGATGCCTAAGTAGAAATATTACCTGTGATATTTGTATAATTTTGGTTAATATGCCAACTCTCATTCACTCAACATCAATTGGTGTAGTTGACGAGTTCCAATCATCCAAAAACCTTTTTCCTACAAGATGGAGAAAGGAAGACGAATCAACGTATGCAAGACAATTATAAGAATGAATCAAGCACCACATAAAATTTAAAAATGCAAGTCAATGGTAAACATACCCCATTGTTCCCTTGGGTCATTCTTTTCCCTGCAACATATATATAGGAATAAGTTCTCAAAAGCACCTAAACATGTAGAAACACTCGGATATGATACGCAAAAGCAGACAGTTTTTGCCCTTATCCATATCAACTAAACTACCAAAACAAATATCTTATCCATAATCGATCGGATTCTTTTTCCATTCTTGAGCTTAGTTATGAAGTATTCTCTACGAATTTTTGCATCACAGACTGTTTTTAAATGCACTCATCTTGGAGAAGACATCCAGTCCATTGAGTGTTGTCCCCATTTTGTTGAAGCCTCGGCATTAAGCATGAGTATACAAAATTTTCAAGGTAGTCTTGTGAAGAACACTTTTTCTGCGAATTTTTTTTCTGATAAATTCTGTGGGTGAGAGAGCACCTTACATGAGTAACATGACAAGAAGTGTATTCTTCAATAATAGTTTACATCCCAGAAGTTTTTGTCATGTTTATGATGTGGTTCCCCACTACCCTTTAGGTGGCAACAATATGCATATATTACTAGGTGTTCACAAGCATATTTGATAGCTGCAAGCCAGTAACAATATTTCTGAAAACACTTGGTCATCTATAGAGTTATGTCTAGAAGATCTGTCTTTGTGGTCAACAGTTTAACAAGTTAGTGATGGAGGTTAAAAAGCCAAATCACATGTAACACATGACTACAAGAGGACTTTGGATCTGTTCAAACCATGAGTAAGTTAAATGTAACAAAAAAAAAAAAATCCTGTGGCTTGGCAGGCCGCATCTTCACCGTGTGGATGGTTGTAATGTGACCTACACGACCCATGTGGAGGTCATAAGTTGCAGAACAGACCAAACCCATTTGTTTCATTTCTTTTGCTAAATGACCTTAATATTAGCACAACAAAACAACTGACAGTTCATGTAAAATCCTGCAATAAAAAATGAAGCTTGCTATTTGTCATGGTTAATTATTTAGACCATCTCCACCCATGGGGTGGAAAAGAAAACAATAAATGAGTTTTTCGTTTCCATATTTTACATCTCCATCCCACCCTTCAAACCGGTTTGGGGGAGTAAAATTATAAGGTGGCATTTAGAGTGCCGGATGGCACTTTGGATGCCCGATGATAAGTTTGAGGCAAACCAGAAAGAGAGAGAAAGAGAGAAATCTGTTGGAAAGGTGGGGTGCCCTTATATCCCTCCACTCAACACCGCTCCCCATTCAGAGTGAAAGGAGATAAGGTGCATAATGGGTTTAACATGGACTTTCTCCACGCTGTGTAATCGTGTGAGAACAAAAAATTTGGGTTTTCCTCCATGGGTGGAGATGCTCTTCCTGATGACCCATTCATATCATCATCTCAGTCTTCATTGACTCGTATTGACTCTTCACTCACTCAGGTGGTTTCGACAACTAAAGCAATTAACTTTACCATTGCGTTTTTAGTTTGGATTTTGGGTGTCGGAATGTTTCCCTTTTAACGGTGCTTCTAAATGTATTTCTTTCTCATTTGTTTTTTGTTCAATAATGGCCATGGGATTACCTTCTTCACTCATTCACCATGGTAGTAAAAGATATCATTATACTACCATCGACCAAACAGCGAAAAAACTCGGAAAAGGAAGTGATGTTAGGAAGCCGTGTGATAGGTGGTAACTATCTTGTACGGTTCGGGGGGGTAATTGGCGTACTCCGTTTCATTGGGAGGGATCTTTGGCTCTATCGGACACGCATGGAATTGGAGGTAGCAGTCCACCGATGTCAAGTCATGGACCACTTCCTCCAGCACTTGGAAAAAAGCCAAAAACATTTGACCAGCTGCCCCTTTCCCAATTTTCATGAGGGAGATAAACTGTAAGGAAATCTCTATGGAAGTCATCCATTATGTGATTACAAATCCTTATCTTCAACAACCCCTTAATCTTTCAAAAGTGTCGTATTAGAGCCAAATGTTAGTCAAAGCTTCCTATGCTTGAGAAGTGTTATAGACTTGTACATCTCAAACGAGAAGGGCCATGTCAATGTCTCGAGAGGATAACACGAATGAACTCTTACCCAAAATATCTAGGATTAATGCAGGATAAAATATTACATCATATGTGCAAGATTGATAAATTGCAATATAAAGATACACGAGTCAACTAAAAAAACTCAAGTTCACCTGCAGAATTTGCGGACTTTCATGCAGAAGTTCTCCAAGCCTTCAGTGCTAAGCCAATTTTCATTCAACTGCAACACAATAACATGATGCAAGTTCTAAGTTCTGCTTATCACAAAAAATAACTTAAATATCTTTACCAAAATCACTATGGAACTTAAAACTTACGAAATAAGGAAGGTCCTCAGAAACATCAAAACTCTCAGGAGCACTTCCCAGAAATAGATCTATAAAATAAAGAACAAAAATGCCACAGTCCTCGCCGTTTTTCTGTTGTGGCACCTGAAAATATTTCTTTTGTCAGCCCAAATTTGAGTTCGAGGAGAATCATGTAACCCATCAAGATGTTGTAACAATTTCACCTTAGGGACCAAGAGGGGAATTTTCGCAATGGATTTTTTGTTATGTGGCCTGCCCTCCCCATTATAGATGTCGAGTACAAACCTGGAGAAGTCAATCATAAATACAAGCTTTAGTCAGGCTAAATTTATAAGAAACCATAGTGTATGTATGCGAACATTTTTCTCAGACAAGAAACCATAGTGTAGGTACACCAACTTACTTTCTTATATCAGGTTCAAACCTATTTGGATTAGCCATTTTGAGGGAATCTAGCAGCAGCATGCATGGTTTTCTAGTTTTGGAGTCCAGGCTTTCACCAAAGTGGCACAAAATCAAAAGGCTCCAGTGATTCCTAGATGTTCACCATACAAAAGAATCAAGAGCAACACGATGACCAATATGGTAAAATATATATATGAGAGGAAAAAGGATAAGAATATCTTGAATGGACTGAATACCAAACACTTACCAGCAAAGCAATGGTACAAAAACATATTTCTTTGAGAAAATATGCTTGCTCTTAATCCACCCCAACACCTTTGGTTTGGTTTGTCGTTGCCTATACAAATTAAACCATAGGGAATCAAGATAGGTGAAGGAGGTCTTTTTTTCCTCTGATAAGTCCTTCCATAAGTACCTACACGATGCAAACAAGTCATTAGTACCAAAGCAACTAAATGTTATTTGCATAAATAATCAATTTAAAGTCTACCCACTCTAAGTAACACTCAAAGACATTAGAATCCAACTTCTGAATTTTTGTGAAAATTAATGTCTTAGAGTTATCAATCCTCTCTGTTCGTCTGCGACGAGGAACTGTTCCTGAGAGACATGGTTCTGTTAATTCAAAAGTCGTCGTCTCCTGGGCACTTTGTTGGGTTTTCTTCTTTGAAGGCTTCATTGGAGGTGTCTTTTGAGGTTGATCTATTTTTGGATTTTGATGACATTGAACATCTGTAAAAGAACCACATGTCAAGTCCTCTCGAGTATTTTCCATCCCAAAAGCAATTTTATAAATTCTTGTGTAAGTAACAGAAACTTAAAACTTAAGTTATTAAATTAGGATTGTTTGAGGATCTAAAAGGGAAATATCAAAGGCTACAATGATTCGAGATAAACAAATTAAACCACATAATCCCCTTTTTCTTTGGCAAGCATTATAAATCCAATTTTACAATCTTATTTCTATCAGAACAGCAAGAAACAACAAATCACTAAGACCCGTTTGATGTCTGATTCGACCCTCGCAACAATGGGGTAATCAATTTGTTTGACAAGGTATTGCAGTTGTTTTCAAATTAATATAAGATAATGAGCCTACCATACAGGGAATTGACTAGTCGCTGCTTTGTTGTTCTGCTCTTCTTCTTCTTCTTCATTTCGACTGCAATTGGAATATAAGAGTGATTGGACTAACATCAGAAAGATCTAGAACTAGCAACGTATGACTAAAATGAAAGATTCTGATTTAGTGGCTCAATTTTTAGTCTGTTTCTTAGAAAACTTAACCTTTGGGTATCGCGAAAGCAAAAGATACACCTATGTGCTATGTAACTTACAATCTAATCACAATGACCATTTAAAGGGTCAGATGAAATAAAAATGCTTATAGTTGATACATGATCTCGTGGAACATCAACTGGCCATATACCATTCTCCCCAATTCCAGTGGTTAAGGTGATCCTCAAAGAACAGACCTAATACTAAAGCCCTTTAACTGTAAAACATCCTAAAAAAGAACAGGATACCTGGTGGTGTTTTTTCATATAGATGCATATATGATAGTAGAATACTATCCCCCCATCTTTCTTTTATCTTTAGACAAAAAATTGAAGGCTAGTGCAACCACATTGGTTCGACAAGAAAAGTGCATACAAAGAACAATAGAAAATAACCAAGAACAAGACATTCTGCCTTCAAGCACACCCTAATAATTGCATAAAGACGCGAACCTCAACGGAAACGAACTCATGTTCAGCAAGTCTAAAGCTTCAATAATGCTTATAGAGTGCATTTGGGGATTAAATAAAAGTTTCTTCTTCTTAACCCAATTTACCCAACAAGCTCTTAATGTTTTACTATAAACCTAAATTGTCTAGCTACCAATTAATTAAATCTCTTCTCCCCTTCTTTTTGGCTACAAAAGTTGTTGAATTTCTCATTGCACTATGCTTCCACGACAAAGCTTTCGCATCGGAAGGATCAAAACATAAATTTTCCATCAACCCACGCCCTAATTCACCAATTACTTACCACCCAATCAAATTAGAAGAAAAGTTCAACCGATTTTGCATGAAAGATCAAAACTTTAAACCCTAACTTTACAAGTTTCAGAAAGTTAGCAACAAATTTACCTGAACTGGACGATTCCAGGTCATAAAAAACAGCTTTTTCTTTGCTCATCTTTCTCTTCTTCCTACCACCCATGGTTGTAGCAAGTACAGATTGATCTCTAGATCTCCTTGTGTTGAGTGAATGTGTGTATTAGTGAAGAGAACTAGATTTGGCGGGAACCGCCATTGTCACCTCGGCTTCTCAGTGGAGTTTTTTGGTAATTTTGAATGGATGGTTGATCAAACCTTTTGGTTGGATACATTGGTAGAATGAATTGAATTAGTTAATGAGTAGTCAGTCAATCTAGCGTTGTGCTATTTACCTAGGAATTGTTTATGGGGGAAGGGATCTAATTTAGATCGAGTCTCTCCGGGTCGGGTTTTTTTTTGGACTTGACTCGTGAGACCCGATTAAGCAAATTTATCACGTAAATCACACGGTCACAGTTTTATCACGATAGCTACAAGCCTATATTATCCAATTAAAATGTAAGTTGTTGAAAATATTTTCAAGATTGTTAAAAGAGTGTGCTGAGGAGGAGAGCATCTAGTGGGTGATTCCTTAAATGATAAAGAGTTCTCCCCCATTTTCAATCTCAAAGCTCAGAGTTAGTCCTCCCTCTCCCTCTCTCCATTTTCCATCTCGACACCCTTTCTCCCAAGGAAGCTCTCCCTCTCCACCCTCTCCCCATCATCGATCCACTCAAACGAAGCCAGAGAAGAAGAAGGAGAAGAGAAGAAGCTCTCTCTCGTCCATTCCCTCTCGCAAAAGCTAAGGTAAATCAGAGAAGAAGAAGGAGAAGAGAAGAAGCTCACCCTCGTCCCTTCCCTCTCGCAAAAGCTAAGGTAAGTCTCCCCTTCATTTCTAGATCTAGGGTTTTTAGCTCTAGGGTTTCTTCTTTTAGATCTAGGATTTCTTAATTCTGCTCTTCTGAAAAGGTGAAGTATAATTTCGTTAATATAATATATGTTAATTTACAATTTTTTTTCATTAATACTGTAATGAATCAGTGTATGCCTTATCTGATCTGCTGTGTTTTTGCAAACAACAAGATGTATTTCTAAAAATTGCAGAAAATTTCAGAAAATTTGAGGTGATAATTTCTGAGTAGTAATTATGAGTGATGTTTGTTCATTTCTTACTAGTTCTTTCTTTCTTGATGGTGCGATTATTGTTGTCATTATTATTATTTTTATTGGTTAATATTGTCTTTTTCTTGAATGGAACAAGCATCATTTTCTTTGCGTAGGACCACTTGCACATATATTGTGAACAAACCATTGAAGATGATCATTTCTGAAAATTTGAGGTGATCATTTATGAAAATTTCATTTCGTTGATATAATTAGTATAATTTCATTTATTGGGTATGTGGAGGGTACCAATGAATACTGGTAGGTACCAATGAATCCCCTTTCGTAGATTACCCCAAGAGTATCTTGATCTGAATGGGTAGGGACAACATTCATTACCCATACAAGGTATTTGCTCATAGTAGCAGCGAATATGATCTGACCCACTAATAAGCTTTTTTTTTTAAAGACCACATTATTGGTATATTATGGGTCTTTGTATGTAGTAAGCCACTAATATGCTTACTACAAACGAAGAGCCATAATATAATCATGCCCATAAACTCACTGTATCCGAACCACTCACATTTGGTTTGTAATCAAATGAATATTGTGTTCGGTACATTCATATCAGCTGGTTTGGTCTTTGAATTTATGCATCAATGTATGAATTAGTTCAAATATTTTTATTGTTCTGAAAATCATCTATAGTATTTTTATCGTGAGATCACATCCTTTGTTTATGTGTGTGTTCTAGATCACCTTTTTTTATGACATTGGTATGCACATCATTGGCTGATAATTTATAAACTAACATTACAGAAATGGATAGTGTAGAAGATAATGAATGTATGTTGGTGGAAGATAATGTAGAAGAGGTGAGGGAATCTATAGATGGGATGGAATTCGTCAACCTTGACGAGTTCCAACGTTATTATCATGAATATGGTAATAGAAAGGGATTTCCAGTGAAAATAATGACTACTGAAAAAGATGGTGATTGAAAACCTATGTTCATTCAGCTTTCATGTGGTCGGGCTGGGAAGCAAAAAGGTGATGAAAAAATGTTTTGGGATTGCGTGCGTCGACCAAATGTGGTTGTCAAGCTAATATTAGAGGTCATATACGGGTTGATGGAACAATTTTAGTGAAAAAAGTTACACTTGATCACAATCACGCGTTAAGCCCTAGTAAATCGAAATTTTATCAAAAGAACAGATCTATGAGCTCGTATATCAAGAAGAAGCTTGAATTTGATGATAGGGCAGGTATTAGACCAAATAAGAGTTATTCGTCATGTGTGGTTGAAGTTGGTGGGCATGAAATTTTGCCATTTTCCCAAAAAGACTGTTACAATTATTTGGATAAAATGAGGAAGTTGAGACTTGGTGAGGGGGATGCGATGGCTCTTCATAACTACTTCAAAAGAATGCAAGCTAATAATGCTAATTTCTTTTATATGATGGATTTGGATGATGAAGGTAGGTTGAGAAATGTTTTTTGGGCTGACGCATGGAGCATGACAGCTTACAAGGAGTTTGGGGATGTTGTTACATTTGACACTACATACTTGACAAATAAGTATGAGATGCCATTTGCTCCTTTTGTTGGGGTGAATCATCACGGCCAGTCAATTCTTTTGGGATGTGGATTGATATGTGGTGAGAGTGAGACGATTGAAGAATTTGTTTGGATTTTTCAAACATGGCTCGTGTGTATGAATGACAATGCTCCGTCTGCTATAATCACTGATCAAGATAGGGAAACGAAGAGGGCCATTGAAATTGTATTTCCCAGCACACGACACAGATGGTGCTTGTGGCATATCATGAAGAAGTTGCCCGAAAAGCTGTCTGGTTGCAATGAATATGAGGCGATCAAGTTTGCAATGCATAGAGCAGTTTATGATTCCCTGTCTCATGATGAGTTTGAAGAAAATTGACATGGTTTTATTGATAAATATAGTCTGCATGAAAATGACTGGTTGGGTGGATTATACTATGAAAGGATGCGTTGGGTGCCAATATTTCAAAGAAATAGTTTTTGGACGGGGATGTCTTCAACTCAAAGGAGTGAAAGCATGAATGCTTTTTTTGATGGTTATGTGAATTCGAAGACCACATTGAAACAATTCGTAGAACAGTATGATAATGCACTTCGAAGTAGAGTCCAAAAGGAAGCTAAACAGGACTTTAAATCTTTTAGCCGAAGGATTCCTTGCATTACTCCTTATGCAATAGAGAAAAAAATTTCGAGATGCCTACACTACAAATTTTTTTTAAAGAGCTCCAACAAAAGATAGCAGGGAATCTATGATGTAGAATTGTCGGTGAAGTTATGGATGAGGGTGGCTGTGAGTTGTACACTATTAAACAAGACTTGGTGATAAATGATAGGCAACGATCGGTCCATTTTGTAGTCTCTTTAAATGTTGACGACTTTGGCATCAAGTGTAATTGTCAATTGTTTGAGTTCAGAGGGATTTTATGCAAACATATATTGAAAGTCTTGTTTGAAAGAGAGATTCATGTTATACCTGATAACTATGTTCTTCGAAGGTGGAGGAAAGATGTTAGGAGGGCTCATACGAAGGTGAAAACTGTTTATTCAGATTGAGGAATGAAGCCTGAAAATGTGCGATTTGAAAAGATGTGCAATGCCTTCTATGAAATGGCTGAATTCGCCACTGAGGATGAAAAGAAGACATGCCAAGTTCAAGAATGGATCACTTTGAAGATGGAGCAACTTAAAATTGTCGGTGGTGATGAGCATGTTGATTCACAGAGGTATTTGGAAGTGGGCACCACTACTTCTAGTTCTGCCATCCATATTCATAGTCCATTAGCGGTTCGTAGCAAAGGACGACGGTCTAATTCAATGATTAAATACACCGTCGAGAAGATATGTAAAAGGATACAAAGGAAAAAAAAAAGAAAACACGCAAACGAATCAGGCCATTGAGACTAATCTGGTATGTTTTGCAATGTGTTTTATGAATGTATATTTTTTAAGTTAAGAATAGTGAGTTTTATTTATAAATGTCATTTGTAGGGTTTACAGTGTATGCCTTATGTTATGCCTCGTGAAAGCAATACGATGTCTAGTCAAAGCAATACACAAGTTTGTTTGTTATATTTACAAGGTATGAATCAGTAAGTATGTTTGCCCACTTATGATTTGTATGTTTGTTATCGTTAATGATGATAATACGGGGTCACGCAATTTACAACCTGGAAGAATTGATCAATTCTACTCGCTCTTCTCAAAGGTACACATTTTGTAGTTTGTATGGTTTGTTTGTTTGTTATGTGTTTTGTATGCCTCATATTATTTATTTTTTAATCATTATTATTTATTTTTCCAGCCGCCAGGTTCAAGCCACGGAATGGACTATACAAATTATAGGTTATGATCAGGTTGGTTAAGCTTGCAATCTGAATTTGTTTTGCAATCTTTCTATTTTGAATGTCAATGGTGGCACATTCAGTTCACCTTATTATGTGCTATGTGATCTGACCAAGCAATTTATGTGATCAAATCTTTCTGTTCTGTGTGATCTGTTGTGTGTTTATTTAATTCTGCTCACATTTGTATGGACAGAGATCGTAAACATGCATAATTGATTACTTGCAGTAAAGTAAGCCACAAACTTAGTCTGTATGTATTATTATGTCCAATGTGGTGAGTAGAGAATGCCAATATTTTGATGAGCAAAGCAGGGCTGACAACATCCAGTGATATCAGCAAATTATACTTCACCAAGCAAAGCAAGTAAAAGAGATAGTGTCCATTCTTTTTTTGATGAACAAAGATAGTATCCATATACACTCTCCTTCCCAACTCTTTTCATTAATCCTTCATCAAGAAGTATGAATCTTTTACCAATTTCATTTTTTTTCTTATTGTTCTCAAGACATTCTTCAAAACTGATGCTGGAGGAGGACCTCCTGGGTATACTGACCCTTTCACTGGCTCTTTATCTAATAAGCAGAAATTTGCCTGTACAAATGCTAATTCAGACAATGTTCAAATATTTATGTTGATCTAACCTGTACAAATGCAAATTAAGACAATGTGCCTTTTTAACAAGGTCGCGGGATCATATATGCTGCTCTTTATGACTATATGTCCCCATTCGAAGTTTGTTTGTTGTCACAACTGCCAACTTATTTACATTGATCTCCTTTGACAGGGTTGGATTACTGAGATGGCGTCTTATGTGAAATCTAGACAGTAATCACTGCAAAAGAAGATGACATGATTTGCACTATGATAGACCTCCGATAAGATGTTATGGTGCTATGCATTGTGAATCCTGGTTGCTAGGGTGTTCTGCAAGTGAATCCAGGCTGTTATGGTGCTCTGCATTGTGTTGCATGTGGTGTCTATAGTATGTGGTTGTAGTTGCTCTGTTAGGTATTCTGTAGTATGTGGTTGTAGTTTTCTCTGCATTTGTAAATTGTTCTTACATTTGCTTTGTAAACTGTTCTTACATTTGTTTTCAATACAACCATATTGTAAACAGTATGTGGTTGGAGTTGCGCTCTGGAAACAATTCTTTCTTTGCATTTCTCTGTCCAGTAGGGCTAACTCTGTAAGAATTAGTCCAATTATTGTATTGAACTCTGTTAGTTGATTTGAATTAGGTGATTGCATCCTGCAGAGCATTCAAAAACAAGTAAGATCTTATCACACTATTGAATAAGCAAATCAGCGCACTTACAGAGATTAGGAGGTCTGAGATTAGGAAGTCTGATGAAGAATCCTGGCAGAATTTGGCATGCAAACAGCAAGCTACACTCCGCAACCACAGCTTGCATTCAAAAAAAGAATAACAAGAACAATATGAAACAAAAACATATCATACGGAAGAAAAACAAGAACAATATGAATCACAAATTTCATTGGATTATGAAATATATTCACATAATACATATGTATGTACATATTACATTACATATAATTGCATCATTCGTCTAAGAGCTTAAAAATAAGTATTACACCTAAGATCATAATTACAATTATCAAAGTATTGATTAAGTCCCTCGTAAAAGCCCAAGGATCATTGTTCCCTTGGGTGACATTTCTTTGATCATTCGATGCACCGACTTGATCGTCAAAAACTACATCGTTAACTTTGACATCTTCATTGTTGTTGGATTCATCCGAATCTCTTCTTGTCGCTTCTGAGCGAACCCACAACTCGTATGATTCATTAGCTTCTTCGACTGACATAAACCCCTTGTAAGAAGCACCCCTATACCCTGATACCGCGGATAAACATGCGGGTCAGTTTAGGTATACTCTAGGTTGACGACCTCGATACACAACTTACGCTCTGAATGTCATTCCTGCATTTACAAAAATAAATCATAAAAGCAATGCAATGCAACAAATAAAGATTTTTTTTTTTACAATTTAGAAAAAAGAAAAGCAACAAAGAAGGATGCTCAGAAAAAGAAAAAGCAACAAAGAAGGATGCAATGCTGCTATGAGCAAATTCTAGTGGTTTATTTTTATTTTTATTTTTTTTTGACACACCATCTCGGTTCACATTATTGATGTATGCTTTTTCATTGTACCTTCTCAGTCTTTCAATTGTAGAATTAGCCTTGCATTTTGAATGTGAAAATTGAATGTAGTTTTCACTTTCAAGAATTTAATACTTTGTCAAAAAGTGTTGACAACTGAATACCCCAAGACCACCAATGTGTGACAGAGTGAAGAGTTCACCTAGGTACTAGCATATACTAATAAATTTGCTCATAGCAGCATTGCAAGTAGCTAATTATATCAACGAAATGAAATTTTGCTCATAGCAACAAAGAAGGATGCAATGCTGCTATTGCAAGTAGCTCTCTAGCAGGTTTGTCTAGCATGTAATACTGGTCTCATTGAAGGATGCAATAAATGAAATTATACTAATTATATCAACGAAATGAAATTTTCAGAAATGATCACCTCAAAATTTCGGAAATTTTCAGAAATGATCATCTTCAATGGTTTGTTCCAGTGTTCTAAAAATCGCTAGGCGCTGGGCGGCCGGCGAGCAGGTGCCTAGGCGGTCTTAGGTTTTGTATTATAACTTTAATAATTTACAAAAGTTAAGCATAATACCTTATCAATTACATCCAATTTAATGCCAATATACATATGCAAAATTTAAAAACATGAAAAATTAACAATCGTGAACAAAATTTATTAAAACTCAAATGACTGAAGTTGGTCATGATGGGTACTTTATATAAATTTGAATTTGTGTACTCTTTTATTTTTCTTCAAATTGCAAGAATAACCTCAGTTATGTTTGATAAAATCTACATTAGTAAAATTGGTACCTGCAGATCCTTTGAGAATTCCATTAAGTAATCATCATTTGCTACATTTAGACATATACTGAATAAAAAATAATTAAATAGTTTATTTCTAAAAAATAGGAAAGAAAAATAAAATAAGAACACAATCAGCCTTATTAAAAAATTAAAAAAAAAAAAAAAAAATCGCCCAGACGGCCTAGACCCCGCCTAGGCTGCCTAGATCCCTCCCAGACCCGCCCAGACTGCCCGCCCAGCCATTAATCTGGGCGGTTTTCCACCTTCTAGCGCCTAGGCCGATTTTTAGAACACTGATTTGTTCACAATATGTACAACTGGTCCTACGCAAAGAAAATGATGCTTGTTCCATTCAAGAAAAAGACAATATTAACCAATAAAAATAATAATAATGACTACAATAATCGCACCATCAAGAAAGAAAGAACTAGTAAGAAATGAACAGACATCACTCATAATTGCTACTCAGAAATGATCACCTCAATTTCAAGTTGACCCAAGTGGGTTTCGAATCTACAAGCTCTCACCAAAAGAGAAAGTCATGAAATCAGACCAGATGAAAAACACCCATAAAGAAGGACCAAAAACTTCCATGTTTTCTTTCCTTAGACCCTAGGTTTAGAATCCGTAACCACGCCCTAGAACCTCACTTTATATAAGGATTAAACCCAAGTGTTTGAAACCTTGGTTAGGAAAAAAAAAAAAAAATCTCATGTAATAATTATCAATTTTCGAACTACGAGCTCTTGGTCCGAGCCAATTGTTTACTAGTTGGAACCTGCAACGAGCCAAAACTTATATATTTTTGTACATTTTCTTCACAAGCATCAAGCCATATCATATATAATAGGATCCAGGCAAATAACCATTTCTGTACAATTGTAATGAGTATATTCAAGTGCAACACTTCCTACTACCAGCCTTAAAAAATTTCAACAATTTTCAACATAGCTGAGAAAATCTTGTTTTATGATTAAACTAAAATTTTGTTGACTGTCCATCCATAAAGAGAAAATTTTGAAGAAATTGAAGTTGTCAGCTTAAAATAAAAAAAAAAAAAAAAAAAAAAAGGTTGTCGGCTGACCTTTGTTCAATATATTGACCTGGTTTTAATGAGACAAGAAAAAAAAAGTGAAAAAATAAAAAATAAAAATAAAATCTAAGCGAGTAAGCACAAATAAATACTGGGGAAAAAAATTAAAATAAAAAACCAAAAAAGAGGGGTTTCAGATCTCTCTTAATTATTTCATCTGTATATAAACAGTGGCAGGTTCATGGAGGGTTTAGTGCAGAGAGAATCACTATGGGAAGGCCTCCTTGCTGTGATAAAGATGGGATCAAGAAGGGACCTTGGACACCTGAAGAAGACATCATTCTTGCTTCTTACATCCAAGAATATGGACCTGGAAATTGGAGATTGGTGCCTACAAATACTGGTGAATTCATCATCCATCCCACGCCATATATGTTCTCATTTTCATCTTAAGTTTTTTTTTTTTTTTTTTTAACTCGTAGTTTTTTTGTTAGATCTGATGATACTACCCAAAGCTTATTTTATGTTGTTATATATATATATTTTTGGGGTATTTGAAGGATTGTTGAGGTGCAGCAAAAGTTGCCGACTGAGATGGACTAACTACCTTAGACCCGGAATCAAGCGTGGGAACTTCACTAGTGATGAAGAAAGGATGATAGTTCATCTTCAAGCTTTATTGGGCAACAAGTAATACTCATAACACTTCATTCTTATTGTCCCAGTGGCTCTCATTTTGATTTTAATTTGTTTGCTAGCTTTAAACTGTACATGCACTTGTTGTTATCGATTTGAGTTAAAAAAGTACTCTTGTGCAGATGGGCCTCAATAGCTTCTTACCTTCCACAAAGAACAGATAATGATATAAAGAATTATTGGAATACCCACTTGAAGAAGAAGCTCAAGAAGTTTCAGTCATCTTTGGATCCACTTATTTCCTCATCTTCAACTACCTGCAAGCTTATCAAGACGTTCACTGACCACAAAAAGACCAACCAAGCTTCACTATTCAGGTTAAACCAAACTTCGACTTATGCTTCAAGCACTGAAAACATTTCAAGACTCTTAGAAGGTTGGATGAAGTCTTCTCCCAAGACTACCGGGGATGTTGGTTCTGGAAAAAATCAAGAAGAGGAGGAGAAACAAAGTGATGATAACAAAGATGAGGTTGTTTTGGGCAACAAATCAGGCGATGATGTGGACGATGTGAGCTGTGATGTCATTTCACATGAAGAGCTTGACTCTCTCTTAGTATTTGAGAACATGAGCATGGCATGGGAGAAGTCTTTCAGTGAATCTACCAATCATGAGTCTCAAACTATCCATAATTACGGAAAGTTCAGCTTCATGGGCGAGAATGAGGAGAAGTTGGAAGATCAGTCTCCATTCTCTTTCCTTGAGAAATGGCTACTTGACGAATCATCTGTTCAACAAGGAGAACTGATGGATCTGTCTCCAATATTCTGATGGTTCACTATCAGAAGGTTTGTTTCTCCCAAATGCTACACATGAGGAAAGATGGTAACTGCATGCGCCCAATTTAATTTGGCTTCCTTATTTGTTGTTTTATTAGAGCTACCCTAGCCTTCTAGACCTTTTCACAAAAGAAACTAAAGAACAATGTTTCTATTTGTATGAATTTTCTAAAATAAAGCTACAGTTTGAGTTATTAATAAAGTTTGCTAATTAATACACTTGAGCATATCCATGTATGCCAGGGTTGAAGAATGATGGAAAGGCCTTCTATAAATGGGTTTATGTTGTTAAATGATCTGATTATGTTTCTACATACTAATGGCTGCATTTCAGAATCTCTATTATTTCATGTACCTTGAACCTGCTAGAACTATTTATTTTTTCTCCATCCCCATTTAACCCTCCCTTTTGTACATCAGAAATCAATTGAACGTTTTCCAGAAAATGCTATTTAAATGGAAAAGGTGATGAAATTTTGAAAAACCCTTCATGATCTTACTCTGATGATGTTTGTTCTCCTCTTTTTTTTTTTTTTTTTTTTTGCAACTCTGACATAATATGAGGTTTACGCAGAGAAAATTTCAGTATTATGAGGTGTCAAATGCTTAATTGTTTGTCGTGAGCATTCTTTTTCTATGAACTGTTTGATATGGTATCAATTTTAATTTTCTGTTTTTGAGGGGTTTCTCAACCATAGAAGGGAAGAAATGTTATTTCTCAAACACTTAGAAAAGTTTATCTATTTCTATCAAAGAAAAGGTTCAAATCAGCAAGCTAACACATACTTTCATATTTCTACTGATCTGTTTTTTGAACATTCGGTTGACCAATCGTTGGTAAGTAGCTCCAATATTTTTCAGGCCGAATGACATTACTCTATAATAGTATATTTCTCTTTCATTCACAAAAGAGGTTTTCACTTGATCTGGGGGGGTGCATCAATATTTGATTGTAGCCTAAATAGGTGTCCATAAAGCTGAATAGGCAGTATCCCGAAGTGGCGTCTACGATCTGATCTATGCGGGGGAGTGGGAAGTTGTCCTTTGGGCAGGTTTTGTTTAGGTCAATGTAGTCTATGCATACTCTCCACTTCCCGTTTTTCTTTTTTTACCAGAACGGTGTTTGCCAGTCAATCGAGCTATCGCGCTTCCTTGATCATGTCTACATTGAGTAGACGTTGTACTTTCTCGTTTATGATCGCGTTCCTTTCCGGTGCCACGGGCCTTTTCTTCTATCTGACGATTTTCTTCGAAGGTTCAACTTTGAGGCGATGAGGGATTACCGACGGATCGATCCCGACCATATCGCGCATGGTCCATGTGAAGATGTCTGGTTATGTTGTAGCAGCTCCGTGAGTTGCTTCGCCACTATCTTTCTTAGGCGGGATTTGATCTAAATAGCCTTGTTGTTTTGAGGGTTGTCGAGGTAGGTCGTAACGGTTTCTTCCTCTGATTGTCTGGCATTAGGTCGGCCTCGAGGTCTTGTCGGTTGTTCTTCATCGATGCTTCTATAGTCTTAGCCATTGGATTGGTTACCTGTTGAGGATTGTTGGGTAGCAAAGTCGCCATGTGTTGGCAATCCCTCGCCGCCAACTGATATTTTCTCAATGTACCGACCATTTGATTTGTTGGGAACTTGATGCACTGGTGTAGACCGCCGCTCCGATCTGGTGTATCCAGGGTCTTCCCAAAGCTGCATTGTACGCCAAAGGTGTGTCAATTATTATGAACTCCTTAAACAGGGTTTTATGACTTGGTTGTTCTCCCGTTATTATTGTCAGCTATATCTTTCCCAATCTAGTTGCATGTTGCGGAGCGTACAGAGGAAAAAGGACGTTCATCGAGCTTCAGGTATCGACCAAGGACCTTCTTACCTCCCAACCTGTCAGGGAAACTATCACCACCTGGGCGTCGCCATGCGGGAGTTGTATGCCCTGGAGATCCTTCTCCGTAAATACCAGAGGCGCGGATTGGCCTTGCTTTCGACCATGTTGTGTCGGTTATTTGCTATGTATGGTTTGGATCCTCATATCTTGTAGAGCCTTTTTTCTGGACCTATTGAATAGCTCAGACTCAGAATACGCTCCGTGAAGCACATGTATTATGCATTTTGATTGGGTTTGTAAGTTTATTCCTCGAAACCTCAACCGAGAGGCTCACGAGTTGGCAACTATGGCCGGACAACGTTATTGTAATCATATTTAGTTAATTAAAATGCATCATGCTTTATAAAAAAAAAAAAAAGTTATTTCATGTGAACTCGAGAAATTAAGAGATTAAAGCATGTCATGTTCAATCTGCATTATGTGGTGGAATTTCATCTAAAAAATGTCAATCGATGCAACACATTGAATATGTGGAGATCCGCAAAAAAATTCCGATCAGATCTTATGATATGTGTGGACGACAAAAGACTTCAATTCTCATGAACAAAATTGCTTTTGTTTTTATGATAATTAGGAGGTACCTGACATGTTACATTAAACATAGTAGAGAGGGCTCAAGTCGGGGTGGTGGTGGTCCTCTCCTATTCAATTAGGTTTACGATTTCATGGAAAGAAAAATATGGCATCAAAGCTCACCAATTCTGCAGCTGTTGAAGAATGAAAACCAAACACATAATTTTCTAGAAAGAAAGAAAAATGGCTTAAATTGCATGTGTGCGTGAGAGTGAGTGTGTGATGTGAGAGGGATTGGCCGAAATTGGACAAGAACCTGGTGGAGAAGATAATTGGGGTGGTGGGTTGGCCAAATTAGGCTTACATGTGTTCACTTATTCCTATTAGTGGTTGCTTTTGGAGGATGCCGAGTACGTAATAGTAAGTTGAAGACTTACACACTTGTGATGGGTGAAGTTAACAACACTCCATGGAAGTAAAGGTGTATGAGGTATGATGTTGAGTGAAAGGGTTGTCTTTTGTAACGTAAATCTTGCAACAAAATGAGCCTCCCAGCCAGCTAGCCAGATGATATACATATATTTTCATCATCATGTTGATGTGGTTGTAAAATTTACATTGTGGATTATGTTTGGGACAAAGGTAATCCAAATTTTTACATTAAATATGTGTATCTAACCGTTTGGCTCAATTGTGCGCACCAACTTTAGTTTATATATTTAATTTATAAAAGTTACTTAGTGTATCAAACCACTATTTGTTAACCTTAAAACAACAATGTTTAATTATAAGAAGTAAGAGAAACGACTCCTATCCTCCTCCCCATCTTCTACGTTCATCGGCTTGGTAGTTATTCTTTTGAGCAACCAAACAATGGATTCACAACTCCAATTATTGAAAAAAAAAATTAGATGTATTTCTAACTTCTAAGAGCATTGCAATAGTTGTGAATAAAAAATCTTCAAATCTAACACATAATTAATGTACATGTATGAACCCAATTTCAAATGTCATTTTTTTTTCTTTTTTTTGCTCAAATAAAAAAGTGCACCCAATAAAATTGTTTTCATAAAAAAGGTAAGTTTGTGCAAAAAAATGAAACATCTCAAAAGGCCGGAGCAACAAAGAGTTGGTGCAACCGAGCTAAATAGTCGGGTACACGTAGCAACTCCCTTTTCTAATTAGACTTCCATATTGCCTCTCATTAAATAAGGATACGATTTTGGTTTTATTTCAGTTATAATTAAAAACCTCATTGGAAGAAGGAAGAAATCTCTTTTCATAAGAGATCGACTTTTATGAATTTCTAAAATACCAAAAAAATAAATCTTTATGTATTTATATATTTTGAAATTATTTGGGAAACTTAATGTGAAAATTCCACAAAAGCACACGATTATTGAGGAAAGTATAAGAAACATGGGAAGATCCAAAGTACACCTCAAAGCTCATCCTTCTTACGTTTTTTTCTTCTATGTGCAACAACTTTGTGAGTAGAGACTCTTTTATGCTGTCTTCTTCCAAATCATAAAATTCCGTGGGTAGAGAAACAAAAAGGACAAAATCGATCATACAACTATGTTTGTAGAGAAACAAGAAGCACTAAGAACAATCTATTTTAAGATGCTTAAGAAAAACTATTGATCATACAATCTCCTAAGAACAAGTAATCTTACTAGTGTTGAAAAAAGTCAGAGATATGCATTTAGGAGATTAATGTTATGGCATGGAAGGGAAAATGAAAAATATCTAAATGTGTTTCTCAAAAGTAACTTGGAAGGAACATGAGCAATGACGAGGGATAAAAAAAATAAAAATAAAAACTCTAAATTATACTGGAAAATAAAATGAAAGTCCGAACCAATAACTATTTTACATTGTTCAATTAATTCAATAGCACTCAAATTGTTTTAAGAAACATCTACTTTAATAAAAGATATTAAAAGGTGATAATAACTTTTTTTTAAACAAACTACTAAGAAGGAATGCTCGTACTGAGCACGGGTTTCAGAGTTAGTAAATAGTAATAATTACAATTATCAAGATTTTACATTTTTAACTATTTTAAAGTAATGACATATGTATATAGACTAGGGTATTCTCCATGTCGTTGGCATTTCACATACACATTTTCGCCCTCAATCAATTTTGAAGTGCAAGCTTATTTTAAGATAAAAGTATATAATATAAATTTTATGATTAGACTCAGTCAAAATTTGAATCAGTTGATCGAGAATTTTTTTTTCCAAACGACTAGAATGAATTCTCCCTAAACTTTGAATTTGCTAAAATATGATGTTCAAAGTTTTTTTTTTAATGTGCATTAAGATGCTCAACTCATTTCTTCTTATTTTTTTCCTGTTATGATCGACCCATCTCATTTTTTGAAAAATATTGAAAATGATAACATCGTGAAATGCATTAGACGTATTTAATAATAAAATAGATATTTTAAAATTTGTAGTGTTTGTATAGATCATTGGTTTCAATGTTTCATTTGAAAGGTCTTCAAAAATGCATTCTAATGATACGAAAATTTTAATTTTCACAAAAAAAAAAACATTATTTTCTCTTCCAGCCACATGTACATTTTCCCAACTTTTTTTTTTTACAATTTTTTCATTTTCTTTGCCCTTCTGCATGTCTTATATTACAAATATGCCATTGTATAAAATGAATTTACTAAGTTTCAATCCTAGCCACCTTTTATCTTCATTTCCTTATGAATATTGAAAAACCTAGCTGATTTGCAAAATAGACTAGGGTATATTGGGGATTGATTGAAGGTAAGATATAAATGCTAACTTTAAGTCCCAACCATCAAATGAAATGAATCTCAACCATCTTCCAAAAAAATATCAGATTTATTTGTATACTAGTTTTTTTTTTTTTTACCCTTAACCCTCCCCACCCCATGCTATCGGTCGGGTTCGAACCCGTGATGTGTGATTCCATCCGCCGCATTTCTACCAACTCAGCTGGTACATCTTTGGCTTATATTAGTTTATTACTCATGTCGTTGGCACGACCACACACTTTCTTATGTACCATATATTCATGTCTTCAACAATGACTACCATGTCGTGTCTCCAACATAAATAAATTTGATGAATGACTTAGTTAAAGTTATTGAGTTAATGCTTGGAAGAACTTGTAAGCAAGGATTGTGATTTCGTGTTTCGAGTTAATTCCGGTATTCTAATTTTTAAGAAAATTTTAATAAATATTTTGTTGTGTAAAGAAAATGTAAAAAATATTCGAGGATACATGAAACATATATAATAATTTTGAGGGTATATGAAATATGTGAAAAAATAAGATGCAAGTAAATAAACCTAGTAACGACATTGAATGAAGCTTAAATATCAATTATCTCTTAAATTCATGACATAATAACAATATATTATAAAACAATTACAAGTTTCACACACACAACTATAATTTCAAGTTAATAATCACTAAAATCTTACATATACTACATCAAAAGTCTCACAAAAATCATTTTGTCATACAAACTACATATTATACAAGATAAAATTTCATCACGCTATTACATAATAAACTTTCAATCCCAAATTGAGTTCCTAGCTAGTTCAAACATAACATGATTGAGAGTGGTTGACGAGAATAATGATCCTATGACATATTAAAACTATAACAGTTTATAAACGTATTTACATAGGTGAAGTATCCCTCACGATCAACTCCTACCAAATTTCAAATAACGGGATATTGCAGATAAGTAACAAAGTCAGGCTCAAAAGTCTGTGTACTTTGCCCATGGTAACCCATCACACCCTACTGACTGTCACTATTCTCAATAGACGATGAATCATAACCTTTTTGTAGTTGGAACTAAACCATCCTCCCCCCATTGACTCTGATTATTCTTAGAAGATGAACCATATATAGCCGATCCAGAAAGACTCGTATCGTCAAAGGTGGATGAGAGGGAATCAACTCGAATGTCAACAAAACATGGTCAATCTCATTCTCATTGACCATCGGCATATATGCATGGTTTCTCGTCCTCTTAGAACATGAACCAAGGTCTACATCTTGGGTTTCAATTTTGATATTGTGATTCTTTGCATGTAAATGCCAACGATTTCATTGCATACCCATGTTTGTGATTGGTTCACCACCACCACTTTCTTCATAATGACCGACATCACCATCACCCCCATTATCATCACTACCACCACCACCACCACTCTCATTATCATTATTTTCACTACCATCACTAACTTGCTCATCCTCACATATGCATAGACTGCTTCCCTTTATCATCTCAAGTAGGCAATACTGCTAATGTTCGCACCTCACGTTCCCTCAATTTTCCTTATCCTATGAACAATGCAGATATCGAGCAACTCTGTGGTGCATCTAATAGTGGTTCACCAAGCTCCCTTACCCAGAGTAGATTGGTTCTTCATCATCGGCAATATCTTGAAATATCTCAATCAAATCAATTTCAATTGGTTTTCTACTTTCAACTGTAGAATTATCTTCACCATTGTATTTCAAACACAACCTTAATTTGTAATGAACAAACACAAACTTCATTAGATTTTCATGGCCTAGCCTATTCCATCTTTTATTATGAATAAGGCCAAAAGTGCTTCAATTTTTTTCACAATCTGAAGACTATGAGTCTAAGAAAAGATCCTTATGAAATTGGTTCTCAAGTTGGGGGACAATCCCCCATACAAATGCCACCATTCAGCTTCAAATATTAATTTAATTATACAATTTTATAATTGTGAAATAAGTTAACATAGTATTAAAATACAAAACGTCAACAAGAGAAAGCTAACCTGGTTGTGTATTATGCTGCTCTGCTATAACTGCTGGTGTGGAAAATGATCTCATAGTTTCTCTAAGAGGCTTCAACTATAGGTATAACTGTAGAAGGTCATATTTGTACAAAATTCATAGCTTAATTCAATAGGCTTCAACTATTGAATCAATGACGGATCATATCTTAATATAACCGTTGATTCCACAACACTCTTAACTAGTATATGGTCACCAATCTCCTTTAACATTAAGTTAATATTATGGCATGCACTTGGAGTCCAATACAAATTGTATCCTGACTTATTCATAAATCTCACTCTTGCTTTCAAAAAGCGCTTCCATTAGCAGTTATATTCTGCACAACATTCTCTTTACCCACATAGTCACTCACTTCTTTCATCAATTAATAAAGACAATTGTGATATTTCTTCTTATTTGAAGCATCTACTGACTTTCTAAATTTGGTCATCCCGTCACAATATATCATGAACTAGATAATGATGAACCTCATAGGACATGTCCAACCATCACACATTATTGTGACTCCATACTCACACCACTTAGGTTTCATCTGCCCAATCCACTCATTTAACCTTGTTATCTCCTCATCAAGTTATTTGTATCTCAACTCCCATGCAGAAGGTGGTCGTGCATGTCTATTAATTTTTTTTATTTCACTAAATTGTATGATAATATATATTTTCTACCGTATACTGTGGAATTCCATTGAAGTAGAAAAATTTACTAACTACCTTCGATATAATACTTTTTGCATTTTCCAATAACCCTTGAGATTTTTTTTTTGTTTACTATATTCAGGCTGGTACCAATAGAAATCAATACCATACTTCACCTTCGTACTCTTTGAATGACTAAACAAACTATGTGAACCACCAGAAGAACAACCAACCTTGTTCTTGGATGAATTGCCATGTAGACTGTTGAGTACGGTGGACATCATCATCATCCGCAGAACTAGATAAATTGTGACTTTGAGGCCCCGCCATAACCGATTCTCTGAACTTTACAAGTGTTTTTTTTGTAACTTATTTGTCATGTTTTCTTCCAATACTTGTTGTATCAATGTACGTACTTTTATGGACAATGTAGACATTTTCCAACATCATTGTATCCACCAACTAAGTGATGTCTTAACCTTGATGCGCCACCACCATTCATTTGCTTATGATAATACTTGTAAATAAAATTTCCCCCCATCAAATGCTTCTCCATGGTGCCAAACTATATCTCTAAGCTTCGATGGCATGATTATTGTTCACGTACAAACTTTTGTAAATATAAAATTTCATATTTGTATAAAATAAATTATGTTTATATCCATAAAAATATTAGCAACAAAGCTTTTAAAAGTTAAAAAATATATATAAATAAAAAAAATAAAAAAATAAGCACCAAATATTATTCAACCACAATTCAAAGCCCTAATTGTCTTCTCTTGGTTTATTTCAGTAACCCAAATACCCAAATAAAAAAGTAAAATAAAAAGTCACTTAAGCTGGGGTGAAAATCACGCAAATCCAATTGAGACGTCAAATGTAGAATTCATAATTTTCAATTAAAAATATTCCTAATACGGTGTTATATGGGTTTTATCGATTTTGTAACCAGTCAACAAGGTTTCTTATGATCTAAATCTGAGGTTTTCAATGGAATTTTTGGATATATAACAATCAGCCAATCACCAGCCCTTTAAAATTTTCAATCCTCTATATAAAAATATATTCAAAAAAAAATCTAAAGAGAGAAAATATACCAATGAGGAAAAAGATGAGAAGGTTCTCTTGCACTGTTGCACAAACACAATTAATTAATTTCAAGAAAACCCAAAGGGGTGGGGGATCTCTTTAAACACATACTCCAAAAAGGTGTTTTAAAGAGGGGGGGGGGGGCAAAAATGTATTTTTGCCCCCAGGCAGTGAAACCTCGTTGGTTTCCCAGGCCAGCTAGAATTGCTCGGTGGGTATAGAGTGAACCGTCCAAGACCCAACTACTATTGGGTACATGGGTATAGAGAGGGGGACAAACTGCTACCAACTAAAGGGTGAACCATTAACAAAGGTTCAAGATGGAGAAGACTAAGCGGGATGGAGTTCGAGATGGAGAATATTGAGGCTGAGATCGATCAGATTGATGGAGTTCCAGTTGGATAATTATCATAAGCAAGCAACGTTTTAAGTGTTAATAAGAATGGAAACTAGTCACCAACCAATTTCCTTGATCTACTAGCAAGCTTGGACCATGCTCTTTTTTGGTTGCCAATAATCTCAAATTCGACTGAGCGGGATAGAGTTTGAGATGGATGAGACTGAGCAGGCTGACTAGTTGAGATTGATTGCAAGAAGACTCAACAAGCTGACTGGCTGAGATCGACCAGATCGATGGAGTTCGTCGAAGATTTTTTTTGTGAGGAAAAAGATCGAAATGAAGAAGAAAGACTCTCACTGGAGTACGATCAAAGACTCCGCGAGGGAGAAAATCGAAATGAAGAAGAAAGACTCTCGGTGGAGTTTGATCGAAGACTCTATGAAGAAGAAGAGTGAAATTTTGGCGAGTTTATTGAAAATTTCTCGATTTTTTTTGCAATCATTGACGAAAATCTGCAGATACCCATTTCGTAGCATTTTGTTTCAGTTTGTTGAAATAACGGATAGCTTTGCGAAATCACAATCCTACTTGTAAGTGACATGTGTGTAAATTGTTTAATTGTGGAGTGCTTCAATAAGAGCCAAAAATACTAGACGAGGAAATGAAAATTGAATGTATATTAATATACATGCTAGCTTTTGATTTTTATTGAGCAATTATCCCAATAAGCCGGTTTAGAAAATATCATCAAAATTCAACCTTTTGCATTTAACTAATGCTTTTCACTCAAAATAAGATGTTTACCACAGTTCAATTAAATACCGACCTTTGAATTTGTATTCACCTAGGATAAATTTTTAAGTTGGATGTGTTTTTGTTAGATAGATATGCATTTATTAAGATATATTGAGTAAATATTTTCAACCAACAAAAAAAAAAAAAAGTGTATCATAATCTTTTATGAATTTGGATTTACAATTTTTAAAGATGATCTAAAACTTGTTGAAACAAGATCTCGAAAATGAGGAGATTATCATCATCACACCAAATATCAAATCAAGATAGCTATCAGTTGATGTTAATTAGAGCATCTCAAAGGGTAAAAGTCATCTCCCATTTTAACCAAAAGCTAAATTTAGGGATTCCCTATTTTTTCATCACTCAAATTAGATTTCCTATTTTAACTTTTTCATCATTATTTAAATATATCTTTCACTTTTCTATATCAATTATACTATTATAGTCTTATTAATTTCAACTTAATATAATTATACTATTATTAATTTGAAAATTTTAAATAGTTGAAATATTTTAATATTCTTTAAGATTTGGAGATGGTGTGGATGACCGGAGAAGATAGAAGTCGGATTGAGGGGGGGGCTCATGTGCACTATGCACAAGACCCTCTCATGTGCATCAATTCCAATCAAAAGCAATCTAACAGTTCTTATCTCTCTCTCTCCATTAAATTACTCTATCTCTCTCTATTAAATTACAAATTAAATCACTCTCTTTTTTCACACATTAAATTACACATCACTTATCTCTCTCTCTCCACTAAATTATTACAAATTAAATCACACATCACTTATCTCTCTCTCTCCACTAAATTATTACAAATTAAACCATATTTTTCACTTTTTTTCACCAAAATCTACACAATTTAACACACATCTCGAGAAAACTCAAATGGTCCAAATTTAATAGAACACACATCTCTAAGTAAAATTAACGGTCCAAATTTAATATTACATTAATCTCGAAAAAATATAATGGGCCAAATTTAATAGAACACACATATCAAGGTAAATCTAACGGCTCAAAATTAATAGTACAAATATCTCGATCCAAATTTAATAATACATACATGTCAAATTTAATTATGCACTCATCTCGAGAAAAATATATGATTCAACACGTATTTCGAGAAAATCTAACGGTTCTACACGCGGTGTTCTAAAAATCGGCCTAGGCACTAAAAGGTAGAAAAACGCCCAGATTAATCGCTAGGGAGGTGTTGGGCGGTCTAGGCGAAGTCTGGGCGAGTTTTTTTTTTTTTTTTTTTAATAAGGCTGATTGTGTTTTTATTTTATTTTTATTTCCTCTTTTTTAGAATTAAACAATTTAATTTTTTTTTTATTCAGTATATGTCTAAATGTAGCAAATAATGATTACTTAATGAAATTTTCAAAGGATCTGCCGGTATCAATTTTAGTAATGTAGATTTTATCAAACATGACTGAGGTTATTAATGCAATTTGAAGAAAAATAAGAGATTAGGTTTAGATATTTGTCCACAAATTCAATTTTGTATAAAGTATCCATCATAACCAACTTCAGTCATTTGAGTTTTAATAAATTTTGTTCATGATTGTTAATTTTTCATGTTTTTAAATTTTGCATATGTATCTTGGCATTAAATTGGATGTAATTAATAAAGTATTATGCTTAACTTTTGTAAATTATTAAAGTTATAATATAAAACCTAAGACCGCCTAGGCGCTAGGCACTTGCTCGCCGCCTAGCGCTTTTCAGAACACTGTCTACATGCATCTCGAGAAAAAATAGATGGTTTAACACTCATTTCGAGGAAAAATAAATGATCTAAATTTAATAGAACTCACATATCTAAGTAAATCTAATGGCCCAAATTTAATAATACATTTATCTCGAGAAAAATCTAACGGTCCAAATTTTATAATTCACACATCTCGCAACAGTTTGATCTTTTATCAAAATCTAACGATTAGATTTACCTAGAGATGCGTGCAGAACCGTTAGATTTTCTCGAGGTACGTGCTAAATCATATATTTTTCTTGAAATGAGTGCATAATTAAATTTGACATGTATGTACTATTAAATTTGGACCGAGATGTTTGTACTATTAAATTTGAGCCGTTAGATTTACCTTGATATGTGTGTTCCATTAAATTTGCCTCATTATATTTTTTTTGAGATTAGTGTAATATTAAATTTGGGCCATTAGATTTACTTAGAGATGTGTGTTCTATTAAATTTGGAACATTTGACTTTTCTCGAGATGTGTGTTGAATTGTGTAGATTTTGGTGAAAATAAGTGAAAAATGTGGTTTAATTTGTATTAATTTAGTGGAGAGAGAGATAAGTGATGACTTTAGGGAGACCAACAGGATTGCAGATAAGCTAGCGAGTTTGCTTTTCAATTTCGAATTTTTACAAAAACATACCTAGCTCATTTGCGGAGGACATCAAAAATATTGTTGAAGAAGATAAAATAGGGAAAATATACTTAAAGATTGTAATGTTGATCATTTTATTCATTTTCAAATTGAAAATCCTAAATAACTCCTGCTCAACTTCCCCAAAAACAGAAAAAACAAAAAACAATGTCGACAACAATGTGTCGGTAGCGAGAGTTGTACTTAGGGTTGGTGATATTATAGTCAGAGAGGAGAGTGGTAGAAGAAAATGGTGAATTAAATTTTAAAGGAAGTACATAGCTATGAATAAGAAAATGATGCTACAGACTCGGAGAGAGTTCGAACAAAACATTTACTCCGCGTAATGAACCTTTCCCTTTCACAATTCCTTTTGTTATCAAAGAGAGCTTCTTCCCTCCACCAAGAGTGATATCAAGGACGACTAAAATTAATGGGGAATTCTAATAACACCGACATACATATACATATACATATAGATCTAGAGAGGTGAGGATAATAACACCGAAAATTCTAGATAGGGGCGGGCTGTACTGTACTGTCAGAGCCCTCTAGATAGATGACAGCTCTCGTGTACGTGTTACATTTAAAACTAGCAGATGAAGACAAGTTGAGTAAATGTTTTTTATTTGATTTCATGTACAAACAGACTAGTTGGGAGATGGTTTGGCCTTTGGTTTTCGAAGAATCGAATTTTGGATCTGAGTTTTTTTTTTACGAAGAATTTTGGTTGAACAAAATTTTATTTCATGTAAATTGACAAGGAAATTCTATATTTAAGGCTAAATTGAAATAACACTTATTATCTAACTTTTTTTTGTTTTTTTTTTTAAATTTAAACTTCAGGTGTGAAGAGGCGCCTATGACATGCCAAACCTTTATTAACAATGCTAAAAACAGGGTTGAAAACCAATACAATAAGAGTGCAATTCAACTTTACCTGTTTTATACTTAAAATAAAATATTTTTTATGATTTTTTTGTTTGACACTCAATAGTTTATATCTATTAGAGTTTGACTATCGTTTTGAAAATTATTTAAATTTTGAAAATTATTTAAGTTAAACCATTTTGCTCTTATCTTGGGTTAAATCATATTTAAATTTACTTCCCTACAATTTTATCTATAATCTTTCTGTTGCTTAGAGAAAACGGTTGGTTAAATTGTAAGAGAAAGGTGAAGGACGCATCAAAGGCGGGCTTGTATATGGGGCTTGTATACGGTTTGTTTTTACCAATCATTTACAAACAGTGTCACAGTCCACCTTAACATCTTTTATCACTGACCACCTATGTTATTTTAGGCCATAGACTTGTAAGCAAGTTATTAAGATACAACCAACTACTAACCAATCTCAAGATTAATAATCAATTATCTTAAATAAGTTGCAAGAACTTAACCCTACAACAACAAGCACTTTTACTTTGTCTTTCAACAAAATTGGAGAGAAGTAGTGTCACACTTTGAATTTCAAGAAAAATGAAATTTTAATATTCACGTAGGATTATTCGTTTTTTCAAAACTCGAAGCGTGAAATTCAATAATAATATAAACATTTAGCAGCAACAACAACTTAAACATGATTTAATTATTGAAACAAATAAAAACTCTAACCAGGAAAAACTCTGACATTGCTAGCCCCACTAGCGGAACTCAAGTAACGCTACTCAAAAATCTCTAAACCTGATAGGCTAATCGGCTACATTTCCAAAGGAATGTACCCAAGAAGCAAAAGCTCACTTGGGTCAGCAATAAAGCTGGTATGAGTAATCTTAATAAAAAAATCAATAAACTTGCACGTGATAATATCAAACTAAATACAAACAATATACAATCACACCAACAGGTAATTCCTCAATGAGGCAAATGTGTCATACAAGAAAAATACAGTTCAAATAATTTAATTCTTCAACGAAGCAATCATGTCACCCTAATAAGTAAATATGTATTGACTTGTACTTACACTGTAGATGTTGCCTATGGCAAGTCTGACCTGCAGAAATATTAATGGACTTGCCATTCTGCATGAAAAGTGTTAGAAACAATATAAACATAATTTATTAATTAAACAGTTGTCTTCGTACAATATTTGACTTACGCATATTATTCATTTTTATTTGAATTTGATTTATTTTTAACGGATTGATCACTTAGACGATACCACATTCGCACCACCTCCGTGCCGAACATACATGTCCGTATACCTCTCTCATATAAAAGAGGTCTTCTCCGTCATCCATGCCCAAGCGGTGACACATCACATACATGCATGCATCACCAGATACTGCTAACTATATGAGTAACAAAAAAGCCACTCTTGGGCTATCAATGCGCATAAAGTCACGTCACATTTTTTACGGATAAATATCAAGTCTATTTTAGGCATTCTAAAATCACCACCTTTCCGCAAGACTACTTGAAAGTTATTTTAGTTTCTTTATAAGAAAGGGGTGCCCCACATTCGCAAGACAACCCGAATGTTATTTAGTTTCTCTATAAGAGAGGGGAAATAATAAACAAAAAGATTTGTGGTAGTTCTAAGTGATACAGTTCCAAGTGATTAAATTTTCAGGAATCAAAGTTTATCAATATCATTTATTTTTTATATTTAAATTTTCTCTCACAATGACACTTTATCATTTATAAATCGATTCACCACAATTTTCGCCCATACTTTTGGGGAAACATTAGCATTTTTGTAAACAAATTTTATATAGCAGAACGAATATCAAATCCCATTCAATAAGAGGGTTCAAGTTCCTACGAGTATGGTAACATCATACTTCCAATCATAGCTCCTTATTGAGTCTAATTCAAGCTATGAAATAAAACATCATTACTTAATAACATTGTTACCAACCCATCCTTTAAGGAAAAGTAAACAACTAAAATGCAAGAGAATCGCAAAGGGATTTGCATTTTAGATCCATCAAACTGTAGAACTCAATAGAAAAAAAACTCTAAATTCAACTAAAACAAACAGCTTGGATTATTCATACAACAATATATATCAACTAGAACATCCCCCTAAATCAACTGATTCAAACATCCAAAACTCAGCTGAAATGCCCGCTTAAATTAGCTGAAAATAAGCATTAAATATAGCTACAAACAACTCCCAAAATCAACTAAAACCAACCATCTAATGTCAATCGTAGCCTCCCCCAAACTCAACCGGAAACATCCTACTTGCAGCCCGTAACACAATCATGAGAAAATCACGTTTTAGTCTGCACAACAAAACCAATACACCCTAATTTCAGCTACCACAATAGTCCCATTACAACCCAATTTTGATGTCGAAATAAAATCAATTTGACCCTACAGCCATCCCAGCAACCAACCTTATTCGGGCGATAAATTGTAACTTCATTAAGCTCCAAACAACATTTTTCTTTTACATCAAATGCAACTCAAGACAACCCAAGACAGACTCTAAACAACCATGTTTCAATCCCAAAACAACCAAATAAATAACCCTGCCAACAATACCGAAATGAACAAGCTGTCCTAACCGAATAGCTTGACCAATCATCACTCAAATGTACATAACTCTCACGTTAGAACTCCAAATTGCATATCGTTTGGGGCAATAAACAGTAGACACAAAGAGGTTTCCAACCATATAAGGCATACCCCATGATTATGTCTATAACAGTACAGATTTTACAAACAAAATAGACCATTTGTCAGCCTTCGGCTGATTTACCTATTGCCACTAAAATGAGTATATCTTCCTATACACAACTCAGATTGTCATACCGTCAAATCCTTTAGAGACTAGACTCAAACAGGAAACTTTTGATATATCACATGGTACTATACCTGCTCAAAAACCCAATCAAAACTTCAAAAAAAAAAAAAAACTACACAAGATTAGTCCAATTACCGCGAACAGATTTCAGTTTCAACTCACATTGAGCCCCAAGCCCCAAGCATTGCTAGAGATGGAAATTCACACTTGATTCATACATATAAAGTAAACAATACTACCATTGATCTCCTCGACAACAGCCTGTTGAGTCTAACCAATGTCTCATATCCAAATGGTTCCTTGGATTCTCATTTGAAAGTCCAAACTCAAAACCAATTACAATCCTAACATACTGGATGGTTATCAATAGAACAAATCAATCCTGTATCACAATCCAGTCCTACAAACATGCATGGAACCCATCCCTTATCTGTGATCTCAATCTAACTTGTCAAGTTAATCAATTATATCTTAACATCCATCATCAAATTAGCTAATAAAATTGGCATTTCAACATATCAAGTTGTGGTAAGGCCCTCCTTGGCAGCTAGTTCTTTGAAGAATCCAAATCCAATAGCCAAATCCAAGCCTACTGTCCCTAAACCTCTTTCTTTTATGTATCCACATTTAATTATTTATTTCACACTAACTATCCACATTGGAACTTCGACGCTTTCACAAATATTCAAAACTTCTGCAACAATGACGAACAAAAGAGGGGAAATAGGATCTTGCCTGAGACCTCTGGAGAATTTAAAAAACCCATTATATACTCGCTACAGTAAAACTGAAAAACCACACAGGGTAAAACAATTCGACAGCAGATGACATACCCTGTTATCAAAACTGAACTTCCTCAGAACAGAGATAACATATCCCCATTCCAACCTATCACAAGCCTTTTCCATATCCAGTTTAAAAATTATATTGCCACCCTGAACTTTTTTCCCAATGGCCATCATATTTTTCTAGAGCAAAACCAACATTTTCAGTGATCAGTCCAACTATAACAAATTCTCCTTGTTTTTGAGAAATCAAATTAGACCTAAATTCTTCACAAGTCTCTAGCAGTTCAACTTTAGGGATCAAATAAATAAAGTTTGAAATAAATGCATGCCTTTTAATGACGCCTCCAGAAAAAATTTCACAGCTGCTTCCAAGAGATCAAAATTAACGGTCTCCCAACAAGTCTGAAAGAAGTAGACAGTAAAGCCATCTGTCCCTGATGCACTATCATGAGGAATACTAAACATTGCATTTCTGACCTCGTCCATCTCTGGGCATTTGTAGATCTCAACACATGTTTTCGGCCCAACCATATTCATAATACAATCTAACAATTGAAAATTTTCCGGGTAACCTTGCGAGGATAGTAGATTTTGAAGAAAAAAAATTGTCTCTTCTAATTTTTTTTTTGTACAATAATAATCCTTCCATTCCAAACTTTAATGCTAGAATTCATCTCCTATTTTGTTTGGATTTTACAGATGCAAATAAATATTTTGTACACGCTTATCCTTCTTTAATCTCTTTCTCACTTGATCTTTATTTCCAATAAACTTCTTCGTGCTGCAAAGCCAATTTATATTTCGCTTGACATCTGTTTAGGTCACATCCAATGTTTGCATCTCATCCCATTTGCAAAACAAAATCCAAAATTTGTATTCAGTGCGTAGCCTACCAATATTGGTGAAAACATTCCCAAATACCTCCTTATTCCATGCTTTAAGATGATTGTGTAAGAATTTAATTTTCAGCGCCAATCTTTTCAACGCATTACTACCCACATTTGTGCCATTCCACACCTCATCCACTAACTCATTAAAATCGTCATGAGTAACCACATTTTATGGAACCTGAATGGTACTATAATCAGCCCCTAGGTTCGACAAGAAATGAAATTAGTATAGGAGCATCACCTGAACAAATCCACATAAAGTGTTTAACTTGAACTTGAGGAAAAACGTCAAACCAAATTGAATTGCAGAAAACCTATCTAGTGTCGCCCAAATTCATTTCCTACCATACTGATTATTACTCCAAGTAAAAGTTGGCTCTGTAAAGCCACGATCCAACAATCCGCTTGCAGAAATACAATCCAAAAAATATCCATGCTAGTTGTTAATAGGTGTTCTACCACCAAGTTTCACTGAAGCATTTGTAATAACATTAAAATCACCGCCTATTAACTAAGGTAACTGACAACTCAAGGAAATATCCGTCAGATCACTCAATAAAGTCCTTTTTTCATTTAGCATAAACAGAAGTAAAAACAAAACTTATTATTTACCCGAACCCCCGTCACTTCACAATGAATAAATTGATCCGAAAAACCAACACCACTACTTCTACATCAATCGACCAAAACAACCCTTATTTTCCACCACGATCCATATTCAAAATAAATTTAGGCATATAAACTTTATTCCCCATCTCCATGTGACGATTATCATATACCATTGCCTCAACTATCATCAAAGTTTTAACATTATTTTCTACTACCATCTTCCTTACTTGGCTACGTGCAGCTTTATTACGTACTCCCCGCGCATTCCAGATTAAATTTTTATCAAACATCATGAGAACCTTGTGCAATGAGCCTTGTAATCCTGCGTTTCCCAAAGGAATCACTTCCTTTCCGGGTTTTTTCCCCCTTCTTTACTTCTCCATCCGACTCCACTTCGACCTTTATGTCACAAATATTAGCATGTGTCACCTCCTCCTTCTTAGAGCCACCATCTTCCGTATCATCCCAAGGCAAAGATGGGAGTCCCACCTTATCTCAATCCTTTTGAGACTGTATTTGACTATGTGGAGAGTTATCGAACAGAACCCCTACTATCGCCACCAAACTGCTGGGTTGTACTAAAGGGCATGCAGATGACATTCCCTTTTCTTGCAAATCCCTTTCTGCAGTACTCTCTATGTAACCAGCCCCAACCAACATGTCCCCATCCTTTGCCAATGCACATTCTCCAGCCACTTCATCTGCCTCATCTTTTCCCCCCTCTTCATAGAATGTGTGTTGTCATTGTTACGAACCACTTGCAACAATTCATCATCTCAATCATTCAAAATATTGTCTAGAGCTGCAAATTGGTTCCCCAACTACACGTTGTTAACGTTGCATTCAACATTTTGTTTCATTTTACCCTTCGGAATGCTCCCATGTTCTGTAACTTTATCCTCCTTGCTTTCAGACGATTAAACCTCAACTCCTTGCGAATTTGTTTGCTCCACCAACCCCAGCCTTTTCATCAACCCTAGTACCAAAAATTTTCTCAACCGGTTTATAAACCTTTTTTCACAAACTGAAACTGCCCTTTCTTCATGTCTACATCCACCCCTCAGCCCTTTTGTCATCTAATTGAATCCTCTCTATAGTTGGCAGTGATTATTTTCTGAAACTTTCATTTTTCCTCCTACAATTCACGCATCACGTCCAATCAAATAATAATGTTCACAATACATGAACCTCGAAAAAACTAAGGGTGACCAGAAGCCTTTATTTCCCGACCTATCAATCCAAACTCTAGTTGGAAGAGTCTCCGAAAGATCCATTTACACATATACAAGTAACTCTTGGTCTAGAATAACAATGAGTATTGTCATCCATCCGTAGAAAACAACAAAAAATCACCTATGGCTTTCAATAAAGCCGGATGAAAAATTTTAAGTGGGATATCAGGAAATTCAACCCAGAAAGTACTTCCACCGAATTTGCCTCCAAACTGAAATTTGCATGCCAGCGAAAAGCTTTGAATCACACACCGCAGAAAAAAAAAAATTTGAACCAACCCACACTCCTGCCAACGCTTTTTTTGCCTCCACTTCACATGGCAATCTAGACAACACGTCTCGGATCCAACAACTCCATTGAAAAATCCTCAAGAATTTCCCAGGTCCTATGAATAGAATCACGGATAGCTTCCAATGTAGGTCTATAACTGTTGCGGGTTTAACTGGCCTAAACAAACATGCTAATTTGACCCATTTGTAATAACCGCAAGTGCACGGTGTCTAACTGATAGACAACGACAAATAAGGGTCGATCCCACGAGGAAGGTGGATTAAATTGAATTTAATAATTTACCTAAACTAATTTGGAGAAAATGGGGGTTACAGTGTTTAAAAGTCTGAGTTAAACAAAAATAATAAAAATAACAATAAATAAAAGAAAAGAGTTGGAGGGAAACCACAATTTGTAAAATATTTTTCAAGCTCCTAAAATTATATTCAATTTTTCTTATTATTCCAATTTCAAATAAATGACTCTAGCAATGTATAAACTCCTAGCATTAATTGTCTTGTTAGGGCACAATTAATCACAAGTTTAATTATTCAATTAAAACATGTTTGATTTATAACATAATATTTTTCTAACAACCTAAGATGCATGACATATTAGGTGAAAGTAAAATATTATAAATCGCGAATCAATTAATATTAATCATGGAATAATAAAGTAAAATGAAATTAATTCTAGAGTTTGAGACTTAATTCACTGTGGTATTACAGAGCATTAAGCAGGGTGCAAACAGGAACAGGTCCAGTGTGGCTCAACAGATCCAGTGGGTGCAAATAGTTCTGATCTTTCTCAGCCGAGGTGCTCTCAGCAAGGTTCGCTGGGTGCCAGTAGCGTCAACTTGATTTAAGTCTCTGTGGTGGTACTGAGTTATAAGGTGGGGTGCAAATAGTACTCAAACCTTGCTTTCTTCCTCAATTCGAAAAGAGAGAGAGAGGCGGGAAGACGCTGTGGGAAATTTGCTCCTGTCTGGTGGTGAGCAGGGACTGCGACAAGAGCTGATGTGGTCTTCCGGCGAAAGATGTTGGTGGTGGTTGATGGGCGATGTGATGAAGAAAATGAATGAGAGATGAGAACCGAGTGGTGAGTGGTGGTGCAGCCGGTGACGGTGGTTGAAGATGAAGTGAAACAGGGTTGTCACGCCCCTGTTTCGGTGGAGTGAAGGATAAAAAGCAGATATGTATAGGCTGTGGGTGGTGATTTTGTTTGGTTGGGATGGTGATGAGAATCACAAATTGTGAAGAAGAGGTTTTGGTATTCTATATTTTTTTTCTTTCCCTTCTCTTCTTCCCCTTTCTTATTTATTTCTATTGTATTTATAGAGAATTAAAAAAATGAACTTGGACAAGTTAAGGGGAGGGTTCAATGAGTGATTTAAGGCTTAAATCAAACTAGAATCTTGGATAATTAAGAAAATATGCTTTGGGTTTGATTGGGTTTGGCATTGGGTTTGGGTTTACGGATTTTGGTTTTGGGATTGGTTTTGAGTTTAGGTTATGGGCTTAGGCTATTCTCACCTCCACTTCCTCTGAAGTCACCATCTGTGATTTATTCATTGCAGTTTTCTTTGATTTCTTCGTTATAGCTCCGAATTCTACAAAAACACAAAATTTTAATAATTAATTTAAAATAAAATAAAACAAGGATTAACAAAAATATAATAAGAGGTAAAAAAATGTTATAATTATGTGATTATCAATAACTTGAAAACTATTACATGCTTCTCCATGAAAAACTCTCCTATAAATTCATCTATATCCGTCATGGTAATGGCAAGAGAACTCTCATTCCTTAATCTAGTTCCATCTACCGGAGCTTCGTCGATCTTTCCCACCTGAAAAATGCCCAAAACCCGTGCAAAGGAACAAAGGGACCTGTGAAACATCTGTAATCCCCACCACCAGCCCTCCACCATTGGTTGCTGGAGAAGCCGCCATGGAAAAGAAGACATCAAGCTAAGATTAATGTTCCTGATGGAGAGTCAACCCTAACTAACATCTGAGATCCGCCGAAAATTTTCTGACTAATACCCCCTGTAAATCGCCTCTCTAACCCAAGAATTTGCCTCTTTGTTCCCCTAGTTTTATTTCTGATTTAATCCCATGAGATTTTATGATCAATGGTTGGAATGAAAGTCTCATAAATATGAGAATCACACTCCTTGGTCCCCTCAAAGCATGTGATCGATTTTCGCGTTCATGAGACTTCTATTCCCACCATTGATCACAAAATCTAATAGTAGATTGGTGAGTGAACCTCAAATTAGTTTAGATGTAGGTGTCCCCCGTAGATTCACGTGGAATAAGATTCCATGCAATCAAACACACCCTAAATTTCATGGGTTTACAAATAAGAAGCTTAAAAAAAAAAAAAAAAACCTAATCTAATCTAATATGTTCAAACCCTAAATATCGGCCCATAACATAAAGTCATAAGTAGATTTAAAGTCATAGATGGTTTCAAATTTTTTTAAATTTATTGAAATAATTGGAAAATTATTCGAGTCAACATAAAACCAGCTGAATTTACTAGTTCCAGTCAAGGTACATGTCCCATATATTTTATTCTTCCCCATTCCACGCTTTTTGTAAAAGTGTGGAGTGATTGTACCAAGACTCTATTTTGAATTTGCGTTTGTAAATGCCTATATCTTTAATCAACCCAGGTATAGAGAGAAAAAAACCATTGATAATGACATACTTCATTTGGATTAAGGCGGACCCTGATTTTTGACTTATTTTGTCATACATTCTTGTTATGAATACTAAATTAAATGGCCTCCCAAGTCGTCACGGTTAGGCTAATCGTAAGTCTTTATAAACCTCGATTATCAAACTGTGAAAATAGTAAATTCCACAATTTGAATTGATCTGTAGACGCAATAACGGTAGGTTCAAACAAGGAAATTTTGATATTGACGGTTAGGCCAATCATGAGAAGGTAATTGTAATTAACCAACAAGTAGGAGAAGTTTCCCTAAAAAAACCAAGGTTATGAGGATGTATTATTAAATAAGCCAAAAGTTAGGGTATGTCATTAACAACATTCGAGGAAAAAAAGGTTTATTGAGTGTTGATTCTATCTTTGACAGAAGACCATTGGCATAGTCAATAAAAGAGGCATAAAAAATCCTAGTGGCTCTAAAAGATCTTCCAGGAAACCCAAGGAGCTGAACGATGATGGATTGGAAGATTATGATTGAAAAAAATATATATAATCCTCACTGGCTAGTATCCAATACCATTAATGTTAGTTTTTTTTTCGTTAAAAGCCTTAGGCAATAATAACTAAGAGCTATTACAACCAAGTATGTCGGTAACTGATGCCAAGTGATCAGCCTTACTATTAAGGTCTCTCGATATATACTTACATTGCCAGAAAGGAGGCATAAGAAGCAGGCGTTTAATATTACAAATATGAGGGCGCTAGACCCAATGCATAGGAGAGATATGTTGATATTCGCCATCTTGGATGAGGTCAATAAGGATCACAAAATCTCCAAAAAGAAGTCTGGCCTCCATCGTTGAGTCTTGATTAGTAACAAGGTTGTTTTAGCCGCGTATCCTTCCGCCATCGTGCCGTCGAAAACTTTGTCGCCTATCTGACAGATAACAGAAGCCAGAACATTCCCAACCAAGTCGGTTGCTGAAACTCCCATGCCCTCTTGCTTGGTAGACTCAAAGAAGCAAGCATCAAAAGTGACAATAATTGTATATATATCAAGGCAGGGTGGAAGTGGATGACTGCAGTTTGCTTAGAAATTTAGCCTGTGGGTGCAGATTGAGTAGATCTAGTCCTGGACAAGCTGTGAATATGAGGACCTAGTAAAAGGAATAGTGACCGCTGAGTCAAGGTTCATATCTATAGAGGAGGGAGAAGCAAGTTGTTTGTCTGTGATGGTTGTATCCAGAATTTGAGGGATCGATGGAAAAAGGGGTGTGTTTGAGTCTGATGTGGTTAGAAACCATTGCTTGGATCAAGAATCCCAAAGATTATTAGATTGAGATACAAACGTCATAGAGGAGACTTTGGTATTGTTGAAAATAGTTTTGATGCATCCAAAAATCGTCATCCTATGAATTTGACCTGCAAAACAACTGTTAGACTGCCAAGGACCACCTTTTTGGTGGCTGAAGGCACTCCGATGATTAAGTCAGTAACTCTATTGGAAAAAGGATGTAAATCTGGACAAAACTCAGTTAAAGTTGCATATATTTGTCGAATGTTCCATTTACCTTTTATAATAGTCGTGGTTAACTCTCTGTGTGACTTAAGCATTTGAGGCGCAACGAAAAGAAATGTTTTTTGTAACAGTCTCCTCCTTTATGGAGATGCGTTCGGGGAGGCGTAACTCCCTCCACTGCTCTTTCCGGTGTAACGTTCCTCTTCTTTATGAGGGAACTCGTGTTGGGCCTAGATCCGTGTTCTGATACGTTTGGGCCTGGATTTAGGTCCTTTTTGTTTTCCTCATTGGTGGGCCTCGTCTGGGCTTATGTAATTGGTTTTATTCCTATTGGGCTTCATGAGCTGGCCCAATAGGCTATTTGTTGTATCCTCGTGATAGGTCTCTATGCCACGTGTACGGCCATGATGATCTGTCTATTTTGATGTATCATCAGCTACTCCCCCCTTAATTAGTGGGCATGCTGACGTGGCCCCTAACTTTGGTGATAGTTGCCTTTCGTGAGTTGGTGTCTCGATTACTTTGTATTTAATGTTGTTAGTTGCTTTTCGTGAGTTGGTGTCTTGATTCTTTGCTTGCTCGTTCGTCTTTTGTGCACATTTTTGGGATTTCTCATAGCCATCATATCTCGCACATTGTCCCATGAGTCATCTTTTCATTGCTCGGCTCTATAAAAGGAAATGTTACGAATACATTTTCCCTCTTCACACTAACTTTGAATTTTGGGTTTGTTTGTTATTTCATTTTCATTACTTATTCGCTCTTCAACGATGTTTGTTGGTGACAAGTTAAGTGGTAAGTTGCTAACTCTGTGCGAGGCTCATTACTCTCCTAATAGAGCGTCTCGACTCTGGAGACTCTTCGTTCTGATTATAATCTTCCGCCTGACCTCGAGATTGTTCTTCCTGGATGGGGCGATAACCCTTGTAACCCGAAGGCTAGATACATCGCAATGTATTCATGCATGTTTTCTTCTGGCTTTTGATTCCTGATTCCAGAGTTGTTCTGGGAGTATCTGAATTTCCTAGGCATTCCTCCTACCCAAATGGGCCCTAATGGTTGGAAGGTAATGGTCTCTTCATATGCGAGGGCCACTCTGTCCTATATTCCTTTAACCGTAAGGATCTTGCATTCAGTGGTCGATCTGTTGGTGTACAGGAAGATCTGATTCCTTCGTTCTTCTGATTGTTTTGAGAAACTCAATGATGACATTCATGATTGGTCGCAATCTTGGTTCTCTGCTTCCGTGAATTATGACTACTTTCGATTGCGAGGTCATTTGATTTTTCGATTATTTTGAGTCCCTAACAAGCGAAATAATCTTTTCTCATCCGCTGAGGAGCAAAAGATCAGTGAACAATTCTCTAAGCTTCACCGTTTTCCTGTGGATGCATTTCTTTTCGAGGGCGTCCTGGAGCGTAGTGGTTTATACACTATGAGTAAAGCGAAACGAGCTTTATTTACTGAGTCTCGTGCTAAGGCCTATAATGCTCGTGCTGGCGTTAGTGATGCTAGCATTGATTGGGAAGTGAGTTCGATCCGAGATGTTACGGATCTCAATGCTCATGTTATTGCTTCCGCTCCTGCTTCATGAAAAAAAAATACTTGCAAGGTCTACGAGTCCATCAAGGCGAATACCGATAGATCCTGGTCAAGTTCCGAGGAAGAAACGACATTCGAATCATAGTTATGCTCAGTTCTTGACTCGTCAGAGTTCTGTTTAGGATATTGCTTTTCTCCCAAGTCCCCCACGACGATGCTGCAAAAAGAGATCGTGAATCTCTTGAGGAAGCTGAGGAGCTAAGGATCGCTTTGAAAAGGAGCGAAAAGGAAACTATTCATCCACTGGATGACGATGAGATGAAGTTTTTTTTTCTTCTGCTTATGGTGTTTTGAATACTATTGAGTTGTCTAATGACGACCCTGGAGTCATTAATGAGAAAATGCTCCAGCTGGCAGTGGAGCAGTCTAAAGACATTGTTGGCAGTCAGGGTTTTATGGATCGTTCCCCCTCTCCTTCTATTGATGTCAGCGAAGCAGCCGGGTTCCTAGTTTCCTCTCCTGTTCGACAGGTTTATCCTGCTCTTGCTCCTTCTCCTGCTGCTACCGGCAGTCCTTCCCTTGCCACAGATGCTTCTCGACGGGAGGGTAAATGTGGTTTTTCTGTCGTTACTGTTATTCCATCTGTTCTCCCTGCTATCGGAGGTGGTTTTTCAGTGCTTCCGGATCCTTGCGTCCTCCATCCACGGATTAGTTGGATTGAGGCTGGGCCGAAGGACACACGTATCAAGTTTGATGACGAGTTTTGTAGGTTAACCTAGCTCGATGTGCAGGAAGGTGTACATAGATTGGTAAATGAATGGTATAGGCGGTTGGTGGAGAGGCCTTCGATGCCCGTGCTTGACCCGTTTGATCATGTCGACCATGGTCTTGAGCATATAATGGACGGGATGAATCATCTCGCTTACGCGAGGTAATGGGCTTGATTTACCGAGCTAGTCGTGATCAAATGGCTCTTTTGGATAGGAGGTTGGCAGCGTTATTGCTGGTATTTTCTCAGGTTCTTTCTCAATTTGATGTATTGAAAATGCAATGTGCGTAGGGGTGGGCATCCAATCCCGTGATCCTGTCCTGAGTTTTTTGGGTCCTATTGGGATTGATCAATCCCATCCCGATCTAGAGTGGGATGTGATCTGGATGAAACGATGAAACTATTTTTTGACATGACTTTTATTTGTTATTTATTAACATGACTATTTTGTTCTCACGAGCTTCCATGTGACTCACCTAGATAATGAATCTAACTCAAACCCTCTCCCTTGTTTTTTTCCCCTTATTAATTCTTGACAACAACAATGTGTGCTCCTCATAGTTTTAAATGACAAAGCCATTGATCATTTTCGTTAGCAATGTACAAAAAAATGACTATCTTCAATAGTGGTTCTAAAAAAAGGGAGTAAAAGCTAATGAAATGGGAAAATAATAATCAATGGTTTAAAGTTATATAGTTATTTTTAGAGTTGTGTGTTTGGTAAATCCAAAATTTTCAATCCAAAATTTAGTACATGTTCATTCCGTCCCGAACCCGTTTGGGGTGGGAGAGGTCGAGATGAGGTCGATCCCGTCCCATCTCGATCCCGAACAAACGTGATGGGATAGGGATGAGGTCCATAAGAAAAAAAAAAAAGGTCCATCCCGTCCCGTGCCCACCCCTAAATGTGCAGGCTCGAAAAAACCTGTAGTGGCTGCTCGGGAGTCTCTGACGGAGATGAAGAATATGCGGGATAAGTCCGATGTTGAGCTTGATTCCTTGAAAGCTAAGTTAAATGAGGATTGTGCTCGTCTTCACGATGTGGAAAAAGAGTTATCCACTGAAAAAATGACTTTCGGTGAAGCTTCTCGTTCTGAATTGGAGCAATCCATTATGTGTGACGCCGCTGAGAGGTGGGTGAAACAGATAACATCCGCGTTTAATGATGTCAAGGTAGATGCTTCTGGTATGCTCTCCACTGCTGAAGGGCAGCTTGTCGTGGCCAAAAATGAACTCGCTGCTGCTAAGGATAGGTTTCGTGTGGTCAAAGCGGAAGATTGGAAACGAGTTGTTGACGGGCGGGTTGAGCTTCTTGATTATATCAAAGGGCTCGGCGAAGACTTGTCTAAGTATCGTCACTTGGTCGGTGAAGCTTTTGAGGATGATGATGTCGAGGAATCTGCTTCAGCTGCAGATGAGTCATTGCCTCTTTTATCATCTAGTACTCCGAAGCCATTAACGCTCTCTTCTCCTGAAAAAATGTATTCTTCTGTTCCAACTAGTAATGATCTTGCCATTGCTCCTGTTTCTTCTTCCACTTCTTTATCACCTTCTTCGGATGTAACAGAGTAATGTTATAAAAAAAATTTTGACTTTTGTCGCTTTTCTTCTTCTTTTTTATTATGTTGTAACTATCATGGCTTTTGCGTCAAATTTTTTTATAATTGCTTTCGTTCTTATGCTTATTGCTTGTCTAATGGTGGATTGTTGTTGTTCTTCCTGATTTGCTGTAAAGGGTTGCTTTCACCTGTAATTTTTCAAACTGCATTTACTTGTTCCCTTAGCTCTGACTTTGTGTTTGTCAGTTTGGAGTCCTTTTGTTAACCTATTTGTTGGGTTTTTACATTGTTAACTCGATATCCTGGTAGACTCAAGGTTCTTATGTTTTGTCGATTCGAGTGTCCATCTTTTAGTTCGACATCTCAGTCGATTCAAAGTTTTTGTGTTTAGTCGACTCGGGTGTCCAACCTTCACTTTTTTAGTTCGGCAACTCGGTTGATTCAAAGTGTTTGTGTTTAGTCGACTCTGGTGTCCAACCTTCACTTCGTTAGTTCGACATCTCGGTCGACACGAAGTGTTTGTATTTAGGTGACTCGGGTGTCCAACCTTTACTTTGTTAGTTCGACATAAAGGTTGGACATCTCAGTCGACTTGAAGTGTTTGTGTTTAGGTGACTCGGGTGTCCAACCTTTACTTCGTTACTCCAACATCTCGGTCGAATCGAAGTGTTTGTGTTTAGGTGACTCGGGTGTCCAACCTTCACTTGTTAGTCCAACATCTCGATCGACTCGAAGTGTTTGTGTTTAGGTGACTCGGGTGTCCAACCTTTACTTCTTTAGTTCGACATCTCGGTCGACTCAAAGTTTTTCTATTTTATGTGACTCGAGAGTCCAACCTTTACTTCGTTAGTCCGACATCTCGATCAACTCGAAGTTTTTGTCTTTAGGTGACTCGGGTGTCCAACCTTTACTTCTTGGTTGATCAGACCAGAAGTTGTGTGTGTTTGATTGCTTTGTACGACAAATTTATTGACGTATCTATTTTGTTGTCTGGGCGAAGATTTGGAGTTTCTGAATTCGTAATCTTTATTGATATTTCCTTGATTTTGTCATCAGCCTTGGTCGTCATGGCGTTTATGCTGGTTTGGAGTATGAGTTGTTTCGTCTTCCTTTGCTCGTTGACGGCCCTTGTGTCGGGGGCTAGTGTTTTTGTCACTTTGTTTTTCTTTGCTTCGTCCTCGTATGTTGTTAGTGATTCGGGTTGAGCTTGCAACTGCTGATGGGACCCTTTGACTTGTACGAATTGGCTAATGCAAACTTTTCCATGTTTGTGCATTCGTGAAGTGTTTCATCAATACCCTTGTTCCGATATAAATCAGTTCGAGTGAGTTCGCCCAGTTACTTCAGCTATGCAGTGCGTGGCATATATCAACTCTTGACTGTTCTTTTGAATCTGCAGTATTGTATGCTTTCTCCTTACACATTATCTGTTTATCTGGCATTCCGATGAAGTCGCCGAGTAGTCCTTTCTGAGCCCAGTGCTCGATTTCGTTTTTTAAGTTGTAACACTCTTCGGTATCATGCCCATGAACGAACAATATTTACTTTTGTCTCTCCCTTCTGAGTCCCCTCTCATCTGAAACGGTCGGTTGACGTTGTCCCACTTCGCTATGTGTTTCAATACATTTGCTTGACTTGTCTTCAGGGCTGTGTATGGCTTGTACGTGGTCTTCATTACGCTTGTTACCCATTTGTGTCGAGTTCGTGTTGGTTGTGACCCCCATGATTCTTGTTATCGTGAATTGCTCATTCCGCCATTCCGATGATTTTTTGACAGGTTGTTGCCTTCTTGTTGTCCATCATCCTGCCTTCTTTATTCCTTTCTTTCCCGTTTTCTTGAAAAAATTCTCTTTCTTGATCATTTTTCCTCTTGGCTACCTTCATTTCCTCTAGGGAGATATGCTTTTGTGCTATTTTTAGCAGAATTGCCATGCCCTTTGCAGGTTCCAGGTTATGAGCGTCAACGAAGGGGCCTCTCTTCAATCCAACCCCGAAAGTTGCAGCGGCCGTGTCATCGCTACATCCGTCAATCATCTTCAATTCATTGGTAAAGCGGGTGACATACTTCTGTATTGTTTTGTCGGGCTTTTGTTTGATGTGAAGGAGGTAGCACTACAACAAATTTGTTTTTACCGGCGCTTCCCAAAGCGCCGGCATAGGGGAAAATATGTCGGTTTAGATCATTGACGGCATTTTAAGAAAACGCCGGTAAAAGTATGTGTCGCCAAAAGATTAATGTCCCTTTAAATGAAGCGCCGGATAAAATTATTATTTACGGCGCTTTATAAAGAGCCGGTACAGCTTACAGAACCGCCACCGATACCTCAATTCCCAGTTTGAGAGAAACGCCGTATGTATTACCTTTTAACGGCGCTTAAAATCGCCGGAAGAGATAGTTTGCGATGCTTTAAAAGCGCCGATTATGTTAACAAACCTGTAAAAATGACTTTCTTACTACCTTTTAATGGCGCTTTGAAGCGCCGAAAAAGATTTTTTTTCGACGCTTTTAAAGAGCCGGTTGTGTTAACACCTTTTAATGGTGCTTTGAAAGCGCCGGTTATGTCAACATATCTAAAAATGAATCAATTTCCAGCTGAGCTTGTGCTTCCTGAGCCCGATGCTGGTGCCCTAACTGAGCAAACTTTTTTTTTCTCCATCTTAAAAATTCGACAAAAATTGAATTCCCACTAATTGCAAGTTTAGTTATCCAGGACAACACCGTAATGCACCATTCTCAAAACTTTGAACCAAAATCAAAACATCTGAACTATACAGCACCTGAGGGTATATACTAGGTTTATGTTTTGAAGGGAAACCATCTTCTAATTAGATATGAACCTCACAGAAAATGTTGTTTTAAAGCTCATATAGAAACTACCCAATATCCACTTCATCATCATCAATATCAGCATCTCATGTCTCCAAATCCAGATCTACTACATCAATATCCTCGTCCTCCCCCTGATACTGCAAACCCAAAAGTACAAATTTTGGATTAGAGGAATTGTGTAATTAGAACAGTTGACTTACATTTGGAAAACCACCATCAAAATTTTGGGATCAAACAGAAGTTTAATTCATTAGCTAGGACACCAAAAGGTCAGTACAACAATATATACCAAAATTATGGTGTCGCCTTGTCATTTCTGTCATTCTCCTCTTTCAAAGCAACCACCCAAAAAAAGCTAAAATCACCTGTTATGCCACAAGCGTAAATCACCCATTTCAGAATCCAAACCGATTAACTTAATAAACTTAAAACACAAAGCTTTATCTACATACCTCATCACTCATAGACTTCCACTTCTCTCCAGCTTCCTTTGCAACCTTTAATTCAATTTATAATAAAATAAAAAAGAGTATTATCAAATTTACACACAACAACAACAAGAAGAAATTGTAATACTAAGTGTAGAGATTGTGTATATTACCACTGCAATACCCTTCTTGTCTGGATTTGCTTCTTTGAATGAGTTTCTAAAATCATCCCTACAACAAAATTCATTCTAGTTAGAGTTGAAAACAATGTTCTTAGCCAATACAATCTATCAAGGAAATACTACTTGCAGAAACAAAGACAAGCTTTAGTAAACATGTGCATCTACAGCCAACGAACCAGGTTTTAAAATTAAAATTCTAAACTTAACGCTAAACAAACACATTTGGATCCCAGATGATAACTGTTGCTCAAAACACACTAAGCATTACTGGATCCAATGTCAAACATCACTTAAGTGGCTAAATGTCCTTAACGCTAAACAAACACATTTGGATCCCAGATGATAACCTCACATGCCACCATTCCGCCTATTTTGGATAATGAAAATGTCCTTGATGTGCTTATCACGCATAACAAGGTCTTCAGTTTCTTTTTTTTTGTTTCAGATGAGAGAGAGTGAAAGAATTTTTTCTTATTTGTTCAAGCAATGACCTTTATTGCTCAAAATCCATATTTTTTCTTTCAATTCAAGAGCTTTAGAAGACACCCATTTGTGAAAACATCGTGAAACAATCATCAAGTCTCTGTTTTGATCGAAATCGCAAGTGGGTTGGAAGAACAGAGGAGTTGGGCTCATACTCTCAATTGGGGTTTTCTAGAGGCATTTCATAGCATGGCCTGAATGATCCCTCTATCTCCTCTCTCGTTTACTTCGCTCTCTCCTTCAATGCTCTTATTTCATAGTGCCTGTTTCAGGCATTTCATCATCCACCTTCAATCACTCAACTCTCCTCCACCACCTCCATTTCCTTCCCCAAGTTCATCCGATCATCCAACTTGAAACCCATCCACTCGATCGCACGCGAAGTTCCCGTAGAGGTATCAGTCGAAGTAGCTGCCAAGTCGAAGGGACTCGAAAATAACTCGGACGCTCTGTGGAACAGATACGTGGACTAGCTGTACCAATAGCCAAATGATTCAAAAATAAGTTGGTTCCTTCCCAATTTCCTGTTATTTCCTCTTCGCGAGAGAAGCTCCTTGCTTCTCTACTTATTTTTCTCTTTGATGCTTCTTCTTCTCTGGTGAAGCTCACCTGCAAGAGACAGAGAGATGGTGAGGGGGACACGAGAGAGAGAGAGAGAAAAAAAAAGGACGAAAAATGGAAGAGTGGACGAAAAATGGAAGAATGAACGAAAAAGGGGAACTGGGAGTCCTCTCTGTTGCGTCTCTGGTTCGTTTTGGTACCTGCAAGAGAAAGATAAATCAGAGAGAAATAGAGATAGGGACGGGAGATGGATGGAGGAGACGGGTGAGATGCGGAGTGGGGGTGTGAAGTTTTGCTTTATTTGTGACTCATTTTGCAAGGGGACAAAGCAGTTGGAGACTTAGGGGCCCTGGAGATGACCTGCATATTCACATTCTCTTTTTGGTGACTCATTTTAGTGAAAGACGTTAGTGAGAGACAATAGTTTTTTGTTTATTGACATTGTCATTATGTGTTTTTGATGTTATTGAATACTTGTTGGTATGAGAATGTTATCTCAGACTTGTGTTGGTATGGTACATTAACTAATACACTTGTGTTATGTCAAGACTTGTGTTGGTATGATACACTAAATATACACTTTTGTTAGTTGCAAGTTCTGTTAAATGGTGGTGAATGTTTGTTGCTATGGTATAGTATTGAATACTTGTTGCTATGGTGCACTTCGGGTTGTTAGGTACTGAATGTTTGTAAATTCAAGTTGGTTATTGTTGTTTGTAAATTCAGTATTTTGCACTCCAGGTTGTTAGGTAATGAATGTTATTGAATGCTTGTAAATTCAGGTTATTGAAAGTGCTATGTCAGGTTGCATATTGATGCTTGAAAGTGTTATGTCGGGTTTTGAAAAAAAATGCCAACCTGGCACAAACCAACACGAAATGATATGACACAAACCGATCTTCAGGTTAAACGAGTTGACACTGGTCAAGGTAGCGGAGTGTAATAGTTCAAGGGGGTCAACCCAAAAATGACATGAAAGAAATAAAAAAATAAAATGACAACCAATTTATATCAGACCGATTTTAGGTCATGTTATCTTGTTCGGGCCAAGTCTACAACCGTTAGAATGTTCATAAGAGTGCAACCAACACCACACATCTACAATGTTCAATTAAAATGTAAGTTGACTAAAATATTTTGAAGATTATTGAAAGATTGCGTGAAGGAGAACATCCAGTGGACAATTGCTTCAAGGATAAATTTGATGTTGATCCCTTCCACTAATGGATAAATCCATTTGATCTTGTTTACAAATCTTATTTGAGTTTGGTCCCTAGACGATCGTAGACTTTATTGACTTCAAGTCAAGCATTATGTTGGCACGACTCTTGCACGTGCGAACTTGTTTGATACAAATGCCCTCTCTTTCTCCCTTTTCTTCTTTTTGCCTACAATGGCCATAGCCAACTACCACAAACACTTCATTACCAACAACCACCATCCCTGCCTCATCTCACCACCACGACGCACCACGACCACCACCTTTGCTAAAACTCCTTCCCTTTCCCTTCCCATCCATATTTTAATATGTGATTGTTTCTTGCAACATTCAGTTCCTTGCAAACCTATCCCTATACTTTTCTTTGAGTGCTCAAATCCAATCATGGAAATTGATCGATCTAGATGTAAGCTATATTCCAAATTTAATCAAAGTCGCAAGAATCAAATTCCTTTGATTCATGTCTTTAACTTATTAATTTCTCTAACTAATTTGGATGAAGTGTTGATTGAAATTGAAGTGAATTGAATTGGGTCATTTTGTTTTCGATCGTTAGATGATTGTTTTTTTATTTTGATGGTGATTGACGATGATAATGCAAAGATGAACAGGGAGAATGGGATCCTTCAACCCAGATATGATGTGCTCCAACAGTCTAGAGAAAATAAGATGAAGTTGTTCAAACCATTTGGTTTGATTTCCAGGGAGAAGAAGATGAGAGAACGAAGAAGGGGAAGGGCATCTGGGTTAAACAAGTTTGCACATGTAGGACTCATGCCAACACAATGCTTGACTTGATAGTTAACGACCGTCAAGGGACCGAAATCAAATACTTACTGATGGTGCTAGTAGAAAATTGACTATATGGCGCAATTGATAAATAAGATGATGGTAACACATATGGTCCCATTATAAAAATTTGATTCGTCAAATTAGATTTTTCAAAAGTCTTTGACAATGTTTCTTGGAGATACTTGGATTTGGTAATGGCTCGCATGGGATTTGACTCCAAATGTATCCATTGGCATCACACTTGCAGATCTACAACCAATTTCTCCATGAAGTTTAATGGTCAGCTGCACGGGGTTTTTAATAGTTATAAAGGCTTGCATCAAGGCGATCATATGTATCCTCTTCTATTTACTTTAGCAGTAGAAGGTCTAACCCAAATGATTCTTAATATGGTTAATGCTGGCCTGGTGAGAGGGTTTTCAGTCACAGTGGGTAGTCCACTTGTTTCCATTATTCAGTAAGCGGATGATATTATCCTCTTCTGTGATGCCTCTGCTACTTACATTCTTGCTTTAAAAAATTTATGCTTTGATTCGAAGTTATTTCAGGTATGAAAATCAATTTCCTTGTGTTGCCCATTGAAGAAGTCATCATCTGCAGCAATTGACAGGCTTATTTGGTTGTGTAGCAGGCCAACTTCCAATAAGTACTTAGGCATGCCTTTGGGTGCAAGATTTAAAAGTAAATATGTGTGGGATGAGACGATCGAAGGGATGGAATCGAGACTAGCGTTTTGGAAGTGCAAGTTCCTCTCTAAAGCATGCAGGCTAGCACTTGTCTGATCCACTTCAGTTTCTATCCTTGTGTTCATTCTGTCTCTTATTAAGGTTATCTCTTCAATATCAGCCAAGATGGAACAGATTTTGCGCGACTTCATTTGGGGTTTCACTCAAAACTCTAAAAAGATGTATCTAGTGGGTTGAGAGAAAATTTGTTGTTCCAAAACTCGAGGTGGATTAGGCATTCGCCAAGTGAACCGTTTATATTAGGGCTGGGCAGGTCCGGTTAACCGGCCCTAATAACCAAAACCGAGGACCAGACCGAACTTTGAAAAAATGGATTCTCAGGGACCGAGCCCGGACCGGTAAGACCGGTTAACCGGAGTCTCTGGTAACCGAGAATTCGGGTCGATCCGGGCCGGTTCTCGGGCTTGGACGGTGGTGAGGAATTGAGACAGAAAGTCGATCGCTAGTTCCTCACAGCGAGGGCAAGGGAGGGGCTCTGCTTCTGGTGGTGGAGTTTTCAACCGAAATCTGACGACATTCGATGAAATTTGGAGGAGAGGTTTTAAGAGACAGAGAGGTGGTGGTGAGGGACCAGTGAAATGTGTGAGGCAGAGAGCTCAAAGTTGTCGACGTCCTCCTGGTCGAATTCAGAGGAAATTGTCGACTTTTTCCTGGTTGAAGTCCCATTGTCAACCTTCTCCTTGTCGAATTCAGAGGAAATTGTGGGGTTTTGAGGGAGAGCGTCGGTGAGAAGAAGATGAGTGAAGTGGGGTTGGTGGTTTTGAAGAAGATGAGAATGAGGTGGGGTTGGTGGTTTTGAAGAAGAAGAAGATGAGTGAAGTGGTTTTGGGGTTGGTGGTTTTGAAGTGGGGTTGGGGTTGGTGGTGATTTGGAGGTGGGAGTACCCTTTGGGTGGGTTAGATATTTTGAAGGGTGGGCTTTAGAGAAAAATGCTTGGGTTGGGCTTTGGGGAAAATGGTCACTTAATTTTTTTTAATATTCGGGCCGGGCCGATTATCCATCGGGCTTTGAGAATGGAAACTGATAATCGGACCGACGTATCTGGGTTGGGTTGGGCTTTGGGATCGGCTAATAAAATAACAATAGAAAATCGGGCCAGACCGGACCACTCGGTCTTATTCCTGGTCCGAGCCGGGTTTTCGGTCTCAAATGCCCACCCCTAGTTTATATAACGAGATTGACTAACAAATTCCATCCCATTTTTTGAAAAGATAAATTTACCCCTCACGTGATATTACAAATCAATTTTTTTTTTCTTTTTTATTCCCACAATCCCACCCAATCTCATTTCAGTCATTTGTATAATGACAAGGCATACTCCACACCATCATTCTTACTGTTCTACAACACCAACTCTCCCACACCACCTATTAAATAAAACCATCAACCCCATCTTTCACATCATTTTTTCAACAACAACGACCACCCATATTCCCCAAATCATTCATTTTCTTCTTCTCCACACAAACACTCTCTCTGACAGGAAAAAAAAACCTAAATCCCTAACTCTTCTTCTTCCCCAAAACCCATTTCAACCTTTTTCTTCTCAAAATCTACTTCAACCATTTCCTTCTCAAACATGGAAAAGACTGGTCAGTGATTGGATTCAGGCCACCAGAGATCAAAAAAGGCCCATGGTGGGGAGGGACGTTGGAGTTTCTCCCTCCACTCAACTGCCTGCCTCCATCCCCCAAACCTCCATCCACCCCTCCCAACAGCCCCCATCTCTTCTCTTCATCTTCCTCCTCCTCCTTCCAATCAACGGTGATGAAAAAAAAATTGAAATTGGCGAACCGCAGTGGGGAAAATGATGCAATGTAAATTGCAAGAGACTGATTAGAAGCCCAACCTGATTTAGCAAAACAGTTGAAGATTTCGATGAGAACATCCCAGTTGAAGATTTGAAACCATTGTTTAGTACTTGAGGATGGACATGCAAATGAGGCATGTGAGGGTGTTATTGAAAGTGTTATGTCAGGTTGCATATTGATGCTTGAAAGTGCTATGTCAGATTTTAAGTTGCAAGGTTGGTTATTGAAGCTTGGAAATGTTATGTCAGGTTTTGAATTGCATTGATGTTATGTCAATTGAACAACATTGATGTTAAGGCATTTGATTACAATATCCAATGAACATAATGAATTTACATTATTGAAAGAACATCAAACTTTGTTGAAGACATCCAATGAACAACAAATGAATTTACATTGTGTTTTAACATTCAATGTACATGTACTCCTTCAAAAAATTGCCTACTTCAAACTTCATATTCACTTGTTTGATTGTGCTTGTAACACTATGGGATCTGCAAGAAAATCAATTAAGAGTCGTTAATTAGCAAACTACTGACAGGAACTTAACCCCTTAAAATAAATTTGAATGTAACTTTGCCCCCTGCAACAAAACTGGCCTAACAGATGATGAAGATGACTGCAACTCAAGCTTGCCATCAAAACTTGGCAAGCTTTTCCACTTATTGATGCTTGAATATTGAATCTACACTGAAATGTTGACTACAAATAGTTCTAACTCTAGTAAATGTAAATCAACTGATCTACAACCTCAAAATGCGGTTTTGTTAATATATTGTTTTGAACTAGCTTGGTCAACCCGGGCATGAGCAATCAGAGATTTGTGAAAAACTCTATTTAGAGTTGGTTCAAACCAAATAAGACTTGGTGAGAATTTTCAAAATGTAAAATAAAACAAGCCCAAACACACCTAATTTAATCCTAAATAGATTACCTCCAGTAAATTTTAATAGGTGGGTCTTTGTTTTCATCAAGAAGTAATAAGTGTTTGACTTATTGCTCCACTAAAAGTTATAAACTTTTTTAGTAAGCACTTAATTTTGTTTTTCCTTTTTTTGCCTTGCTTGTAATTAAAGCCAATCAAAAGCACAAATATTGCAAGGGGTTTCCCGATCAACAATTGATGTCATGATATCAGTGTTGGGTGGTCTTTCCCTTACACTTAGGATGTGTTTGATTGCATGGAATCCTATGTTATGCGAATCCATGAAGGGATACCTATATTTTAGGCTAATTTGAGGTATAACTCCACATGCACTATTTAATTTTGTTATCAATAATGAGAATGAAAAATCTCATGAACATGAGAATCACATGCCTTGGGAGACCAATGAATGAGATTTTCATGTTCATGGGACTTCCATTCCCACCATTGACCACAAAATCAAATGGTGGATGTGGAGTGATATATCAATTTAGCCTAAAATGTAGGGGTCCTCTCATGGATTCCCATGACATAGTATTTCATGCAACCAAACACACCCTTATAAACCTAGTTTGGGGCAGTTCTAGTGATTTTTTTTTTTATATCATCGCCAACTTACTAGCTAGTGCACCTGCGGTCTAACGGATAATTTTAGCCCAAAATTGAAAACTGAGAGATAAGGGGGTGATTTAGTGCAACAGGGTGCACTGCAGTGCATTTGTTGCACTAATCAAGTATTGACACCTACCCGTTATTTATTTATATCTAATTAATCGGTCAGTTCGATTATTATTCGGTCGGTTCAAAACCATAGACCGATTTCGAACTGTTTATAACCGGTTTGATTTTGTTTAAATTATTTTTTTTCTACTCATATTTCGGTTCAGTTACCGAATCGAATTTGAAAATCGGTTCGGTCGGTTAACCGAATTTAGATCGTTTTTTGCCCACCCCTACTGCTTATCATTAACAATTAGAAAAGTGGGAGAGTTAGTCATTTTTGGTCTGATGCAGATTCCTGGGATCTTTTCTTTCGGAGACCCCTAAATGATGAAAAGCTAGAAGAGGTCGCCAATATAATGCAACTGTTGGATAGTAAGATGCTCTTGGAGGGATCTGATAGTTTGGTATGGAGGGTAAAGGCGTGAATTTCAAGGTGAAAGAATTTTCTGATATGCTGGTTGCCTCTCTTTATGAGATTCATTTCAACCCTTTCATTTTCTCTCACAATAATCTGGTTTGGGTAAAAAATCTTCTTCCTCAAATTAATTTCTTTAGTTGATCAATGTTGCATGAGAGGATATTGACTAAAGATAGGTTAAGGAAAAGATGAATCCTCATAGAAAGTCTTTGTGTGCTTTGTAATGAGATTGACGAGACTCTAGATCATTTGATGTTTTACTGCAGATTCTCCAAATCTATTTGGAATAGTTTATTGTCAGATTTTGATCTGAATTTGATGTTTCAAGGTTCCCTTTTGGACTGGCTAAGTTGGTGATCCAAAGCTAATCCTTACTGACGCGCAGAGTGGTTATGGTGTAGGGTTCCCTATATACTCATGTGGTGCATGTGGAAAGAGATAAATAATAGGGTTTTTTAAGGGCTCAACCGATCGGAGCAATCTATCTTTATCGAGATTAGGGAATTGTTGTGGAGGATGGATTCTGCTTGTAATCTTTTTAGAGACTTGTTTTTGACACCTTCATGGTGTCTTGGCATTCTTTGGTATATGAATGATTCCCCTTGTATTTTGTTTCCTTTATTATCTTTCATAAAAATCTTCGTGTTTGGCAAAAAAGAAAATGATTTGGGGGGAGGGTGAATAGTGTAAACCCTTAAAAAATAGTTCTTTGAATATTTTTCTTAAGCAAATCATTTAATAAACATGACTAGAAACCTCTCAAAATTTTGCATAAAAAGAATTCCAAAATTTGAAAATTTACCTAGGATACAAATTGTTGGAATGGGTTGAAATGTCAGGTCATTCCAAAATCTGTGACCATATAATCAGTTCCATATAAATATACATTTAAAAAAATACCAAAAAAAAGAAGAAACATTGGCAGCTTGACCCTTCTCCTAATGAGAAATTTGGAATAGCCTGAGAACTCTTAATTTGCTAGTTGTCTAGTCCAACAAAGATTTTAATGCTTGATTTGCATTTTTATTTTTATTTTAACTAACTCACTTTTTTTTAACTAATTACAATATCGGCTGTATGAATTAATTGTTAATTCATTTGCAACTAATTCAGCAACTTAACGGGAATTGGACAGCCAGACAAAATCACGCGTCTACAGTTATTGTATCATCTGGACCAGGGTTTTAGACAATATTGCAAGAGATTATTGGCTAGCAGATGACTCCATCATCTTTCCTAATCAACAATAATGACAACTAGGATGTTGACGTGCTCTACGTGTGAGAATATTAAGTTCTTATTTATTTTACGATTATTTTTTATTTGGTCCCTATTTATTTATGTATATTCCTATTTGATCTCCATTTATTCTTGTATTCCAGTCTACCGTTCAAGACTGTTTATTTAACGAGTTTGACTAACAAATTCTATCCCATTTTTCAAAAAGATAAATTTACCTCTCAGGTGATATTACAAATCATATTTTGTTCTTTTTTATTTCCACATTCCCACCCAATCTCATTTCAGTCATTTGTTTAGTGGCAAGGCCTATTCCACACCCCATCATTCTTACTGTTCCACGCCCCCTATTAAATAAAACCACCAACGTACCCCACCTTTCACATCATTTATTCAACAACAACGACCACCCATATTCCCTAGGATTGAGGGGGGGTCATGTGCAGCAGATCCGACGGCTCAGATAGGTGCACAGGACCTCCTCCTGTGCTTCCTGCGCAGGAGCCCCCTTGATCCTATTCCCCAAACCATTCATTATTTTATTCTCCACGCAAACACTCTCTCTGACAGGGGAAAACCCCCCCAAATCTCTAACTCTTCTTCTTCCCCAAAACCCACTTCAACCTTTTCCTTCTTAGAATCCACTTCAATCCTTTCCTCCTTTCCTTCTCAAACATGGAAGACTGGTCAGTGATTGGATTCATGCCACCAGAGTTTCAAGAGGGTCCATGGTGGGGAGGGACGTCAGAGCTTCTCTCTCCACTCAACCGCCTGCCTCCATCCACCCCTCCCAAAAGCCCCCATCTCTTCTTCTATCTTCTCCGTTTCTTTTCCATCTCGTCTCTTCATCTTCTTCCTCCTTCCAATCAACAATGATGAAAAAAAATTGAAATTGGCAAACCACAGTGAGGAAAAATGATGCCCCAATGTAAATTGCAAGAGACTGATTAGAAGTCCAACCTGATTTAGCAAAACAGTTGAAGATTTCGATGAGAACATCCCAGTCAGCTCTCAACAAATATGCTCTTTTCCCGAATTCCGAAACTCTTGACAAATTTGAGTAGGATCTCGATATCGTACATGTTTTGACTCACCTTCAATTGCAGAATCATTGATTGAACTCTTTACTTTGCCCACTTCACCAACTTCGCTAACATCATCACTTCCACCAATAGATGTTGAAAGCAATCTCTTCTGAACTGGATTGAAATCCCCATGTCTCTCAAGCCCTAGTGGAATGGGATTTGGGTTTACAAAACGAGTAAGAAGTGGGGGAAGTTGGGGATTCAAAGAAGAACATGGAGAAGTTTTCATTGTGGTATTTGAACCATGGTTTAGTACTTGAGGATGGAAAGCTCGAGTGGATAGAAAAAACCTCTGCCAGTAAATGTTTTGTCGGGATAGATGTGTTAGAAGCATTGATGCTGCTCTAACCATTAAAACCTTGAAATCAAATCATCAGATGTGTTGAGGAAAATTTTTGATAGCTGAAAGCCACATTTGTTCTTTTGTTCGGTTTGGAAAATTAAGTAGGCGTAAATTTGTCATTTCAAAAAAAGATGGGAGTTTGTTAGTCAACATTGTTAAACAAACAGTCATGGGTGTTAAACTGGAATACAAGAATAAATGGGGGTCAAACAGGAATAGACATGAATGGGGGCTAAATTGAAAATAACCATTTATTTTATTACAATAATTTAATAATAAGTAAAAATTATTATTAAATTTTCAAATAAAATAATTATTTATAATTTTAAGGCCTATATATAGTTTATGAATAATTAAAAGGCTTCAAATAAATTATGATGTTAAGAGCTTAAGTATAGTTAATTTTATGAATAATAAATGATTGTAGAGACTTTAAATAAACTATGCTCGAGGCTTGGTATAATTTATTAATATTTAAGAGAGGTTGATTTGGATTGTAAAAATTGGGTAAAATGGAAAATTTAAATATTTGATGTAAGAGTTATTTATATATTATAAATAATTGATGATCATCAAAGAAATTATGTTAAAGACTTATCTATAATTAACAATATTTGAGAGGGACTGAGTTTGATTTTAAATAATCTAAATTGGAAGGGTAAAAGGTATTCATGTGTAATAATTTTTTTTAATTTCAAATTACAAAAATAACCCATAACTTTTCACCTTGGGAGGGCATTTAGAAATTAGAATATCAAGACGAAGACACATATCTACTGTTCTTAAGGAGAACTGCGTCATATGGTCCAGATACGTCAATGGAGTTAACCTATGTGTTTGATGATGGCTCGACCTTCCCACTTCACCCATGTTTAAGATGAAGATGTCACCAGGAACTTGTTTGATGACCAAGCTCTCCAGTCTAACTCAAGTGCTCCAATGCTCCTAGTTTCGGCAGTCCTAGTCCTAGTGAATTTTTATCATCGCTATGTTACTAGCTAGTGCACCCGCGGTCTAAGCGATAATCTGGCAAAGCATTGTCAAAAAAAAAAAACACACTCACCCTTGCAAATTTAGGTAATTACCATCCCTAAATTAACCTGCCTACTCCAATTGCTCTAACAATCATACCAGTTACCCTATTGCATTACATTTGATGAGTATGGATGTTCTTCAGACTGAGGGCGATGTTGCATGGACGCCGATGATATCATTATAAAACACTAAAACAAATTGAACTAATTAGCTAGCTAGCTAGCTTTGCGACAAAATAAAACTAAACTGATTTACATAAAAAAAGACAATAAATAAGTAGAAAGCAGATAACTGCAGGAAATCCGACATAACTTTGATGAACTCTTCCACTGCTGACATCGATGGTGTTGTTGATATGATGGAGATACACATAGTTATCGTTCAACCAGTTACTGATCCCATGAACAACAACCAGTTCGTCTTCGTAGACAGACCATTCGACAATTTTCACATCATCCACAGAAACATTACTTATAGGGGGAGATGACAAAGAAGACGTATTAAGGTCAATTGCATTGTGCATAGTAGTCACCATAAGAGGATAGCTATGATGCATAGTGTCGATCTTGGTACCATATGGAAGTGATTCCAAATCTTCTTTATCCAACTTGCGCCGAACCATGTATGATTCCTCCATGAAAAAGGGTGATATTGCCCAGTTCACATCTTTGTCCCTTGGGGCTAATATGGTGTAGATTTCGTCTGTATTGTATGGTGGATACATGTTTACTAGGAGCTGGCTGTAGCTGTACTGTAAGGCTTGGGACATTACCTGGTAACCCTTACTGTTAAGTTTGGACAGCAGATCGTTGACTCGGTGATCTATATCAGGCAACTCAGGCAGGGCATCCGTGGTGGTTATTGAAAGAAAACATGAAGTTGAAAGAAGAAGAAAAAAGAAGGGCAGAGACATAGAAGTTGCCATTGTTGCAATTGCTATGAATTGTGCATGGGGAGGGTGAAAGGGATTTGTATTTATAAGGTGATTGAATTCAGTATCCAATCAGGACTAGTTTTGCAAGTGCTTGTCCTGATCTATCATGGATTAGTGGATTGTGTTTTGAAAATTTACAAGTACCTATTTCTCAAGGGGAATTCTAACTGGCGAGGAAACCAGCGAGGAAACGCGGGAGGGAGGGGGGTGGCGGGATGGAGGGTTCCACCCCCTCTCTCGCGCGTTTCCTCGTCAATTAGACAAGCCCAGGAGTAGCATTGATTTAGGCAAAAAAAAATAAAAAAAATATAACATGTCCCTCTTTGAATAAATATGAAAGGAGGAGGAGAGGCATAAACTCTGTAATTTCTGAAGTAGTCAAGTTGGGCTGGAGTTGGACTTAGTTTTTTTTTTTTTTTCAAAACAAAAGAAAACAATTTGGGATTTTCTAGATTTTTACCCCAGTAAATATTTAGTTTACCGATTTTTAGATTATTAAGAAATAAGTATATAAGAACTTAAATACCCTTTTAATAAACTTTCAGTTCACCCTTCTAGTCTCGGATCCGAAATCTAGATAAAAAAAATGCATTATAAAAGAACCAAAGTTTATTCTTCTTATTCTTCAGTATTTAACATATTTTTCCTATTTCCCCACTTTGTCTTTCTCCCTGTTTTTGATATGTTTCCCTTATTTTTCTTCTTCTTTTTTTTCCTTCTCATTCTTCTCTCTTAAAGTCGATGCTATATGCTTAAAGGAAAGTGATAATCTACCAAGATATGCACCAAAACACCTCCTCTCCTTGTAACTGACTTGGCTAGAAGTTTTAATAGTCCAAGGACGCAAAGAGTTCGAGGGGTAGTATTTGCTTATTTACAAAAATAATCACCAAAATCTGGAAATAAAGTTCAATACACATTTTAGAGCGACAAATTTATCAAAATATACACGTGTAACAAACTATAACAACATTTGCTCAAAATGCCAATGGTAGCTGGTTGGATGGTTAATGTTGTGGTGGTTTAACCCTCATGTATTGGGTTCTATACGCACCGACAGCACGCTAGCTTTTAAAAAAAATCATTTGCCCAAAATCATACAATCAAAGCACACAAACGTAAATAACATAAAGAATACATACAGTCAATATATAAGATTTGAAACCTTTAAAGCTGACCTTTTCTTAGATCCTCCATCACGAGCCATATTCCTCCACCTTCAGCGCACATAACCACTAAATCTCCTCATCCAACACCTTCAGTTTGACGATCAACCCAGATTCGTCTCTAACCCTAAAACCCCTTATTCTTCTCTTTCCCTTCTCCCGCTCTTTCTCGGCTCCGGAGACCTTATTTCTCTTATTTCCTTGAGAATGAAGGTAACCCAAGCATTAGCGGGAATGTGATTTGACGTTTTTTTACATGCTGATCCTCACCATCCATCCTCACATAATTTTGAATCAACGGGCCACTAATCCTTTTAGAATCAAGAGAAAGGGTGTTATGAACCCTGAGAACAAACACGCAAATGAGGCATGCGGGGGTTGTTTCGATATATTGAAACTTGGGGACTCCCACGTACAAGGGGCATGTTCCAGTGGACGGTAATTAAAAAACGGAAGACGGTTGTTGACCGTAAGTCTTAGGGTACCACGAACTATTAAAAAAGTTGTGGTACATTAATTTCGCATTATGAAGTTGGGGGCACAAATTGTGATTTCATCTTTCGAAGTTATTTTCGTCTCTGATTTTAAGAAATATTTTGAGAAACATTTCATTGTATGCAGAAAAAAGTAAAAATTTTGAGATATTTTAAACATTAGTCCGTCTAAAGAGCCGGGCTAGACCCGCCAGGCCTGCGCCAGGGAGCCTCAATACCCTCCAACATCCTATAAATCCTTATAAATCCACTAATCAAACACAAAAACACACAAACAGATAACATCCCCTGGCGATAGGGGCATGACTTTCTAGAATTAGGGGTCAAACATATATGAATATGCGATAAAGTAAAATATAAATAAATAAATAAATCTAATAAATACATAAAATAAAGCCTAACTCGTGGGAATAATATAATTTTTGACATTGGTACTTAAATCTCGAGATCTCAAAAAATGAAATATTTCGTGTAAAATTTTGCACAATCACATTCCTTGGTTGGGGGTACACACTAGGGCTGGGCAAGTACGGGTAACCGGCCCAAAAACTAAAAACCGAAAATCGGCCCAAAAAATTCGGGCCCGTGTTTATGAGAACCGAAACCGGACCGAGTTGACCGGATAATCGAGGTCCCGGTTAACCGAATTATGGGCCGATTTCGGGCCGGTCTCGGTCCTGAGAGCAAAAAAAATATCTACAGTAAAAAAAAAAATACTGATCATCGTACAATAAATTACAAAAAAATTACTGATCATCGTACAATAAAAAAAAATACAGTACAAAAATTACAAAAAAAAAACAATAGAACAAATTAAAAAAAAATTTACAAAAAAACCATTCATTCATCGTAATCAGATCTGATCTGAGAGGTGGTCGATGCTTCGCTGTGAGAGGGAGAGGAGCGATCGATCTTCGCTGTGAGAGGGATGCTTCACTGTGAGAGGGAGAGGAGCGGTCGATGCTTCGCTGTGAGCTGAGAGGGAGAGGAGAGGGAGGCGGTCGAGTCGATGCTTCGCTGTGAGAGGGAGAGGAGAGGGAGGCGACGATCGATGGTCGATGCTTCGCGGAGGGACTTCGCTGTGAAAGGGAGAGGAAGCTGTGAGAGGGAGAGGTGAGGGAGGGAGGGAGGGACTTCGCTGTGAGAGGGAGAGGGAGGAGGCGGTCGATGGGTTTCCTAACCTATTTAACCTATTTTAAGTTAGCTATTTAAACTGGGTCAGGCCGGGCCGGTTAACCGACGGGCTTCAGAAATGGAAATTGAGGCTCGGACCAGAAACTTCGGGCCGGGCCGGGCCGGGCTGGGCTTTTACAACCGAATTTTTTTTAATTAATTATAACTGACCCGATCGGTCCGGTTGTCAGTTCGGTCCGGGTTTTCGGTCCTAAATGCCCACCCCTAGTACACACCCTCAAAACACAACAATCCACATCTCGAGAAGATTCATCTTTTCTTTAGTGACAAGATACACAATTGTTCCTTTTTTTTATTTAAAGACTATCTTTTCTTCTTCACTCTACCAACAAGTACCAAAACCCAGACGACGAGAAGAGAAGAGAAGAGATAAAGATCGAAACTTGAAACGAAGCGTAATGGAGAGTCAAGAAGGTGAACAACAACCACACTTGGTGCTGGCAACGAAGCTCTTCCTCCTCACGCATCCAGACGTTTCAGACATCGAGAAGGTCCGTCTCAGGGAAGAGGTCTTCGACTCCGTTAAAGCTGACGGTAGTAATCTCCTCCATTGTTCTACGTTACCGTGAAACCCTAGCTATTGATTTTACTTAGTTGTTCCTGGTCTTTGATTTGATTTGATTCGATTGGTTGCGCAGACATGGCGCCTCTGTACGAAACCCTAGCTGCTAGTTCGGTCTTGGAGATGGATGAGGCGGTGTTGGATTCGATGCGTGAGAAGAATAACGAGGAGCTCAAGAAGCTCGACGAAAAGTGAGTTGTTTTCCCCTAAATTTATGTTTGATTGTGCCCTAGTTTGATTCGATATGATTTAGTAGGAGCTGCTTTGAGTTTTAGGTTTCTGAAACAATTTTATGTCTAACATTAATTAGAGATTAATGCTGTGGGTGATTCGCACGTCTGAATTGGAGCGTAGATTGATAGTATCAAAGACTATGTCTTGTAGTTTTACCTAATAATGTTGATATCGTCTGATAGTAATTTGGTTTTCGCTCCTCAAAAAGGCTGAGGGCTGAGTTGTCAAGGAGCAGAAAGCTAATTACTAAGAATTACCAAAGATGCACATAGAAGAGTGTAATTTGCTGAGCCTATTATTGTTCGGTTAATAGATATGTTGAAGTTTACTTTTGAAACATGTCTTAAAGTACTAGACGTATAATGTTAAGCCTATGCAAATGGAATTTTTACACCGGGTGGAAGAGAACCAACAATGTGCGTATGACATTTAATAAAACTCTAAGGGCCTGTTTGGTTGCACATAAAATAGGCATGGAAATTGATACCGATTCCGAGAATTCGATCCAAGGCCTCTCCCTCGGACTTGGATTCCCATGAGTAGTGGGAAAACAGTTTATGAAGAATCAATTTCCTATCAGTAAATAGACAACCAAACAGCGGAAATTTGCATAACAAGCGAAATGGAATCCATTTCCCAAGGAAAATGGCTAACCAAACATACCGTAAAAGTTATTTTGGGATGTGGCTGAATATTGTACTGTCTACGAGCATCTGCACTTGTACAAACATATATGTACATAAGCTTGTGTACACTCTTTGCATACTTTTCACATTTTATTCAGTATATGCTGTTGACTCCCTGTCCACTTGTCTCAAGACTCCATTCTGTTTTCCCCACCTTTGTTCTTCGTCCCATTACTCCACATGGCTTCAAGCTTACAACTTAGCTGCTATGTACACATTGGCTTGTATATGAGGTTCATCTTGAAACTAGTGGCAGCATGATGATGCTACTTTATTTTCAGAATGGTATGGGCATATGCAAAATCAGTTATGGCTTGTGAATTTTTTTTTTGTGAATTTTTTGTGATTTTGTTTGCATACTGGCATATCTAGGCGTTTGATTTTGTTTGCATACTGGTTTACTGTATTAAAGTTGTAGATGATTGAGGATCATATAGAGTGCTTTTAGTGTGTTCTTCAATTTCACTGAAGGTATGCTTGCAGGTTTGAAATTAAAGGTTAAGCCTATAGGTTATACTTGGATGCTGTTTTGTAAAACTCTTGTTTTGGTGTACACTTAAAATTATACTTGCACTTGTACAGTCTCGCTGATGCCGAAGAAAACTTAGGTGAAAGTGAAGTTCGAGAAGCTCATTTAGCCAAGTCATTGTTTTACATTCGAATCAGTGACAAGGTATATATCTAATTTTTCTTTTTCACACTCATTTTCCCACAATTCCTTATTGTTGGACTCCTTGCTGAACATGCTTCCACGTTGACCCAGGAAAAAGCATTGGAACAACTCAAGGTAACAGAAGGCAAAACAGTGGCAGTGGGACAAAAGATGGATTTAGTATTTTACACTCTACAACTCGGTTTTTTCTACATGGACTTTGATCTCATCTCCAAAAGCATTGACAAAGCTAAAAAGTAAGAGATAATAATTGATTTTTGTCTCTGAATTACACTCATGTTTGCATCCAAGCATCAAATATTTATGTTTGATCTTGCTCTTGATGGCAGCTTGTTTGAGGAGGGTGGTGATTGGGAGAGGAAGAACCGTTTGAAGGTTTATGAAGGCTTGTACTGCATGTCTACTAGAAACTTTAAGAAAGCAGCCGATCTTTTCCTAGATTCGATTTCGACCTTCACTACTTATGAACTTTTCCCATACGATACTTTCATATTCTACACTGTCCTCACAAGCATTATATCTTTGGACAGAGTTTCACTTAAACAAAAGGTATTCACTTTTTTTTTTATTACCTAGTCCTTGCTCCTCGTGCTCATCCTTGGTGCTAATGCTTTAACTTCTATAAATGGCAGGTGGTGGATGCTCCTGAGATCCTTACAGTGCTTGGCAAAATCCCTCATCTTTCTGAGTTCCTAAACTCTTTATACGGATGCCAGTACAAATCATTCTTCTCTGCATTTGGTATGTAGCATAATCTTATTTATCTTGCCATTTCTCTTTATTCATCGTTGGTGTTTAGAATTCAAAATTAGATGTTAGCAGAAGCAAAACATTGGCAGCTGGAGGCAATGCACACACTCTTGCACGCTTGCATTAATTACTTGCAAGCTTGTGACTTATTTAAGTTTTGAAGGTTAAAATTTATTCTCTATCAGTACATCTTATACATTTTAAAAGTGATTAAATTTCTTCAAGTAAATAAAATTAAACCAATCCATTCGAACTATAAAAAATAATGTGTATGATAAACAATAAAGCATAATTAGCTTTGCACACAACATAGATAAATGTTAAAAATTTGATTTGAGAGTAATGATGGTTGGAGAAATAAAAATAATTTGTATTAAAATAAAAGAATTTAAGATGAAGGTTGCTTAGGTGTTAGGTCTATGTTAGAGAACACTAATATTTGCTCTAACCAAAAGCAGTGAATTTCTAATTGAATTTGTTGTACATTGTGAAGTTCAAACAAAAAGAACCAAGTGTATTTACCAAGGAAGACAGGGAAATGCCCAATTGCTGAAATAGAGTTGAAATAATTTGTTATTTTAAAGATTGTGGGTAAGGTAGATTTATCTTGAAGGCAAAATTATTCTTATTGGACCCTGACCTGTTTGCTAAATGGTAGTAGATTATTATGCCTTGAAGTTTATTCTTGGAGGAAAAGACCAACAGTGCTCTATCATGAGCGCAAGTCTCTCTAAAGATATTTATATCTATCTCTCTGGTCTGATTTTTTACACTCAGGATCAAGCTTTACCTGTTTATATAGCTTTCTAGAAGTTGCACATCAAATAATAATGAGAAAGCACTTGAGCCTTGTCTAAATTTCCTAACTGAAAAGGCCAATGGGACGGGAGATGGTTCTACCTATCTTTCCCCCTATGTTGGCTCAATATTTAAAGATTCTCGTTTTCCAACTGTATCATTATAGAAAGCCTCCACTCCTCAAAGCGTGATTTGTTATTCATCCAATTGCGATCTTGTCTATTACAAGTTTGCCTGCCACTTAAAAAGGGTTATTTTATTTATTTATATCTAGAATGAAAATTATTTGTGGTTTCCCCCTGAGAAGTTTGGCACCTTAAAGGAAATCACTGTTGCTTGATTGGAAAATCATGCACACCATACTTGATAGGGACGGCAATTGGTCATTGGTCGTGTCATGTCACAATCCCGTGTCAAAACCCCAAACCCAAACCCGACTCATTTACTAAACGTGTAAAAAAGCTGAAACCCAAACACAACTAATCCTGAGATGGGTCAACCTCGACAAGACCAATTATGACACGGTTAGGTTCTCAGGTCATAATGAGTCATCAACGCGATTTGACATGCTTGACCCGTTTGACTTATGATTATGTCTGATGTTTATCATTAATTAATTAACTTAGAATTTAGAGAGAAATTTGGAATAATAAATAATATTAAATTATTATAAACAAATGGGTCACACCGGTCAACCTTTACATGATTAGCTGAGCAGCGTTCCGTGTCAAATCCAAACATGGCTCGCTAATTTCATGGGTTGGGTTGACACGAATAACAATCATGTCACATTTTTCTAAACCTAAACCTGCTAATTAGTGGGTCGGGTTATCTTGTCGGGTCACTTTTTCCCACCCTTGATGAGTTTAATGTTTGTTAAATTAGGTGTCATAAAAAGTGTCTTACTTTTTAACATCTCTAAGCTGCAATAGCTATCTAGTAACTTGGCTATAACTACAAATTGTTTGTGTGTGTATGTGTGATGGTCTAAATCTCTCTCATACCTGCAGTTGCTCTCTACCTTCGCAGTTATTGCATTATAAAGTGATGTGCGAATTTGTTTTGCATGTTTATATATTAACCGTGTGCTGATTCTCTGTTTCATTGTAGCTGGTTTGACAAGTCAGATAAAGTTAGACCGCTACCTCCATCCTCATTTCCGGTATTACATGAGGGAAGTTCGCACAGTGGTCTACTCCCAGTTTTTGGAGTCATATAAGAGCGTCACAATGGAAGCAATGGCAAATGCATTTGGAGTAACAGTTGATTTCATTGATATGTAAGTATCTCTCTTTGGCATCAAATCGTGGTTCATCATCAATGTGGTCAGTTTTATTTTTAGGCAGTGTTTACCCTGGTGCTTAGTGTTTTGGACTAAGTCTAACTTTGGTTGTAAGACATTAGTGTTTTCTAAATTTATTGTTTTCAGGGAACTATCTCGTTTTATAGCAGCCGGGAAACTTCATTGCAAGATTGACAAAGTTGCTGGAGTCCTAGAAACAAATAGGCCTGATGCTAAGAATGCTCTTTATCAATCAACCATCAAACAAGGAGATTTTTTGTTGAACAGGATCCAGAAGCTTTCCCGTGTGATAGATCTGTAAGTTTCCAGAGCTTCAGGGCGAGAAATGCTGATGCAATCTATGTTACCCAAGCAAATCCTCTTGAGATGTGTTAGATCTAGAACCACTGATTGTGTCGTAATCTCATGTAAGTTCTGAGGCAGAGTTGAGCAATTGGTTAATTGTTTGTAAACAAAGCTTATGAGTAACTGATGAACTATTTAATCTTTCCATTTATGGGCGGTCAACATGCTTATGAAATACATTTTCTCTTGGTACCCTACGATGGCATTTTTCTTGTATTTATTTCTTTGATGTGCAATCCAAATGAGTTTTTTTTATTAGTGCATTCGATGATTCAGTTTTTTGAAGATTAGATGTGATGTATCAACTTCATGTTTTTGGTTGATTAATGCACTGAAATTTCTTTGTTAGGATGATAATGAATTTCCCACTTTTGGGGCATTTTTCAATTTGGTTGCAACCAGATTCCAATTTCATGATTGGGTGCACCCAAGTTCTAAGAAAAAAATCACCTCATCAATGAAAGGAAAACCTCGAAACAGTTCTTCTAGTGATTGCAGTATATAACTATCTAATGCCATCAGCAAATATATAAACATCATAAGGATCGTTAGTAAATATAAGAACATCATGAAAATTAAATTAATCTTGTTGACAGCGAGACTGTGAGCACAATGCACACTAGAAAGGGTGTAGCCGAGCACATAACATGCGGTGAAGTAATAATACTTGAAAGCAACACTGGCTGAAAAAAATGGTGATCACTACTTCAACTGACAAAATCCCCACTTTATAATCCGATTGATAAATGTCTGTTGTATATGACTTGGTGGAAATGGTACAATTTTCAAACTGACAAAAGGTTGAAGTGAAACAATTTTCAAATTGTGCACATGAAATCGATAAATTTCTGTTCGAACTTCAACCCATTTCCATTTTGCATGTTATACTGCAAGTATCTTCTCCATCATTTTCTTCTCTGGGGATCTCGGCTAAGTCCATGCTTCCTTAAGGTCTTGATATAGTTCCTCATAAGAGCAAACTTGTTGCTTCCAAGATGATAGAAATAATCCCATGTATAGATCCCAGTTTTATGCAAATCATCGAAAATTATCCTGCACAAGTCCAACAATCTCAATACCTCAGTCAAGAGTGTGGAACAAGAAAAATTGCTGCTTTGTGAGAACAACAAAATCAAAGGTTATTTCAAAATTTACCTTATTCCATAGTTTCCTATGGGTTCGGCAGACATGATACCAACATGGCTTCGCCCGTATATAACCTGGGCTAGAACAAGGATACTGTTAGGATCTCAATGATATAATTTGCAATAGCGGCAAGAACAACCAGATTTATTACAACTAAGAGCATCAAAACTACAGTGGCTGGTCTTTTATGCATCAAAACAACCATATTTATACGTGGTCTTTTGTGCCTGGTCCTTTGTGCATAAGAGCATCAAAACAACCAGAGTTATTATAGCGCCTGGTCTTTTGTGCCTGGATGGTGCCATGCACCTGTTTTGCTGATGTGACACTTAATATATATTTTGCCAAACCCATCATTCCATCCATCAAAACTACTTCTCATCGATGGACAAACCCATCATCCCATCCATCAAAACAAATTTTAAATCTCATCATCCCATCCCATCATCTTATCGACGGCCAAACCCATCATCCCATCCCCGTTTGAAGGCATGTTTAGGAGGTCCTCTCTCCAAACAAATTTTAAATGTCACATCAGCAAAAACAGGTGCATAGCACCATCTAGGCATAAACCACGCACAACATACCAGAGACTGTAGTAGAAGGACTCCCAATAGACATTTCTCCAAAAAGGTTTACAAACTATATTTTTTCCCATGCAGCTTGCTAAAGGTTTAGCAGAAAATGGTACCTCCCATCGGCATACCAAAGAAAGTGCTATAGAAAATTTTCTTGTTATTCTATTATCTACTTGGGACCGACCTGATACAAAAAAAAAATAGTAAAATAAGGTTTTTTTTTTTTTTTAGTATAAAGTTAGGAATAAAAATATATTATTTTGCCCTTTTCAATCTTTCAAAAACCAATTCGCGCTATTACAAAGAGCACATACGAGCTCAAACAACCCGTTTGGAGGGTTTGCGAAGTGAGCAAGCCTTGCACAAAGGTTATGTTTTGGGCAAACCATTTTGGCCAAATGATACACCTATTGGGTGAGTTTGAGGTCTATCTTGGTAGGGCCTCTTAGAGCAGCTCCAATAAACATTGGATTATTTATCTTTTAGCCCCCATCAGTTTTGGCGAAACCTTAGATGGGCGCCATTTATTCTTGAAATTCCATCTAACACCCATTTTTGTGTAATGACTGTTAAGTCAATGGGTATGACTATCGAAAAACATTACAATTTTTGAAATGTCTGAAATACCCTCACATGATGGGTACCAAACAGTAATTGCTAGAATATTGTGGGTGCCAAACTGTAAAATTTGTTAAAATTGAAAAGTTTTAAAAGGCAGACCACCTCCAACTCCAACATCTCCACCTCCGAAACCACCTCCAGATCCACCACCTAGTCCACCTCCTCTACCACCACCCCCAACATCGCTGTCACGTCCAAGTCCTGCGTTACTACCAACTCCACCACTAGCTCCTTCACCAATTCCGGAACCACTACCTACACCACCCCCAACACCTCCAAATCCCCATCCTCCACTTTTGCCCAGTCCACCAACAACGCCTCCTCCTAAGCCACCTCTGCCTCCTTTGTAAAGTGGAATTCAGTAAATTAAGAGGAATTACAACAAATTGATTTGGATCAGGCCAAACCATCATGGTGAATTTCTTTATAGCAATCTAAGCCGATTACGAAGTCGATGAAGGCCACCACGTCCCTTTTCTTTTTTGCAAAATGAATGTATTACTGTTGAGGTCTACTGCATCCTTATTTTCCTTGACGGTGATATCAATGAATTTCTTTGCTTTAATGGAAACGATTGAGGAATCTGAGGAGGTGAAATCACATGGTCATGTGGTGTGGTTTTTCCTCCATTAGAGCTAAAAGAACTGAATATAGCATAAAAAAACATAGTAGAAAACAAAGTAGTGAGAGTACACTGACCACCACTATCATCCTCCCCAAACTCCTCTTTGTCAATGAAGGTCACCACCACTTTTTTCTTTTCAGCAAATCCACCTTCACCACCCTGAACTATCAGCACAAAAGGTAACATCCAAACTCCCTCTCTTCTTCTTCTTCTTTGCACAGACACCACACCCATCACCCTGCCACCACCACCGCCTTCACTCTTCTTCTCTATGCAACAAATACCTCATAATTTGTAAAACTCCCACTGTATGCAATTGAACCAACGCCCTACCCCATCTACCCCAATCTCAGCCAAAGACGACGACGAACTTCAAACTCATCCCCTCTTCTTCCTCCACTCTAACTCATCACACAACCACCACCCATCGATAATGGGAGAGAAATAAAGATGTGGATTTAAGGGTGGGGGCTTTTAAAGGAGGAGAAAAATCTTAATTCGCTCCCTAATCATCTTGAGCTGAGATGAAATGGCAATTTGATAGCAGAGGAGGGCAAGCATCATTTTCCTTGTTGCTACTTCTTTCTTCACTGCTCTCAAGTACAATAGTGAAGAATTGGAGATTTGATTTTGTTGGTGTGGAGATTGAAATAATGCCGTTGTATTTTTGGGAGAGAAGCAAATGAGAAAGAGATTAGGTGATGGTGGTGGGTTGTTGTTATGTGGACAACAAAATGAGAGATTTGACTTTTACTTACAGGTGGATGGTAATGGGTTGGGGACGACTGGCGGTTGCGGGGGGAGGAGAAATGCATAAATAATAGCTCGATACCCTTCCCCAGCTCCACCTTCATATCCACCACTGCCTCCGCCACCAAACCCTCCACCACCAAATCTAGAACCACCATCTATTCCTCCCCCAAAACTCCCTCCATTTCCACCTCCAAATCCTCCACATTACTACTGAATCCTCCCCTACTTCCTAGTCCACCGTCAGCACCGCCACCAAAGCCACCACTGCCTCTTACCTCCAAAGCCACCACCACTGTATTGGAACATCTTCTCCTCTTCATATCCACCCTTACTCAAGGGATTTCTTACACTTGTGTTGCATATGAGAACACTAAGAACCAGAAAGAGAATCAACTTAATAGCCATGTTTAGAAGCCAAATTTTCCTATTTGGCACCCATAGTATTTAACAATTACTGTTTGGTACCAATCACGTGAGGGTATCTCAGACATTTCAAAAATTATAATATTTTCCGATAGTCAAACCCATTAACTTAACAGTCAATACACAAAATGGGTGTTAAGACGAAATTTAAAAAACAAATGGCACCCATCTAAGTTTTGCCTAAACTAGTGGGGGCTAAAAGGTAAATAACTCATAAACATTTCTTTGGGTTTACCGAGAGACCTATTTACAAAACTCAAGCAATAGGCATTTTTTTTCAAACGCATAGGCTTACGGATTAAAGCAAGCATTCACTGGCGCAAACCCTTGGTAGAGCCCCTAAGTCTGAAATGGTTTGTGGGAGAATAGACTATGTTTAAAAAAAGGCCAAAATATATATTTTTATTCCTAATTTTAAACTTATTATGATAACTTTTTTATTCTATTTTACATATCACGTTGTCCTAAAAAGATAATAGAATAATAAGAAAAAAAATGCTAAAGCAACATTCTATAACTTTTTCTGGTATGCCTATTGTGGTTGCCATTTTTTTAGTAAACCCTTACCAACAACCACATGAAAAAAATATTTTATGAACAATAGTTTAGCAACCTTGATGAAGGCATGTCAATTGGAGATGCTCTTAGAAATAGACATACCAAAGAAAATAGGAAAAAAAGATTGTTAAACTATTATTTATATTATTTTTTCCGATATGGCATGGCATGGTAGAGCTCTACCAAAAAATGGCAACCCCATAGGCATACCAAAGAAACTATGGAAAGTTTCTAACAAATTATTTCTATTGTTTTTATATCTTTGTGTCCCACATGAATAAAATAAAAGCAGAGAAATAAGAAGAAAAAATATTTTATAATTTATAAGTATAAAACTAGAAAAAATATCCTTCGCCCTTTTAAATACACACAAACACATATATTCTCCAAAAACTATTCCGCGCTCTTACACTCTACGATGACTACCGAGGGTTTGCCTCAGTGAATGCGTGAATGCCTCTACTGTTCAACAACTTTATCTTTAAGAGAATAAATGCCTATTGGGTATTGAGTGAGTTTTGCCTCTATCTTTGGTAAACTAACTTTGATAGTCATTGGTAGAGGCAAATAAATGCCTTTTGGAGATGTTCTTTAAGGTATGCCTATTGGAGATGCTCTAAAATAAGAAATTTTAATAATGTCAGTATTTGTAGGGCAGTGTTGTCTGTGTATCTAAGCCAACAGCTTGTGTTCACCTTATGCTGGGAATCCACATCAAGGGATTGTAGAAAAGAAATGATGTGGGAAGCACACTAGAATATAATATAATGACCTCATCATTACCTTTTCACCACCTATTGACCTAATCTTGCTGTCAGCCGCAGGGCTATTTACACGAAGAAATTCAGCTGACAAACTGAAGATACTACCATCTGCATATTGCACCTCCACCTGAAACAAGCAGACAATATTGATTTAAGAAATCTAATTAATGTGATTCTTAAAATAAAATTAACAGAACTTACTAATGTGAGGGTTGTATTACGACAAGTAATTTTCTTTCGTTATGTATCAAAGACATTGAATACAAGCAGAGAGCAATAAGTAAAATGTCGAGAGTCTAGATTATATTCACTGAAGACACAACAAAGAAACAACTAAGTAATATATGTGTGACTGCATCCAGATAAATAATACATTATGTTGCTGACATCCAAATTTGGAAACACTGCCGAGTAGAACGAGATATGATTGGAGCAACCTATGGTTTTTGAAGCAATCAGGATATGAGCAAATTCAACATCTTTGCAAAATATTGAACCTGAGGAAGTGAGTGTCTCAAGAAAATTGAGATTTGAGGAACCTACCATTCATAGCAAAAACTTTACCATCATTTTGAACAAGGATTAATATTGGTTGAAGGGTAATTTGTGTGAGGTTTGTGGGATGATTAGGATCCAAATTACCCAGAGACCTATGGTTAGAGTATAGTAGACAAGTAGTCTCATAGTTTACGCGCATTTATCCAAATTTGGGTGTATGATTGTTTTTAGGAAAGGCATTAATTCAGGTTTCGCGCTCGCAAAATTAGTGTCTAAGACCACACAACTGCCTGCAATATATATGTTGTGTAGGTTTGTTTCTCTTGCTCTCATAATTTTGTTAGGTCATTCTTTCTTTCATTCTTGTTATCAGGAATCAATACTAAATAAAAATAAATAAATAAATAACCATCACTCAACAAAACCTAAAAAACCCAATTACATCAAATACTTTTCATCAAATCTAGAAGATTGAAAGACTAAAACATTTCACTAATCCTCAATAAATTTCACAGCTTTGGAGATTGGGTTTATTCAATTTTCAATTATTTAGAGTATCCTGAAATGGGTATTCAAAATTTCATAATTTCTTCAAGTAAATAAGATAGGAAAACAAATGCAGAAATCTTACACTCTTAGGTGGGTGGAGAGAGAATTTGACTAGCCGCGGAAGTTGTACACTGCTGTGGATCCTTCGAACTGCTTTTTGCAGTGCATACATTGAAAACCAAGTTCTCTCACAGAGACTGGGAGAGAGAGAGAGAGAGAGAGAGAGAGCAAAACCACTCTTGATCAAGGAGAGACCGAGTAGTGGGAGGGAAGAAGAAGAAGAAGAGTGTCTTTGTGGTGTGGGGTGCTCTTATTGAAAATGAGCTGATGGGGTGTGCTAAAAAATGGAACTCGGTGTGTACCAAGGATAGCGATTTCGTTTTTCAAGATAATTTCGGTAAGTTGATTTTAAAAAATATTTGTTTTACATTTAAAAAAAATGTAAAATTTTTAGTTGTAATTTTGAAGTTATCAAAATAATTTAAACATTTTAAACTCTTATATAGTATCAAGGATGCATGGACACGCATACGGATATTGACACACCGACTCGATAATTTCTCAAAATCGATACATCATACTATTTTTTAATAAGTTGTATAAGCATAAACAATAATTTAATTAAATGCATTCTTAGAGTGTCTTCATCTTTGTTGCAAGTAGAAAAAAATTGAAAAAATATATATATATAAAGAAGAACATGTGCAAAGGCAGAGAAAAAAATGAAACTCTGTTGTAAAAAAAAAACAAAGTAGAGAAAAATATAGTATAGAATAAATAAATGAAAGAATAAGCAAGTGAGAGAAGGAAAAAAAAAAAAAACAAAGATTAAGAATAAGCATATACTATCTCTATGCTTTAGTGACACTTTGTCCTATTTATCTTGAATCTCAATTGAAATTGTCATTTACTTTAGATGAATCAATAACCATTAAATTCAGTGATTACTTGCACACATCTAAAATAAAAAATAAAATGAAGTCGGTTGCCGAATCTTGACTATGTCCGGACCAAGTTTCAGGTATATTAGAGGCGTGTCCGACATGTTGATCACATTGACTATGTGTCTAACATTTGCCGACATGTTGACCAGATGTCTAACGTGTGTTGAAAGCGTGCAAGTTTTTTGAAGAGTCTGTGCATCCATGCATATTACATAAACAGTACCATAAAACTCGTAATGTCAAATTTTTTAATATTAAATTAAGGTTATAATTAGTTAAAATGTACATATACTAATGTATGCCCCGTGTCGTTGACACTTTACATAATTTTATTTTTGTTAAATATTTTGTACTGAACACCATCACTATCCCGTTTTCGCTCTGAGTAAGTATTGAAGTGTAAGTTTATTCTAAGGTAAAAATATATGTTATAAATTTTAAAATTATACTCAATCAAAATTGAACCAGTCGGAGCAAAAATTTAAACGTTGAGAATAAGTTCTCCCCCAATTTTTGAATTCGTCAAAACATGAAGTTTAACGTTTTTGTTTAAATGTGCATTAAAATGTCCAACTCATTTTTTCTGATATGATCAACCCGTCTCATTGCTTTGAAAAATATTAAAGACGTGAAGTACATTATACGCTTTTTTTATTATAAAACATATATTTATAAAATTTTAACACTTGTATTGATTAATGATTTTGTTGAAAATATCTTCAAAAATGCATTTCAACGATACTAAGTTTACCAAAATTCGACAACGATGTAGATAGTTATGATAAATTTTCATTTTGCTAAAAGAAAAACACAATATTTTCTCTCTCTGCCACATGTACATTCCACAAACTTTTTTCATTATTTTTGCCCTTCTATCTATTTTAAACTATCTCAATCCTCAAAATTCAACTTTCAATCATAATCATATTTCATCTCTGATAATTTTAATTTGACTTTATCTCAGTCAATAATGAATAGTAAAACACTACTCTAAATTCTAATATAGATAGGTCGCCGGTAGCCGCTTGCCCTTTTGAAAAGAAATAAAAAAAAATCGTGAAATTTCGAAATTTTTCTATACATTCCTTGGTGTGTACATAGCGTGTGTTCTACTTCCAAGAAAGATGATGAAGATTTGTGGATAAAAGATATATTTGATGATTTGTCTCATCATCCGCCTCGCAAATGAAGCAATAAAACTGAGTAAAGGAGGTAGCTTGAGCTGATTGAGCTGGAGAATGGAAGTGGGTATGTCTCTAAACGCACTAGTTCAACTTCCTTTGTCGACGTCAAGAAGAAACAATGGAGGAGGAGATTTACTTGTCAAGCACTCTCCTTTTTTCTCCACTCCAGTGGTTGGGGAAAAGCAGAAGCATAAACAGCAGAAAAGTAGCAGTGTTTTGGTGATTGAAGCTAAGCAGAAAAGAGGGATGCAAGCTCGTCAGTTCAAGAAGACACAGATGCCTGCCTTGCCCAAGCTTGAAGATGATGGGAACCCCAAATTTGTCATCTTTATCAGGATGGCTAACGTAAGTTCTTTCCCATCTTTTCAGTTCCTTGATTCGTTCATCATTTCTGATAATGGGTATTTCAGTATTTGAAATCATTGAGAATTTTACTTTAATTATGTTTTGATTGATTTCAGTATAATGGGGGTGTGATAAATGTATGTAATTATTGAATTAGGGTGAGAAAATTTCTTCATAGTGTGATATCATAGATGGACTTGAGCTTATGTTTAGGTCGGGTTGTTTTTCAACAATATGACATTTTAATCATGTGATTGCACTTCACTGTTTATTTGATGCTACATATGTAAATTAAAGGTTCTTATAATGTTCATTAATGATGCTTAAATATGCTTGTTCTGAATGCATCAATCAAAAGACCAGTTCTTCAATACCATGTGTTAGTTCTTTCCGAGTGTTTCATCCTCATTACATATTTGTTGATTACAATTTAGTTTAATAATGTGATTTGGATGAATATCAATTATGCTTCATTAGAAGTTGGATGTTGTTAAAACGTGTTTCAATTAGTAGGTAACAAAAGTGCATTGGACATGCTAGTGTATCAAGCCTATAAGGATCAATGTCTCGGCTGTCTCTTATCAATGATTCAGTGACACATCAATACACCATTCTCCTGCATTCATTGAGTAGCTTGTGCTAATGCTCGCCTACTTTTTTCCATAGCAATATTTGCAATATGATCACTATATAATACACAATTATTTGGTAATGTCTTGGTGTTTGAACAGGTTTACCTTTGGTACCCATTTAGTCTTATTACCGGTGGGACAACTGCAAAGATTATGGTTGCTGCCAAAGATAATTTTCTTGGAAAATATATATACAAAGACACACTTTCAAGGAATATTGCTGCTGTGATTTACAAAGTAAGGCTGTTACTGCCTTGTGCTTTTATTCTTTATTTTTCCATCTTTCTTCAATCCATCTCAGTATTGATGTTATGTTGTTATGTGATGCAAACAGGATGAGAAGGAGATACAGAAGACTGCACTTAGGCAGCATCGAGTACTGAGGACTTGTACGGAATTTAGATATGGCTACAAGCTTGTTGTAATGTCTCTGTCTTTTGTATTTATTCCTTTTAGTTTCCCAGCTTCCTACCATCAGTAGCTCAAACAAGTGGAAGGTCTTTCAAGCATCTAACATCTTTGCTGTATACTCAGGAAGGCGCCAACTTGAGAGCTGCACTCTCTACATCAGATGTTGTCGAGGTGAGCCAAATTTCTTCTTTCATTTCTGAATTATTTCTCCATCAGACAGTGTTTGTACTGCAGTGTTTTGTCAGGTGAAACTAAGTTCATTAACAGTAGACACAGATGGAAGTGCCTAACTATTTAGGATATATCAAAAAATGTTATCGAATAAGTGTGGCCAAATATGCTTAACTGGTTCTTTGTGGATCCAAAACTGGAAGATAGTGTATTAACTTAATTTTACTAAAGAGAACAGAGAGTAGACTGAATTTATTTATTATTATTATTATTTTTTTTAATGAGCAAGACAGAGATTTTCCATTAGAACGAGACTCCCCCAAAGTGTGAGTGAGGAGCTCACTAATAAAAATAAAAATAAAAATAAAAATATAATCTAAGATGCATCTAAAAGATGAGCCCAATTATGCAAACATTGTGAAATGAGAATTTGCTAAATAGTAACACCCCGTTACCCCCATGACCAAACAATGCCTTTGATGTTAATTACCACTTGCTCGACCTTGCTCTTTGTACCCTCGAATATACGAGCATTGCACTCTTTATAAAGCGACAAGTGCTGCGATAAGAGTTTCGTAACCATTTCCCCTTCGAAGAATAAATTGCCCTACCCCATTGCCCACTCGATTCAGCCAGGTTGGAGGAGTTAGGAAGTTGGCCTCTACCATCCCACACAATTCTTTCCCATACTGCCATGGAGAAGGGACATGACAAGAGATGCTCAATTGATTCAGGTTGAACCAAACAACAGTTATTAATGATCATCGACCCCGTTTTAGTGAGATTGTTGATGGTTAGTGTATGACAAGCGCCAATGTCCATATAAGGAAGTTTGCTGGCGGTGGGACCTGTTTGAGCCAGATGGGAGAAGCAGAGAAGCTAAACCCATTAGCAGTTGTCAATGCTTGATGCTGAGGTGGAGTCAGGATGTCAAAGAAGCTTTTCACCGTGTACTTTTTGGATTATCCCATAGCCAATTTATCGCAGTCAGGTTGGAGCTGCCCATCTTAAAGGTGTTCAAACTGAATTTCTTTCTCAACCTCTGAATCTCTGAATCCTCATCGTGGGTCAAGGTTCCATGTCGTTTCCCCATCATTTAATGATACAAAACTTGCAACTGACCCTTGTTTTCTTCTTGTTACATTATAGAGCTCAAGGAAAAATTTCAATGGTGCCAATCGAAATCATCCCAAAACTTTCATCCCATTAGACTTCAAATGAGATATTGAGCAAATTTGTGATTTAAGTTCATTGCTTGCCACATCCATACGCACTTTCTACTAGTTTTGTGTACCACCCCCAAGAGTTTAGGCTACATTTTTCACTCACAATTTTGCGTCATGGTGATTCTTCTTCTATACCAAGCGCTAAATCCACTTGGCCAATGGAGCCTGATTGAATTCATGGAGTATCTGAATTCCAGGCCCTCCCTCTGATTTTGCTTTACAAACTTCTGCCCATTCATTAGATGGTACTTTTTGTGTGCCGACGAGGTTCCCTAGAAGAAATCCAGGAATATTTTCTCAATTTCACTGTTGAGGCTGGGGTGATTGTTATTGAATAAGAAATACGGTTCTGCTCGACAGAGTGCTTTTAATCAATGTGACCCAACCTGCCTTGTATATGTATTTAGTTTGCCAAAGTGCTAGACGAGTTCTGTTCATTTCACCACATGCTTCCATGCAACTTTATCTTTGTACTAAGCCAAGGGGCAGCCTAAGTACTTTGATGAAAGTGAAACCCTAAAATGAAGAAGTACTCATGCTGATGCAAAAATGATACTGTACTAATAGGGTAAAGAGTTGATTTAAGATCGTTCACTCTGAGGCCAGATACTACTTCAACCCAAAAGAGCGTGGAGCGAATGTACTTGAGTTAGTTCTTCGACGGGTCACAAAATAAGATTATGTCATCTGCAAACTGTAATATGGGGATGGAAGTACCATTTGGCTTGACACGAAAACCAGTAATGTGATCATCATGCAAATGACGAAGGAAAAGTACCATTCGGCTGAAGTCTTAATTGACATAGGAAAAGTACAAATGACAGTTCTAGGCTTCTCAAGTCCCTTCTAACTGTATTTCGTAGATGACAGATGCATTAGGTGCGGGTTGCATCCTTATAAAAATATGTGTTCGTGTACACACATCCTCATGGAGCGCTAGGAGTTGCATCCTGTGAGAAATTACCCTCTATAACATATGGTGTACATAAAAATGTTGAAAGTAGAACTGCAATGCACTTCTGTTTCTTTAAGTTATTTACCTCAGATTGGATGTCTAAAATCTTACCAAGATGTAACTTATATAAACGAGAACCAAGGGATTGACCCAAAATGTCTCTGTTCTGTAATAAAACTGTATATCAAATAATGCCAGAATGTTATCCCTAGACATTTTTGTATCTATGAGCTTTATGGGATGAATGCAGAACTCTAGATTTGTGGACCACAATCAAGGATTGTGATTTCGTCTTTCGAAGTAAATTTGGTCTTCTGATTTTAAGAAATATTTCATATTTCATTATATGTACAAAAAACGTAAAATTTTTGAGAATATGTCAAACATATATGAATATTCAAAAAAGTAAGATACAACTAAGTTAACTTAATAAACACATTAAATATATTAAATGAAGCCTAAGTACACACTTATCCGTTTAAATGTATTTTTCTTCATAATTTTTTGGATACATGAAAATATCGAAATTTAAAAAAAAATGATGAAATATTTCGGCCGAAAAAATTTTAATTTGCTTCATCATTTTTGGGTTTTAGTTTACACAAAAATGCCAAAATTTACAGAAAAACACGAATTTTTTTGAAATAACTCGTCGAAATAATGTACTTTTTGTTTTCGATACTTTAAATTTCGAGATCTCAATAAACAAAATATTTTGCAAAATTTCTCGAAATCACAATACTTGACCTCAATCAACTGAAGTTAAAATTTCACGAAATCACAGTCCTTGACCACAATCAACTTCAGTTGTTCCACGGCTCATAATTTCATTTTCTTTCTTAAAACAACATTTCAGATAACGGGAAGACTTAGAAAATTTGCAAACTTTGGGTTGTTTTGAAAAGAAAGAAAACTATAACGTGTAGAAAACAATGACAATAATGTGTATGGAAGAGGATAAAAGGGAAATTTTGAGATCGAGATGAAATTTTTGTTTAACCATGAAAAACTTAGAAACCAAGGTCATCTTCATCCTCAAGTGCTCTATTTTGTTTCTCTCTCTTGGAGAGTCTTTCCTCTCTCTTCAATTTCCACGAAATTTTCTTTCTTATTGCAAAAATAATGTACACAATAATGTGTAGAATGTGCATTACTCTTTAGCTAACAGTTCCTAGGACCACAAGACTGATGATCCTGGACATAAGAGGGAAGGATCAATAATCGACACCATACAATTGTGAAATGTGAAACAAAAATTGCAAGAGAGAATAATAGCTAGGTTGGCAAACATATCTTGTGAATCGAATAACGTTGTGAAGGTAACATGTTCTTGGTTCTCTGTAATGGCCGAGTGCTGAGCCCTGACATTTTTTTATTTCATGGAATGTTTGACTCCATGAAAACTGCATATAAATTTTCGCTGTATATTTTCCCTGGTTGTCAAGAATAGGGTACCTTGGATAATTTCAGTTTAATTCATTTAGTATTGGAATCCCATTTTCAGCTTCCAACGCCCGATCAACTTAAAACTGTGCTCGACAAAGTAAAGGACTTCTTTGGGGATGCGAAAGAATCATTTGGGAAGCTGACAGATTTAAGTTCCACAAGTGAGGAGTCCACAGAAGCATCTGCAGAAAAATCCAAGTAAGTTATATATAAAAGTATGTGATAGTAGTTTTCAAGATGCTTTATCTTTTTTGCCAACGGATACTGGCTCAGCTAGTAGATTGGTGGCAGATGATATTACAAGTCTAGGGTTTGAACCCTACTCAAGGCGTGTAATGGTTTCTAGATCCAATAAAATCCTGCTCACCTAAAAAAAAAATATGCTCATCTTTTTCACTGGTTACTCCCGGTATTGATGTAACTCAGCTGAGTGGGGTTTTGTTGCTGCCTCTTAATCTAACTAGAGGTCTGCCTTTTTTAAATATAAGATGTTTTTAAGAAATTACCTCTAGCAAATTAGAATAGGCAAAAACAAATATCCCCTAAGTAGCCTTATACAAGGTTATTGATCTGATATTTTCAAAACATGTAGGGTAAAAGGCTGAAGATGTTGGAGTGATTTTGATGGTTGGCAATGAACACCAACTGTGAGCTTGGAAAGCTTCACTTGGTAACTGAAGTACCATGACAGAGCAAATATGTGCATAACAAAGATCAGCAGGATAAGGTTTTGTTTACAGTTCTCAGTTGATCAAACCATTTTACGATTTTGCTATGTTATTTTCCTTTATATAAAAGAGACTATTTGTAAAATTGTCCACCGTGCATACCGTGCCTCTGATATTTAACTCAATGACACATTTTACATTGCAAACAGTTATCTTCTACTTTTCGCAGCTGAACAGTTTTTTCTTGACAATATAACCGTGTTGTTGCTTGTGCGACTGTTGATGTGCACTGCACAAAATGTTATTAGGAAATAAGTGTACATATAAATTGAATAATTAGTTGACGACCAGCAGTACAAGGCCAGCGTATATCAGCCAAAGCAAAAACAAAAAGAATCTCAATGCGATAATAGAGTCCACGACGGCACCAAATCTGAACAGACATTACAGCAAGAAGAACATTCATGCTTGGTCTCTCCCTAAAGGAAAAGTCATATTAGTTGGTAGCATGAGCATCTGAAAATTAAACAATTAGTCATAATGATTGCCTTGGGTTTGCATTAGATATGCAAAAGATTAAGTACATGAACAATGCCCTTAATTGATCTTGTGTAAGAGATGCTGTCTCCTACATATGTATTCTATCTTTGTATTTGTCTAACCCTATTTTAAAGTAAATCCTTTTATGGTCAATGCTAATGATTAATGGTTGCCTTTGCTCAACTCCCATAAGAAATGCCTTGTTGCACAAGGCATTGCTCTGATAGTTTATAATTTTTTCATTTTTTTCTTCAAATAATTTGGCTACTCAAGGTGCACGTCGGTATGTAGTTCTTCATTTCATTTTGTTTTTTGGTATTTTTAGCTTGATGGAACATACTATTCTTTTCACCCTACTCTACTTTTGGCGATCCAGCACCTGCCATGTCTGGGTGTTTTTAGCACGGTGTCTTTGCTCTGATACCACTTTGTTACAGGTCAACTCAAAACCTTAGCTTGGGTGGCCTACAAAGGCTGATACCCCAAGATCTCTCATTATCCTATTGATATTGAAACTAAATAAATAAATAAAATTGAATAAAATGAAATCTAATAAGAAGGCCCAACAAAAGCCCATTAGGCCTACAATTTTAATGGATAAACACACCCCAATAATTTATCCCACAGCACCAAAACCATCAAAGCACTTCAAATGCAAAAACAGGCGTTCCTGGAAATCGTCAGCCTCCAAGGGCTGACTTCATATTAGATTACATCATGCATTACGTTTAAGTCAGTATTCACAAACTCGGACCCATAACAGATCATCACACACATCCGCGTCGCATCTCAAACTTGTTTTTCGATATTTAACAACCTAAAATTTACCTTTTTACATAGCAATTCTGAATGGATATTATGTATAAATAAACAGATCTCATAGTAAATTGTGATAGTAATCTTCATCCTGGAATCAACCATATTAAATTGTCATTTACTCTAAAACCTCATACAACATTTGTGATTGGACTTTAGCCTCAGTAGTACATGATCTTATGCCCTCAAAAATACACACAAGAAGAGTTTTGCCTCCAAACAAAAAGCTGGCCAACATACAAAGAGCCAAGAAAAATCCTTCCTTCTCAACTCAATCATTTTAATAAAACTCAATTAGTGTAGACTTTTGAAGCCAATGGATGGCTTTGTCAACTAAAACGACACTCGTTTTAATTTCTTCTTAATTTGTTAATCCTTTGTTTTTTACTTCTATAATGACTTTTTTGTTAAATTACTACTTAACCCACTTTTAAAATCACTAAACCTTCCATGCTTATATGCAACTAAATGCTTTCACTACCAATCATGGATTCCCCTCTTAATTAAACAACATTTTCTTTTATAAAAATAGTGTTTGTGTGAACTGGCAGAGCATCTTTTCTTAGTCCTATCAATTATTTTGGTGCAACCCCTCTATTCCCTGACCACGAAATTTCTTATTTTTTTGTTGATTATTTCGTATAATATATATATATACTTGGTTGCGTCTCATTTTGTTTAGGAGGTTGTAAAATGGGGAGGCAGCCTTGTTGTGACAAGATTGGATTGAAGAGAGGTCCATGGACTATTGAGGAAGATCACAAGCTCATGAGCTTTATTCTCAACAATGGCATTCATTGTTGGAGAATGGTACCTAAACTAGCAGGTGATGATCACATATTTCTATAGTTCTTGTACATTCAATTGGTTTTATTTCATTGCATAGCAGTTGACATGTTGTGTTTTGATGTGGTTGTGAAGGTTTGTCAAGGTGTGGGAAGAGTTGTAGATTGAGATGGATTAATTATTTACGACCTGATCTTAAGAGAGGCGCGTTTTTAGAGAGCGAAGAGGATCAGATCATTGAACTCCATGGGCGTCTAGGTAACAGGTAATTAACTCCAAACTTGCAATGTTTTCAAGTACTCTTAATTAAGCTCATCATGCATGTTCTGATAATATTAGGAATGTTTTTTTTCCTTTTCTTTTCGCGGTAGGTGGTCCAAGATTGCAGCACATTTTCCAGGTCGTACAGACAATGAAATCAAGAACCACTGGAATACTCGAATCAAGAAGCGAATGAAGCAACTTGGCTTAGACCCTGTGAGTCATAAACCCATTGAACAAAATGCAAAACATGAACATTCTTTACATGCCAATCAAGAACAAGAGAAGAAGGACTTGCTGGAAACGAAAGGGTCCTTGAGTGATACTGATCAACTAGAAGGTTTTCCAGTGGCACACAAGAAACTGGAAGAATTTGATTTGAGTTCATCAGAACATGACACAATGGACCTTTTGCATGGTTATGAAATTATGTGGGGAAGCTTCAATAGTGAACCATTAATGGTAAACCCGAAGATTGATCCTTGTAATGACAGTAGTCCTTCATTTTCCTTGGATGACTCTCTCAACCCTTCTTCCATAGGTAAAAGCTCCTCCTCTATTCAAGAAGTGTCTCAACAATGGGTTCATCAATTAGATTCTATTCTCTCATGGGATGGTTTTAATCACCTAGATGAATTTCTCTCTTTCGAAAATCACCAATTGAAGCTGTAGATGTAAGAACATAGTTCTTCTTGGGATTAAAATTTCAAGTTCTTGTCAATAGTATGACCTTTTCCATTTTCCATATTTGAAAGGCTCAATTAGAGCAAGGGCAATGGGCTTGCCAAAAGACCTATACAATAAGTGTTATGTTAGAATGTTAATTGTTTATGAATGTTCATGTTCTTGATTTTAATGATAAGGTTTGGGGATCTTCAGAACCCAAGCTCGCGTTTCAAAAAAAAATTTGTTTTGTTAACAAGCTAAACAATTTAGAGTGCGGTCATGGAAATTCTTTCAGAGGTGTCAGTTTTAGTTGAATAAGATGTGACCTCCCTCGTAAGTGCCTTCGTTTCAAAGCATAACTATGAGGAAATGCTTATCCCAGCTAGAAGCATCATTTCAAACTTCAAATATATCAATTATAATCTTTTGACTTCGCAAAATAAACACCACCTAAATGTAAATAGTCATCATAATTATCCATTATTAAACTTGGTTTTGACAATGAATGTAAATATTCTTTGTGAAATCCATAGAAAATTTGATTTAATTTGGATAGGGGTGGAACTGGAAGTGGAGTTCATTATCCAACTCAAACCCTACTTTATTTATGTACATATAAAATCATGTTGAGAAAGGAATCCAATCAAAACCCACACTTTATTTCTAATTTATTTTGTATTATATTGCTTTTGGGCTGTACTTTAAAATCAATATATATATATACCCACATCTTATTTTTATTATAGATATCTTGTTGGGTACATTCAGAACAAGAAATATTCCAAGTTTGTGATATTTTTTTATAGGGATTATTAAATATCCACCATTTATTGTGTAAGACTTTTGAATGACATAGCTAAGAATAAAATCAAGTGTTGATTGGAATCTAAATTCATTGGTTTAGAGTGCAATAAACAATCGGAGCTATCATTCGTTAGTACACAATTAGTCATCATCATGGCTGAAAAAAATATAGCAGTGGGGGAGCTAGGATTTTTGTCCGGCGAGAAATGGGAATTATATTATCAATGAAGCAACTAATATAGGTTTTCAAGAGGTCGTGGGTTCTTCTTCATCTTCTTTAAAGTCCGGCAAGGATTTAATCACTTACTACAACATTATCTAGATGAGCACTACTATGGTACCAGGCACCAAACCAGGTACCTGGACCAATGCATCGTAGAATTAGGGTATCTAGATATTGAGTCAGAAGAAATCATTCAGAATTTTCCAGAATTCGACAATCATGATGCCTCGAGTCGAATCATTAGACAATCATGATTTATTCACCAAATTGGACTTCAAAGTTTTCTACAAGCTACACATTTCATCTGTGTCTACATGTCCAGCTTGCGGGGGGGAGTGTTAGAATATATAGAGTTTGCACTCAACATAACCAAGCCCAAGTCTAAGATTGATTCACTTCTACAATAAGAAAAGTACAAGAAGAGGAAAGTTACAATAAGAAAGTCAAAATACGACATAATTAGAATATCTTGTATAGGAAGTTTTAAGTTTTATATTTCTATTAGGTTATGTCAAAGTTAGCTCCATATAAATTTGTATCCAGTCAAGAAATAAATTATTAATAATACAATTCTCTGATTATTTTCTTTACAGACCATCATAATTACTTTCTTTACTGATAAGCATTGGCAATTAGTGAATCAAATAAACAAAAGGATAGGTAAGACGTAAGAGACAAGTTGAAGCTGCTTCACGGCAATGGTATCAGCAGTCAATACAAGAGTCCATCAAGAATGATTAAAAACTGGACTCTCATATGCCTTCTAATTAAGCAGTATCATTGAGTCGATGAGTTAATCCACTTTGATCAATACAATAACTCTCCATTAGTGGTGGATTAGGGTCCATCAACCACTCAACCATAATCCACCCCACAGCATGCTTAAAATGAGTTGGATCTCAACAACCAAATATGACCCACAACTCTTCTCTTTCTTTCTTTTTTCCTCGAGCCTATTGAAGTTTTTAATTGACCTACTGCAACTAGTGTCTGTCATTGCTTCTTCGATCCACCAAGAACATACAGCATGGAAGGATGATCAAGTCATACATCACATTATTCATAGTTTGCATACTGTTCTTATGTTGAAGAATCTAAACAACAAATGTTGAAGACATTTTACATAAATATGAACACTTTTTACATTTTATATACAATGTGATACATCGCGGAACAAAAAGTCCAGCAGCGTGGCGTAATACTCCAGAGCTTGGGGTATTTGGCTCAACAAGTCCTAATTTGGCAAAAACAACCATAGAATGGTAATCAGGCACAGGAAGTGCTTGCTAGTCTAGTTAATGATACTTAAAGCCCAACCTAATCTATTTCCAAAAAAGATCGACAAAATCCTGTCAAGTGTAAAGAACTGATGATTGGAAGAATGGTTACGATCATCTGACCCATGGCTTGCTAATCCAGTTAAAGATACATAGCATTGTTCATTTTATTAGACCACACTACAATAAAAATTTAGTTAACAACATCATTTCATTTGTCCTGCAACAACATTTAGGATCACGCGAAAAACATTAGAGATAAAATACTCACTTTCGTAACTCTTCCCTCTTTTTCTGAAGCTTTTCCAATTCAGCTTCTGCATTCAATGCTAGCTCCGCGGAGCTGTATATAAACAGAGCGCCATGGTGTTTGTTTACAACTTCAACACCACATTCAGCTAGCCTGGGATCATTCTCACCCAGAATCTGCAAGAGTTTGCATCTGATCGATGTTAAGATCTTCAACCTCCTATTGGACCAAAATTGCTATAAATATTTTGATGACATTAGATTAGTGGTGAAAGCAAATCTCAAAGTGCATTTCCATTCAGTAATCACTTTAGTCATAGAAACCAGGTTTCAACGATACAGCATATATTCAAGAGGAAGTGTATATTAAAGTCGGTTTTTCGCAAAAATATGCCCACCCCTACTCGAGACGACCTTGGCCAAAACTTGTATCACAAAGTATCCGAGTCGTAAAGTCTGAAGTGGTATATTTTCTAGGGCCTAAACTCAAAACTTCCCTAAAAGCTAACTCAAAGTAATACTAAGGGGCAATCTATGATCGAAGTGGCAAAGAGTTTTCACAGTAAACATAAGAGGCTGGAACCAAAGGGAATCAGCACTCAGGAAGCTTTACTGAAGGAGATCATTTTGGCACATTCTCCATGATCCTGACCACTAGAATGGCATTTTTCTGGCCAAATAGGTAGTCTAGATTGTAAAAGATTAACTCTTATGAGTTATGAGGATCTTACTGATGTTCCATGCTCTTGGAAGACTTTTTTTTTTTTTGGAAGGCCTCTTGGAATACTAGTAATATAGAAAATCAATTTTTATCAATAAACTAAACTTTACAACTGATGGATATTCAGAAACCATTATTGATTCTTTGGTGCTGTTCTCAGCTGCTCGAGGAAGGCGTGGCGCTTCCACAATTCTTCAGTAATGAACGGCATAAATGGATGAAGCAACCACTAGCCACTATCAAGACAAATCCATAAAGTATCGCATGCATCTCTCGGTGAAGAGTCAAAATTTGGATCATTTCCAGCAAAGTACGGTTTAACCACTTCAATGAATATATCACACAATTGGAACTGCCACCGTGAATATACTGCAATGGTCAGATCTGAGAACTGGTTTGGGTCAAGAGAAGACGTGGTTTTCAATTGTACAAGTACTAGAGTATGGCACGTGCCGTTGGAACTCCACATAATTTTATTTTTGCCAAATATTTGTACTGAACACCTCCGTCACTATCCTCATTTTCGCTCTTAATCAGTATTGAAGTGTAAACATATTCTAAGATAAAAATATATATTATAAAATTTTAGGGTTAAACTCATTTAAATTTTAATACTTAGGGGTAAAATATAAACGCCGAGAATGAATTCTCCCACAATCTTTGAATTCCCCAAAACATGAAGTTTAGGATTTTTGTTTAAATGTGCATTAAGATGTCCGACTCATTTTTTTCTAGTATGATCGTCATGTCTCATTGCTTTGAGAAATATTAAAGACGTGAAATATATTATATGTTTTCTAATTATAAAATATATATTTTTAAAATTTTAGCGTTTGTATTGATTTTGTTGGAAAGATCTTCAAAAATGCATTTTAACGATACTAAGTTTTTTAAAATCTGACAACGATGTAGATAGTTATGATAATTTTCATTTTGCTAAAAAGAAAATACAATATTTTTTCTCTCTGCCACATGTATATCCAACAACTTTTTAAAAAAGTTTTCATTATTTTTGCCCTTTTACATGTTTTACATTTACTAATATGCTATTATACAAAATGAATCTCAACCCTCAAATTCAATACATTTCCCAACTTTCAATATTAACCATCTTTTATCTCTAATGCTTATGATTTGATTTTGTCCCAGTCAGCAGTGAATATTAAAACACATATCTGAATTTTAAGATAGATGTTAAATTGTCAACTTGTTTAAAAGCTTAAGCTAATAGAGATGACATATCTAATATATATCAATGTCATAATTTATGGAACAGGTGGAGTGGACTTCTAGTCTCAATAAGTATCTAATAGAACAACTTGCAATTCGAAGACCAAGTTATATATAATGTAAAGAGATCTATTGTGTCTTCAATCAACAATAACAACTGATGATACATCAAAATAAATCAATCATTACGGTCGTACACATGACATAGAGATTCATCACGATGATATAGCGTCCAACCTATTGGAATGGCTCATAAAGCTCGAGAAGAATAAAGTCAATCACAGAAGCCCAAACAAGGCTCACCAATGAGAAAATGTAAACAGGGCCTGAATCCAAACCTGAACGAATCAGAGTCTGAATCCAGGCCCGACACTAGTTCTTTCATAAAAAAAAAAAAGGAACGTTATACAAAAAAAGAGTCGTTGAGGGAGTTACGCTTCCACGAACACATCTCCGTTAAGGAGGAGACTGTTACAAGAAACATTCCCTTCCGTTGCACCTCACATGTTCAAGTCACGCAGAGAGTTAACTGCGACCATTATAAAAGGTAAAGGGAACGTTCGACATAGGGATGCAACTTTAACTAAGTTTTATTCAGATTTACTTCTTTTTTCCAACAGAGTTGCTGACTTAAGTATCAGAGTGCATTCAACCACAAAAAAAGTGATCATTGACAATCTAACAAATATTTTACAAGTCAAACTCACATGAAAACGATTTTTGAACGCATCAACATCAATGCAATGCAATGAAGACATGTAAAGTTCACGCATGAATTGTCTTTGGGCCCCAATTTCTGAATGGCTGAAACCAAGCACAGCCCATTGTGCACTTAGTTAGAGCCTAATCTGCTGGCTTAATTTTAATTTTGATTAGCGAGAAAACGTGCGAGGGAGGGGTTTGGAACCCTCCATCTCCCTCGAAATGTGTGCAGTCATGCATCTGGTAGGGATGGAGGGTTCCACCCCCTCCCTCGCACGTTTCCTCGCTGGTTTACTCGCCAATTAGAATTCCCCAAATCTAATGATCAGTACTATTGGTCTCATCTCCTCCGAGTCTAAAAGATAATGTATCATGATGCATTGTATAGTCATCTTGCCACAATGCCATTTCTCGCTATGGTAAAGGAACTTGTCTAGAAAGCCACGCAAGGCACGCGTTAGTCTAGGCCCAATACTTTCGTCATCCTAGAAATGTGCACGCATCTTGAGGGATGTGAACGATTCCCACCCCGCCACCTCCCTCCCCTCGCTCGTTTCCTCACCCACTTCCTCGACATTTAGAATTTCTGTAATAATAATGCCCGACAATGACCTTGCGCTAGAGGCAGGCTATCTAGATTTTTTGATGGTAAAGATAGATTTCGTTTGTTAAGTTGATGGTCTACAAGCTACATCAATGTCTCAAAGCAACAAAGCAACCCCAATGGACCATATAGTGTTCATGTCAACACACCTTGATCATGACCAATTTATTTAGGATAATCATTTCTCAATTGATAATGTCTTCACACCGACTCTAATATGGCATAGGGTGCAAACTCTCTACTTCCTAAGAAATTGACCTTTACGCCAACTCATGCTTACAAATCTCGTTATTATTAGAGTTTTACATGTAGAATAGTTGTTAGACTGTCAAATACTACTTTTTTGGTTGTCGAAGATAGTTCGATGTTTAAGTCAATAACTTTGTTTGAAGTAGGGGTGAGTCGAACCCGTTCTGCCTCGATTTTTTGGGTCATTTTGAAATTAATCAAACTCATCCCGATCCCGTCTCATCCCGTCCCGATCGAGAGTGGGATGAGATCGGGATGAAGATTTTCAATCTCGTTTAGTCTCGAATTTATTTATTTAATAATAATAATTATTATTAATTTTAATCAAAATACTCTTTTAAATTAAAGTTTAGGATGTGTTGAAATTAAATCAATGTAAGATGAAATTCTATATGAAATCTAAATGAATTAAATCATTAATTCTAAATTCTAAATGAATTAAATCATTAATTGGGTCCATCTCGTCTCATCCCGTCCCGTGCCCACCCCTAGTTTGAAGAAGAAAGTAAATCTGGACAAAACTCAGTTAAAATTACATACATTTGTGTAAATGTTATTTTTACCTTTTATAATGGTCACAATTAATTCTCTTCGTGACTTAAACATGTGAGGCACAACAGAAAGATACATTTTTCATAACAATCTCATCCTTTATGAAGATGCGTCCGTGAAGACGTAACTCCCTCCACGACTCTTTTCTCATGCAACATTTATCTTCTTTATTAGAGAACTCGTTCGGACCTGAATTTAGGCTTTATTTACCTCTTCCTTTAATGGGCCTTGGTTGGGCATTTGTGATCGTTTTTGCTTTTTTGAGTTTTATGAATTGACACAGCAGATGGGATGCCAGATTCTCATAATGGATATTTCCTACTACGTATATATGACTGACTATAATAACTGTCTAGTGTCTATTTTGATATATCATCACCAATCAAACAAATAGCTAATTTTTTGAAGAAAACAATTAATTATAGGCCTTTCATATATGGTTTTGATTGAAGAATCTCTACACCATGTTGTAGGCGACATGAAGAATCACAAAATGCTCCCCTAACCAAACGAATGGGGGTCTAAATTCTAAAGTGACCTACTTTAACACTGAATTTCTATGGGAGTCATGATCAGTATACTTAATTATATCGCGAACGGCTCAATTTTGACACCGACATGCTCATTTAACTAACAAAATTACGGTCTAATCATGATCAGCCACATCAGGTGTACAGAATTCAAACCCAAAAAAGTTAATGGAAAGAAAAGATTGAAAACAGGAAAAGCAGGGCTTGTGATAAGTTTGGCTGAAAGAGGAAGAAGAACACTCATCACTTATAGTGAAAAAGCTTTAGGTTTTTTTTTTTTCATTTTTTTTTTAAAGGTTTTTTTAATAAAGAGAGATTCCTTAATGAAGTTTCAAGGCAAGAATATAATTAACACCAAATTATACAGAGGGATCGATTGACTTTGGCAGCAATTTGATATTACTGCTCAGCCCCATTCCGATATGGACCATCCTATGCCACAAACCTATAGAAAGGGAGATGAGATATTCGAATAAGTCGCTATAGGTTGTAATAAATCAGTAAAATTAAAATTGATTGCAGCACTAACCAATTGATATTGTAATCGAATTTGCACGTTGACTCAAATTTTATGAAAATGCTAGGAAATCAGGTTTTACAATCAAGGTAATTTAGTGTGATTTTGAAAAAATGATGAAATTTTCAATGTGTAATTCGAAGTTGTAAAAAATGATATCATATCATCCTGAGTCCTGACTGCAAAACCTAATTCCTTAGCCTCACTCAAAAAAATTTTGTATTTGATTTACCATATCAATGTGGATGTACTGACATTGATGGTTCAAATACTAAATCCAGATTAATGATGTTAGTTATGAATTACATAATCTTGTTGTTTTATGAGGTTCTCGGGGATGCAACGGGTAAGCTTTGAGATTGTCACGAAGACGATCAAGTATTCATCATCATCATCAAAGCCCATTTTCGAGATTTTCGGGGTCGGTTACATGGATTATGGTTCTCCAAGCAATGCGACTTCTCACATTTCCTCGCCTAATCCAAGCTCAATGATATCTTCATTCACCGTCTTCATCCAAGTTTTCAACAGTCGTCCCCTCCGTCTACACCCTCCATTAACTTGCCAATCTAAATATTTTCTAATTGGTGTCGTGCTTGGTCTCCTCCGCACATGACCAAACCAAGTTAAACGTCTTTCTCTAATTTTGTCCTCTATGGGCGCTACACCTAAGTATCTCCTAATTCTTTCATTTCTAATTTTATCCTTACGAATTTTACCACACATCCACCTTAACATACGCATTTTTGCTACTGCCATCCTATGCGTATGTTGTCCCGTAGTAGCCCAACATTCTGAATCGCATAGCATGGCTGGTCGAACAATTGTCTTATAGCATTTCCCTTTTAGCCTTGCAGGCATCCTTCTATCGCATAATACTCCTGACGCCATTCTCCATTTCAACCAACCAGCTTTAATCCTATGGTCTACATCTTCTCCAATAGCCCCATTCTTTTGAATTATAGATCCTAGATATTGAAAAGCCTCACACTCTGGGACCTCGACACCTTCGATCTCAATTGCATTTCTTCTCCCTCTTGGTTAACACCCAAAGTTGCACACTAGATACTCCGTCTTCGAACGACTAATTCTAAAACCTTTACTCTCTAAAGCCTCCCGCCACTTAACTAATTTCTGACCTAAACCTGCACTAGTCTCATCCATTAAGACAATATCATCTGCAAATAACATGCACCAAGGTACATCTTCTTGCAGATGTCTCGTCAACTCATCCATGACCAAAGCAAAGAGATATGGACTTAACGCCGACCCTTGATGTAGTCCCACTGACACTAGAAATTCACTAGACATCACACCTACTAAGCGAACACTTGTTACAACTCCTTCATACATATCCTTAATGATATCGACATAACATTAAGACACTTTCTTCCTTTCAAGCACTCACTAGACATCCCATTTCAAGTATTCATATTAAACAAATACTCCCCCTATTGCCATCCCTTTCGGATTTTCCTAATGACCTAGTTTATTTCACGTTCGAGCTAAAAAAAAAAAAATTCCATTTGCAACTCTAGGTCGTCCATTTTCAACGTGAACTTCAAGGTACACACTTTGTCCAAAGTTGAATAGTTTTTTTTTTTTTTTTTTTTTTGTGAAAGAGGTAAAATTTCAAGCCAATCGTTCCAAAAAACTGAATTTGTAGCCGTTGTAATATATATAAATATATATACAATTTTCTTTTTGACCGTTGGTTGTAACACATAAGTACATTCCATAATGATGGTTTTAAACCTTGTCACTAAACCCTAATAATGGCTTCCACACAACACAATATAAACCGACACACACGATGATTATTGATCTAATCTTAACCAATAACCACCCTCCCCATATAAACCGACAGAACGGGGTGACAATCCTTCTCACCAAAGATTGTCACTTTTTTCCTCACGTTTTCTCCAAACACCTTCTCCCTAATCTCTCTCTGTTTCCTATTCTCAACAAAGAAAAGAAGAGAAAACAGAGAGACCCACAAACCCAGAAGACGAAGAAGAAGAGCAAGATCTCATCTCCTTATCCTCCTCTCATATTTGTAGCTGAATCACCAATAAAATGAAGAAAGATCGTAGGAAACGCGAGTGGGTATCTTGGAATAGGTTCTTCTGTTTCACCGTCGTCGTTGTTATCTCCTGCGTTATCTTCACTGGCTTTACTTTCTCTACTTTTCGTCTATTTCGAGGTAAACCCATTTCTCCTTTTCTATCTAATCACTTCAAAATTCTTTGATTCGATTTGAATGATGAATTTTTTGTTTTTTTTTATTTTTTTATTCTTGAATTGAAACAGAGTCATTTCGTCCAGTTCTGATCTCAACATGGAGAAGCCAAAAGGAAGAACCAATGGAAGCCAAATCGGACGGCTCAGATGTCGTCAAACCATCCCTCGAGATCAGAGAAACGGTCATCTTCCCAGATGAAGTCGTGATTTTCCTAAAATACCCTTCACCAGTCCCTCTATTTACAAAAGATGACCTCGACTGCACTTACGCCCATCCGAACTCAACAGAGGCTAATCTAAAGCTCCCGCCTTTGCGGATTGAGAACACGCATCTCGATGCGCAGATCGTACGGTGCCCGACGAACCCAGTTGGTCTTAGGACCTCACTTACTTTGAAATCCAGCGGTGGAGATTTCCTCAAGGGTCCCACTTACCGTTGGGATTCTTTGGCGTACGAAGCGGTCGTTGATCGAGACAACACGACCGTGGTCTTCATCAAAGGACTTAATCTACGGCCAGAAAGGATTTCAGATGCCTCGAGATTGGAGTGTGTGTACGGCTGGGATTTCTCCAAACCCAGGTTGCTATTGGCCTCTCAGGCCATCTCTGCTGCTCAAGAGATCGTACGGTGTGAGACGCCTTTGAGTTTATTGAACAATGGTCCACACAGGTCAATCAAGGTCTCCATTCGGGTCAAGGGTCGTCGTGGCACCACATTCAACTCGGTCGCTCGATCAGATTATCGGCTGATACACAACCCGGAAACCCGAAAGAAACACGAAATGTGTGTATGTACAATGGTCCGAAACCAAGCTAGGTTTTTACGAGAATGGGTCATGTACCATGCCCGTTTCGGTGTGCAGAGTTGGTTCATATATGATAACAATAGCGATGATGGGATTGAAAATGTGATCGATTCATTATATGGTTTGGGTTACAACATTACCCGGTACATTTGGCCATGGGTCAAAACCCAAGAGTCCGGTTTCGCACATTGTGCTCTACGAGCACGAGAATCATGTGAATGGATCGGGTTTATTGATGTCGATGAGTTCCTACATTTTCCACGGCCGCGTGTAACATTGCTTGATGTGCTCCGCAATCAAACGGAGGAAACCGGTGAACTACGCATAATGTGCCACAGTTTTGGCCCATCGGGTCTAAAACGGGCACCCGAACAAGGGGTGATGGTAGGGTACACGTGTCGGCTAGTAAGTGCCGAGAGACACAAGAGTATAGTGAGACCTGAAGCACTGAACTCTTCATTGGTCAATGTTGTCCACCATTTCCATGTCAAAGATGGAATTGAGTATGTAAATGTGGATAAATCTGTGATGTTGATCAACCATTACAAGTACCAAGTGTGGGATGTGTTTAAAGAGAAATTTTACAGAAGGGTTGCAACCTATGTAGCAGATTGGCAAAATGAGGAGAATGTGGGTTCAAAGGATCGAGCACCCGGGCTCGGGACTAGACCGGTTGAGCCATCGGATTGGTCAAGTAGGTTTTGTGAGGTGACCGATAATGGTTTGCGCAATAGAGTGTTGAGGCATTTTACGAACCGAAGAACAGGACGGCTACCTTGGCAGGAACATAGATTGTTGAATGAACAAAAATGAGTAGTAGAGATGTAGGTTATTGTTGTAACATATTTGAAATAGAGTTTTTAGGTTGAGTGAATACTTGTGTTTATCTTCTTTTGTAGATACGAAAGTATACAAGTTAGAAGAAGTTTTGATTTACTAATTAATTACCATCTTTCTTGGAGAGCTAATTGTCTGAGCTTATTGGACTGTCAAAACTTAAAATGTTACTTATGTGGCAATAGCATTGGACTCTCAAAACTAAATGACTAATTCTACGCTGCCTTATTTGGGTGTCCTTTTTGTGTTTTTTTTTGATTTTTTTACACTTATCCATTCTGTTGATGGTGTTTGTGGTTGTGTTTTAAAGAGAATGGGTAAAAAGTGTAAAAAACTTCAAAAAAACACAAAAGAGGCATTCAAACAAGGCAACGTATAATTAATCATATTAAAATCCATTCCTACTACATGTTGGATACATATTTCCATATAACTATCTGAATTACAACATAAAATGTGTTGCACAAATTGGTATCCAAATGCAAAACACAAGGATATAATGGTTTGCGCGATAAAGTGTTGAGGCATTTTACGAACCGAAGAACAGGACGACTACCTTGGCAGGAACATAGATTGTTGAATGAAAAGAATTGAGTAGTAGAGAAGTAGGTTATGTTGTAACATATTGGAAATAGAGTTTTTAGGTTGAGTGAATCCTTGTGTTTTATCTTCTTTTGTAGATACAAAAGTATACAAGTTAGAAGAAGTTTTGATTTACTAATTAATTACCATCTTTCTTGGATAGTTAATTGTAGCATATTGACCTCTTAAAACTTAAAATGTTACTTATGTGGCAATAGCATTGGATTCTCAAAATTAAATGACTAATTCTATGCCTTATTTGGGTGCCTCTTATTGGATTTTTTTCCACACTTTTATCTTTTCTGTTGATGATATTTGTGATTGTGTTTTAAAGAGAATGAGTAAAAAGGGTAAAAAAAAAAATCCAAAAAGACACAAAAGTGACATCCAAACAAAGCAGCGTAGAATTACTTACTACACGTTGGATACATATTTTCATAGGGGAATTCTAATTGGCGAGGAAACGGGCGAGGGAGGGGGGTGGAGGGTTCCACCCCCTCGAGATGCATGAGAGCACACATCTGGAAGGGGATGGAGGGTTCCACCCCCCTCCCTCCCCCGTCTCCTCGCCAATTAGACAAACCCATTTTCATATAACTATCTAAATTACAACATAAAATGTGTTGCACAAAATGGTATCCAAATGCTGAAACACAAGGATCTATTCAGTACTGTTTCTGAATTTTATCTGGTTACCAGAATCTGAGATCCCGGGGGATTTGTCTACACAACTTTAGATTAATTTGTTGTGGGATAATTTGGATATCGTCTCTGTGCAATTTAAAACCTATCAATATGATGCCTACCATGTTCATCATGGTGTAGGGCATAAAATGAACATAAAGTGAACCAAACCGGACACAACTTCTAATTTTGCAAAAATTTCTTAAATTGTGAACCCATTGTCGTCACCAGTTTTGGATTCGATATTGATATCTAATCCATTTATGCCCTATTGCGCCGTGGGTCTCAAAACTGATTTTTTATAACCTCGAGATACATATAAACACTTTGAAGATTTAATAATTCTTTCAAGATCACTTTGAGTCTACAGAATTTGGTTTCCTGGTATTTTCGAGCTTCATAACCAGTATTGGGTCACCTATATACCGATGTAATTTGAAATTTTGACCACATCTAAAATATCTAGCCGTTACAAATTTAAATTCAAAAAGTTGACCGTTATATAAAACAGTCTCATTCTTTCTCTCTCCACGGTTTGGTTTTTTCAGATCCAGAACAAATGACTCCAAAGATCCGAACTCCTCATAGCCAGAAACACTCACCGAAACCATCGAATTCCGTCGAAAATGTTGAAAACAAAGACTCCATCATCAGTCCCGGACTCAGATCTGTGGCTGCCATGGCTGGTTGGGATGAAGAATCCCTTTTACTGGCAAGCCTCGTGGTCGAAGACACCCCGGAAAGAGAGTCTAAGCAGAACAAACGCATCAACCCACAGTTGAAAACACCACCAGTTAGTTCAAAAAGGTAAAAAGATTACACATTTCTATGTTCATTTCGTTTTCCCTTTCTGGGTTCTCAATTTCTTTCAATATTGATTGCTGGTTTGTTTTGGATCTCTCAGGAAACGTAGAGTTCATAAGGAGAGTGTTAACTCCATACCCATTGTTGTTCTTGATCTGTCCGATGAGAAAACTGTACAAAAAGGTTTGATTTTTTCCCATACCCTTTTCTTTCCAATTAGTAATTTTTAAGAAATTTTGAAGCTTTATTGATAATGGGTTGTTTTATTTATCTGTTTTAAATTGGGTTTTAGATTGTGACAAGTCTGCAAAGAAGGAAACCAAACCCCAGGTAGCAGAAGAAGAACAAGGTAAAGAAGCTGCTTCAATTGATAAGTCTTCTTCGGGTTCCGCTGCTGTTCCTTGTATGGCTAGACTAAAGGAAGAGCTTTCGTGCGCGGTAATGTCCATACCATTGATGATTTGATTGAAATCAAATTGCGTTCTTTAATTTGGTTGGTTCATCTTTGTAGATTTGTTTGGAAATTTGCTTTGAGCCCAGTACTACTTCTTGTGGTCACAGGTACACAATACTACTTCAATTGCTATGTAGTTTTCATATTGTGTTAAAAAAAATGCTGAACTTTAGGTTAGCCTTTCCAATTTCTGATTCGGCGTATTTCTGACCTTGCAGCTTCTGTAAAAAATGTTTGGTTTCTGCTACTGAAAGATGTGGAAAGCGATGCCCGAAATGCAGGCAACTAATTAGGTATCACAATTGTAGAAGATACAATCTTTTTAGCTTCACTTTCTTGCTAAAGTTATGCAGCTATTAGTCAAATCATTTGGTATATACTGTTTTTAGAACATTGACAACAAACAAACAGCTAATTAGAAGCAAAACCCACACACAATTGGCTTCTATAATCAAATTTTTAGACTTGCAGTGACTAAGTCTTCATTAGAAGGCTCCAATTTATGTGCAAGCTCCATTACTTTCTTCTTCTTCAACTTATACATTTTGCATAATTCCACTCCTTGAAGTATCTCATCCATTTCTTATTCTTCAATTCTACCTTTTTCTTTCATGACAAGACCCAGGCTTTATTTCATTTGCATAATTCCACCCCCTGAAGTATCTCATCCATTTCCTTATGTTAATTAGTTAATCCAGTGCTCAAAATTTTTTATGTGGTAAAAACTGATTTTTGACCTCACTAAGGGAAGTTAAAAATAACATAGGAGGAGTGCTTCAATCAATCAAACATTTTGGATGTATGGTATAAGCAAAATTTCAACCACATAAAATAGAATCTTTTCAACTCGTTTACCTTCTAAACAAGTTATATTAATAGAAAATTTAAAGAAAAATTGACATAGAGCAAACAGAATACTTCTAATTTGATATAAAGTTTTACAATCTACTAAACAAAAGTTACTAAAACAACCATGACGCAAAATTGCTGACACTGTTGTATTTTACTAAAAAAAAAGGCAAGAGAGAACTGCCATAATCATTTGGAACAACAATTCTAGAGAGCGAGGCCCTAGCGCGAGGCCGTGAGGAGGAGAGAGAGAGATTTAAAAAAAAAATTCCCCTATAAACAAAAAAAACAGAGAAAAGTTGAAGCTTTTGCTTTCAACCTTTTCATCTCCTCTCCCAAGAAACAGAGAAAAGTTGAATCACTTGTTTTCTCCATTTTCACCCCCTCTCCCAAAACCCCAGATCTATTAGATCCCTGGCAATCTCCCCTCCTTAAGTGCTTCAACTGAGATCTGTGTGCAACGATTCAAGGGCATCGTGTTGAGAAGATCTTCTCACTTTGATCAAAGGTTTTGTATTGAAAAGATTTGTGTTGATTCAACAGCCCCTCATCTATGTTCATCTCCCCTAGATCAAAAAGAAGACAGTGAAGAAGCCACTTCTTTGATCACAGGCGTTGTGTTGAAGAGAAGACAGTGAAGAAGCATGGTTTCTTTGAAGAGAAGATAGTGAAGAAACTCTCTTTTTGTTTTTCTGTAAAGTTGGAGAAAAAAAAAACTCATCTCTTTTTGTATTCTAATATTCATTGTCAAATTGTAAACTAATCATCAATTCAACAATTCCTTTCTCTTTTCATGTAGAGAATACAAAAAGAGATGAGTTTTTTTTTTCCTACTTTACAAAAAAACAAAAAAAAAGAGTTTCTTCACTGTCTTCTCTTCAAAGAAACCATGTTTCTTCATTGTCTTCTCTTCAACACGACGCCTTTGATCAAACAAGTAGCTTCTTCACTATCTTCTTTTCGATCTAGGGGAGATGAACATATATGAGGGGCTGTTGAATCAACACGGATCTTCTCAACACAAAACCTTTGATCAAAGTGAGAAATCTTCTCAACACGACGCCTTTGAATTGTTGCTCACAGATCTCGGTTGAAGCACTTAAGGAGGGGAGATTGCCAGGGATCTAACAGATCTGGGGTTTTGGGAGAGGAGATGAAAATGGAGAAAGCAAGTGATTCAACTTTTCTCTATTTCTTGGGAGAGGATATGAAAAGGTTGAAAGCAAAAGCTTCAACTTTTCTCTATTTTTTTTGTTTATGGGGGAAAGCCTTTTTTTTTTTTTTTTTTTTTTTTAATCTCTCTCCTCCTCACGCGCTAGAGAGCACGGCCTCGCGTGGGTCTCGCACTCTAGAATTGTCGCATTTGGAATGATAAGCCAATTTGACATATAAAAGTCAGCTTCATAAGTATGTGATGGTTATAGAATCATTCAAATTACCACCATTGAATTGGCAAAAATTCTATGATGCCCCTTTTTGGTGCCTCTTTTGTGTGTTTTCGGATTTTTTGACAATTCTACCCCTTCTTTGGATGGTGTTTATGGTTGCATTTTAAAGAGAAGGGATAAAAAGTATAAATAACCCCAAAGAGGCACAAAAGATACACCAAAAAGGGCCACCCAAGAATTACTCTTGAATTGAAAATACTTATAAGATCAACTTTTTGATAAGTTTTTATATAGCCATCATATACTAGCAAAACACTTATCAAATTAGAACATTCATGTCAAATCAGCTTATCATTACCAAATGATTTTGGCAAGTCTCTATTGTCTTTTTATTTTGATAAAATATAATACAAATGCTAGTAATTTTATGTTATTGTGCTACTAATTTTAATTTATTATAATGTGAAACTTTATGTAAAATCATAATTGCTTTCATTTGCTTTACGGCAAATCTACTTGCTTTCTAAATTTGTTTATATAATATAACTTGTTTAGAAGCTAAATAACACGAAAGGATTATATTTATGTGGTTTACACTTAGTTTGCACTATGCATCTTAAATTTTGTGCATTGAAGCATTCACGAACGTAATTTGACAATAAGAAATTACCATTTCAGTAACCTAACTTTTTCAGTTATAATTTACCAACATCATGTTATACCTCAAACTTTATGAACTTAACTGTTTAGAGTTGCCATGAAAGAAAGAAGAAAAGGTTGTAACCATGAATGTGTGACACCTAAATTTAAACTTCACATGTGAAATTAGATTTCTAATTGCCAATCAATGTGCATTTCCAAGAGTTTGCTTTCTTTTAAGAATTGTTACGACAAGTAGAAACTGATGCTTTTTTTTCAACTCCATTGAACTCCTTAATGTGGCTAGCCAACAACTTGTTATCAGTTTGTTATTAATTCTATTCAAATGTTTTTTATTCGCAATGAACAAATCTCATTTGAATGAGAATTAATTGGAACATACAACAAACTTATATGGCTAATTGCATTAAGGAGTCTCTTGGAGTTGAGAAAAACTAAACAAGTTTCTGTTGAAAATATGGCTTTTTAAAAATAAAAGAAAATGAGTTTGAACCTGGTTTTGATATCTGGATCTCTCTATTTTTAGTCTCACATCTTCTATATAAGAAGAGTGTTTGGACTTGGGTTACAACTCATTGTGGAGGAGTTTATAAGGAGAGTGTTTGGACTTGGGTTCACAAAAGTGTGGTACCCCAAGGGGTCCAAATCCAAAGATTAAACCCAAGTCCAAACACTCTCCTTATAAACTCCTCCACATGAGTTGTATAGAAGATATGAGATTAAAAATAGAGATAGATCAAAACCAGATTCACACCCATTTTCTTTTATTTTTAAAAAACCATATTTTCAACAGTTTACAACAGTATAGTATGATGAAAGTAACAAACTTAGCAGGAAACAAGTTTAATAGGAGATTCAATCACGCTTACTATAAGTAACTGGGCTGGTGCTGTTTCATAACGCACTATAAGCAATTGGGTGTTAGATGCAAGTTTTTGAGGACCACGTTAACTCTTAACTCTTGTGAATTTTTGCAGCAATGATGGAAGACACTGTAATGTGAACACAGTGCTTTGGAACACGATACAGCTTCTGTTTCCACAAGAGATTGAAACTCGCAAGGCAACATATTCCACCAAAACTCAGGAACTTGAACACCCGATTCCTAAGAAGATTATTAATGATGTAAGAAACCAGCGTACCCGTGCTTCTTCCATGGTGAGTACTAATAATGTCAATTCTAGGAGAAGTCGAGGTGTGACAAATCAAGCTGACGATGCAGCATTGGCATTAAGGTTGCAGAGGGAAGAATTCATGGAGGCCTTCAGGGGCACTTCTGAGAGTCCAAGAATGGTATCTATGCCTGCTGCCAGGGAAAATTTAAGAGCCATGGCATCAAGAGTTATGAACCCTCGTGTTAGGCGTCGACCTATATAGCACCCAGTAACTTGATTTCCTACAGTTTCCATTGGGCTCCATTTGAAAGTTGCCCAAGCTTTCAACAGTGTCAAAGAGTTTAGACAAGTTTATGTTCCATAGAAACATCCTTTTATGTTGCAGTAACTTCAAACTTAGTTGTGTGTGTTTCCTATACAGTGCTTGTAATACATTTCTCTGTACTTGTAATTCATGGAATGTATCCTTCAGTTAGTGTCTTTGAAACTTCACATGTTAAGTTCTATTTATTATTTAACATAAAAAATGGGAAAAATTATATATGTGCCACATCAACTTGAAACACCTGTCAGAAAATTGTATATATTTCAATTACTCCTTGCAGTGTAACAATCAAGTAGCTCATATGCAGATGACAATGTTTGATGTAATAGAATAGAAGACTTTACAAAGGGGTTAGATTTGGGCAGGAAAAGATACTAAGCTCTGTTATATCTTCGGGTGTTGCTTTGTAACACCATCATTTCCAACTCATTGACACCACCATTTGAGCTACACCACCAACAAAAAGCCCATAACCCATTGCATTTTGGGTTACTCTCACTCTCTCCGATTGTTTCTCTTCTCCTCTCCCACCTTTTTCATTCATGCACAAAATGGTTTACCTTGCCACTATCCTTACTCATTACTCTCTCATCTCTCCCAGCCTCTGTCATCTTCAATTGAAATTTACCCAAAAAACTGACTTTGTGCGAGTTTGGGTTCGATTTGGGTGGGATTTGGATGCGTAGTTGCTTCGATTTGACTGAGATTTGGATTGACAGTACGAGTGTTGGTGGGTGTTCGAAATGGTTGTACGAGGTTCATTGTTGGTGTTAATTTGTAGGAAACGCAATTTTTTTTTCGAATAATCCTACATTCTGTTCAAAACAGAAAAGCTGCAAAATTCATAATGAAACTCGCACAATATATGGTGAGATTATACACAAATTTCGCACAAGGCGGAACTTTGAAGAAAACTATAGTGTTTGCAAGTTTAGATCAAATTTCGTATATTTGAAAAGAGGGCATTGCCTTCGGGAAAATTTAGATGCTCAATTGAGGCCAATTCTCAAGATTATCAAAACATAAACAATATACTACTTTGAGTTATCTTATAACTCAATTTGAATCGGTAGAAAATATTTTGAAATGACCAAGTTATGGTGCATTGGAGGGAGAGTTGTCGTGATCTGGGGTCTGCATCATTTTATCTGATGGTTTGCTGGCCCTTTGTCGAGTAGTGTTGAATCTTTATCACTGTGTGTTTTGTAAAGAGGAAATTTGTCGTTCCCCACGGACAGCGTCAAATTGATGCGTCCAAAAATCGTCCTCCTGTGAGTTTGACCTGCAAAACCACTGTTAGACTGCCAAATACCACCTTTTTGGTAGCCGAAGGCACTCTGATGCTTAAGTCAATAACTCTGTTGAAGAATGAAGTAAATCTGGACAAAACTCAGTTAAAGTTTCATACCTTTGTCGAAAGTTTCCTTTACCTTTTATAATGGTCGTAATTAACTCTCTGCGTTACTTAAGCATGTGAGGCGCAACGGAAGGATTAGTTTTTGTAACAGTCTCCTCCTTAATGGAGATGCGTTCATGGAGGCGTAGGTCCCTCCACGGCTATTTCTTGGTTCAACGTCCTTATTCTTAATGAGAGAACGTGTAACGAGCTTGGATTTGGGCTTTGATTTGTCTGGGCCTGGACTAGAATCCCGCCTGCCCTTCCTTAGAGGTAGGCCTATTCCGGGCTTTTATAATTGTCCTTAATCGTTTTAGATTTTATGAGTTGGCCCAATGGATTGGGCGTTGTATTCTCGTGATGGAACTTTATGCCACGTGTGCAGTCGTTTTAATTTGTCCATTTTGATGTATCATCAGCTACTCCCCCCTTTAGTTAGTGGGTATGGTGACTTGTCCACTAACTGTGTGACGGTTGGTATGTCGATTGTTTTGCGTTGATCTTGATAATTTTTAACTACTTGATCGTCTTGGTTATGTCGTTGTTTATTCGTTTTCACACATATTTTCAATGTGCCATTATGTCCCTATGTCGCTCCGTGAGCGGTCTCTTTGTTTCCCAGTCGCTTAAAATGTGTTTTGGCTACTTTTATTTCTTTACGCCATCTGTTGTGTTATTTCTTTTCTTTTACTGCCTCTTTTTTTCTCATTCGTTCTCACTTGCTTTCGATGCCTGCTGGTGATATTTTAGCCGGTGATCAGCTTTCCGCTTGTGAAGCTCACTTTTTTCGAACAAAGCCTCTCAAACTACTTTGGATAGTGGTCGTTTCAACTATTCTTTGCCTAAGGACCTTGAAATCATTCTTCCTCTCAAAAACGATAGTCCTTGTTGCCCGAGGAAAGAATATATCGCATTGTATCCTCGCATGTTCTATGCTGGTCTCCGGTTTCCTGTTCCAGAGTTGGTCTGGTCATATCTATATTTCTTGGGCATTTTTCTTACTCAAATGGGGTCGAACGACTGGAGGGTCATGGTTGCCACATATGCTAGGGCCATTCTTTTCGGTATTTCCTTGACACCTTGGATATTGCATTCCTTGGTGGGGTTCAACGCGACGTCCAACCATACATTTTTATGTATTCTCCTGCGTGTTTTGGTAACCTTAATGACAACATTAGAAGCTAGTCACGAGAATGGTTCTATGCGTCTGTTGGTTCTGGCCACTTCAATTTGCGTGGTCTACCAATAATAAGGTCTTTCTTAGTTCCTCTCAAACATCGGAATATGAAATTGACTGCTGAGGAATAAATTATCAGTGATCGTTTTTTGGGGCTTTCGGTGGTCCCGTTGAGTTCCTATCTTACTGATGACATGGTGGGGCACAGTGGCCTATATGTCATGAATGGGACTGAAAGGGCTTTGTTGACTGCGAGGCAGGCTAGGGAGATCGTTGCCCGTGCTGTCGGTGATGGAGTGGTCGTTGATCAGAAAGTGAGTTTTGATGTTTAGGATCTTGATGCTCCTATTCGTACTGCTACCAGTCCTTCTAGAAAGAGGAAAGTGGCAAGGACTGTCAGTCCGTCGAAGCGATTGTTTATATCATCCGATCGTGTGTCGAAAAAGAAACAACTTGTTGATTATGTGCATCGCACGACTTTTTATTCGGATTCTATGGACAAAGATCCTTCGAGGGAGGACTGTTGCTCTTTATAGGAAGCAGAAGAGTTGAGGTTGGCTCTGGAGAGGAGTGAGAAGGATATCGTCCGTCCCTTGGATGATGGCGAAAAGTGGCTTATCTCTACTTATGGTGGTCTTTACATTGTTAAGTGTTCCGAAAAGGATTCTCGGTCTTTGGATGACAAGATGCTCCAGTTGGTTGTTGTTCAATCTGAAGAACTTGACGGTCGAGGTCTGGCCTCTAAGTTGTAGCCTCGCCTTCCTCCTTCCTATATTGTTGACGGAGGGATGGAGGTTCCTCCGTACGAAGCCTACTTGAATCTTTCGGCTGTAATTTGCTCCGTCTCTGCTGAGCGACGAGATGGTGATGGAGGTTCTCGTGTTGTTTCCTCATTTTCTCCGGCCATGGCTGGTGGTGGTTCCTCCATACTACCTGATCCTCGTGTTCTTCATTCGCGGATTAGATGGAAATAACCTACTTATGAGGATATCCGAGTTAAATCGGATGAAAAGTTTTGTTGGTTTTCTCGTATTGGTGTGCAGGGTGGTGCACGTAAACTGATAAATGAATGGCACACGGTTGGTAGAGAGACCCCCGATGTTCATGCAGAATCCAGACTTCTACCTTGAGGATGGTGTTAGACTCGTCATGGAGGGGATGACTCATCTCGCTTATGCAGGGGTGACGGGCTTGAGTCTTTAGGTCAATCACAGTCTTAAAAGCACGATGTTCTGAATGAACCAAGACAAATGAAATTTCTTGGGCGTCGCTATCCGAAGTGGAAGGTGCACGTGATCGGTCTATGGCAGCGCTCGAATCTTTGAGAGCTGACCTGGAAGGCGCCCACACACGTTTGGTCGATGTGGAGAATGAGCTTTCTACTGAGAATGCGCGGGCAATGTTAGAGCATTCTAAAAATCGCGATATTGCTGAGAAAAGGGTGGAACAATTGTTGTATTCGTTTGACGAGGTCAAGGATATTTTTCTGCGAAGGTTTCTACTGCCGAGGGCTAACTTATCACTATAAAAAGTGAGCTTGCTTCTGTTAAGGATAAACTCTGTGTTATGGAGGTGGCAGACTGACAACACGTTGTTGATGGTCGGACTGAGCTTTTGGATTGTATTGAGTGTTTTGGTGTCGATTTGACCCAGTATTGTCCTCTGGTGCATCGGTCTTTTGAGGACGTGAAAGATGTCAGTGCAGATGCTGCTGGAGATCCTCCTCTTGAAAAACGAGTCATGTTGTTGATCCAGCTTCTACGGGTGATGTTATTGAGGATGTTATAAATGTTTCCCCTTAATCTTCCATTGTAGCTTTTGTAATTGAGCGGATTTTGAATGAATGGAATTAGCTCATTTATTGTCTTTGTTCACTTGTCGTTGTTTTGCACTTTGTACTTGATGTTTCACGGATGTTTGTATTACCCTTCCGGTGGGTTGATTTTTTCTATGTTTCACGGATGGTTTGCTGGCCCTTTGTCTGGTTGTGATGAATTTTTATCACTGTGTGTTTTGTAAAGAGGAAATTTGTCGTTCCCCACGGACGGCGCCAAACTGATACGTCAAAAAATCATCGTCCTGTGAGTTTGACCTGCAAAACCACTGTTAGACTGCCAAATACCACCTTTTTGGTGGTTGAATGCACTTTGATGCTTAAGTCAGTAACTCTGTTGAAGAATGAAGTAAATCTAGACAAAACTCAGTTAAAGTTGCATACATTTGTCGAAAGTTCCCTTTACCTTTTATGATGGTCGCAGTTAACTCTCTGCATGACTTAAGCATGTGAGGCGCAATGGAAGGAGATGTTTCTGTAACAGTCTCCTCCTTAATGGAGATGCGTTCGTGGAGGCATAAGTCCCTTCACGGCTCTTTCTTGGTGCAACGTCCTTCTTCTTAATGAGAGAACGTGACGGGCTTGGATTTGGGTTTTGATTCGTTTGGGTCTGAACTAGAATCCTGCATGCTCTTCCTTAGAGGTGGGCCTATTCCGGGCCTCTATAATTGTCCTTAATCCTTTTGGATTTTATGAGTTAGCCCAATGGATCGAGCGTTGTATTCTCGTGATGAAAATTTATGCCACGTGTACGGTCGATAATTGGTCCATTTTGATGTATCATCAATTTTATTACTTTAAGTTATCATATTAACATAATTTGAATCAATTGAAAATATTTTGAAATGAACAAGTTATTGTCATTTTACCACAGTTACTCAAATTTGCCCATTAAAGAAGACAATGTACTATTTGACTTTGAGCAAAGTTAGACATTCAATTGAGACCAATTATCAAGATTATTAACACATAAACATTATAGTACTATGAGTTATCTTATAATAAATAATTTGAATCAGTTGAAAAATGATATATTTGAACAGTAAATTAAATTGCAATAATCTAAAGTAAAGAAATATACAATAAATAAAATACAAAAATGCTAGGAAACCATTTTTTGTAACCAGGATGACATGGCGTCATCTAGAAAGAATGATGAAATCCCCAAAGATTTTATGTGTATCTCGAGGTTGTAAAAAACTCCTCTAACGATGCCACATCATCATGGTTGCAAAATATAGTTACAAAACCTGGTTTCCTAGCCTCACTCAACAAAATAAACTAACAAAACAAAGTACTTTTATTTAATCAACTAATAACAATGGGCAACCTACGCCATTGTTTATAATTAACCTACCTTCTAAATCAAACCCCATTACAATCGAATGTCTAATATTACTAAAATACTACTATTGCTAATTTTAATAAATATTCTAATTACATAAAAAAAATTAAATGAGGAAGTTAAGGTCATTTTACTACAGTCATTCAAATATGTCCGATAAAGAAAACAAAGTTTTATCCGAGACAAATTCTCAAGCTCATCAAAACAAGAAAAATGTAGGAACCTGAGTTATCTAATCAACACAGTTTGAATCAGTTGAAAATGTATTTAATTGAGCAAGTTATAGTCATTTTATCAGTCTTTCGCTCATATAAGTCATTCGCCCGTATGTGGCTAAATTACGAGGAAAACTTGCAGGAAGGACTGCAAGATTCTTCAGTAATTTCACAGGATTAAATTTTTTTGAAAACAAATTGAATTTAGGTCAATTTTCGCATCACTTATGGCTAGATTTTGTATAAATTTAACATGATTGTTTGCAAGTTTTGGATGGTTTTTCGCAGGAGTCCGCATCTCTTGTGTAATGACATGATTTTTTTTTTTTTTTTAGATTCCTATCAAACAGAAAGGTGGAACAACCTTTCAGGTTGCCATGGGCCCATGATAGAGCAACAATGGATCAAGAGCAAGAAATAAAGGGAAGGAGGAGATTGGAGATGGAGTGGAGGGTGAAACACCGACAGTGAGATGGGGGAGGTCTCTCCATCCGTCTTTGATCCAAATCAAGCGATGGTGATGAGATGGGAGACCTCTCCGTCTATCTTTGATCCAAATCGTGAAGAAGAAATAGGGAAAAAAACTGAGTTTTGCACTTTATATTGGTGGTGTTATTTTGTATTTTTTTACGGTAGCAAATTTTTAGGTGGTGGTTTCAGTGAGTGGAAATGATGGTGTTACAAAGCAACACCCTATATCTGCTGATATAACAAAGTTGAGATACAAAGCCCTATTATAATTCTGATTTATGTCATGATTAATGAACTAGATAACAAGTCCAATACACTAGATTCTGTTGGTACTGGACCAATTTCATGCCTTCCATGTTGGGATTAAATGATACCAATGAATTAGAGGGTCAAGGTGACAATAAGCTAATAGCATTGGGTGTGAACTAGTATAGAACATGATCCCAAAAATCTATTAAGGAGTTTCTGAGCACTTTATTGGGAGTTATTGGGATTCCAATTGGGTTCTTGATGGGCTACTTATTTTTCAGACTTTTCTCAAACTTCATCAAAGGTAATCAAAATTTTGATTAAAAAAATTGGTTTTTCTTCGAGTTGAAAGTTTGGTTTTAACTTGATTGAAACATAACTTTGCTTTTCTGTAGTTCGTATTTTGAGGCTTCCTTATGTTCTGCAATCCTGCAACATTAAGGACTAGCCATCTCTACATAGAGTGAAGTGTTATGCTCGGGGGTGAAGAAGCGAAGCCCCCCGGTACCACCCCTACACGATATGTCTCCAGCAACGATATTGTCCCCAATTTAGACACCTACCACTGCCCGGGTATGGGGTTTTTACGAACATAGCTCAACTTTTCAAATGCTCCAAAAAGGCCTCGTCGCTTATTGAGACATATTTAATCACTTATATTCCTCACAGGATGTTGGTCACTACTCGATGTGGGACTATGTTGAGCCAACATCTCCAACAATCTTCACCTTGGCGAAACATATTGAGCCTACCCGAGCCCGGGGTAAGCTCCACCACAACGTGCTATTCTGCACTTCCAACTCGCCAAGCCCAAGGCCGAACTATCGGCTCTGATACCACTTGTTGTGCTCGGGGGTGAAGAAGCGAAGCCCCCCGGCACCACCACTACACGATATGTCTCCCAATTTAGACACATGTCATTGCCCGGGTATGGGATTTTTACGAACAGAGCTCAACTTTTCAAATGCACCCAAAATGACTCGTCGCTTATTGAGACATATCTAATCACTTATATTCCTCACAGGATGTTGGTCACTACTCGATGTGGGACTACGTTGAGCCAACATCTCCAATATGAAGAACATGACAATAAGTAGTAGACTACTAAAACAATAGCAAACCATGATAAACACCATCACATACAGCAGTGAGCTACTACAAAGAAAAGTATCCTCTGCCCATCTTTTTCCCGTTGCACCTCAAAACTTGTTATAGGACCAAAGCATGCATTTTCCCTCAGTCACTCTAAAATAGACCTCAAATGGAACCAAATATGTGAATCTAGTGCCTGAAAGACAAATCTAATCCCATGAACTTTGTAATGGCCCGATCCACATGTTGAAAACTGGATGTTGGCAACACAAGATAACAAAAAATTTGAAACAAAAGAGATGAAGATGAACCTGATTTCGGCATGAAGTCGTTGACTGGAATTAGCTAAATCCGCTGGAATTGGCTAGATCTGATGGAAGAAAAAGAAGACGATGGAACCCTCCATCATCGTCTCTCTCCACCGCCTTAGGTGGCTATAAAGTAGGGGTGAGCATCCAATCCCGTGATCCCGAACCCGTCCCGATTTTTTTTAGTCCTTTTGGGATTGATCAAACTCATCCCGATCCCGTTCCGTCCCGATCTATAGTGGGATGGGATCGGAATAAAGATTTTCAATCCCGCCTATCCAGTCCCGTCCCGAATTTATTTATTTAATATTTATTATTATTAATTTTAATCAAAATACTCTTCTAAATTAAAGTGTAGGATGTGTTGAAATTAAATCAATGTAAGATGAAATCTAAATGAATTGAATCATTAATTTTAAATGAAATTTAATATTTATTTTCCTTCTAAAAAAAGTTTAATATTTATTTATATAATATCTATTATTATTTATGATGTAAGTTATATGTATATAAATTTGACATTATTGGTGTGTGAGTAATGTGAGATAAAACTCTTTTTGTTATTTTTTATGGGGGGACTATTTAGTATGTGTTCATCCCGTCCTGTCCCGATCCCGTTTGAGATGGGACGAGGTCGGGATGAGGTCTATCCCGTCCCATCCCATCTCGAATGAACGAGATGGGATAGGCATGGGTCAATCTCGTCCCATCCCGTCCCGTGCCCACCCCTACTATAAAGGGAGGTTTCCCCTCCTCTGAAAAAATAGTTCTTCCCTTGAGCTTGAGAGCTTTGGGTAGTTGAAAGAGATTAGGGTTCTTCAATCCCATTGTCTGTGTGTATGTGAAGGAGAAGAAAGAAAGTGAGGAGAGAGAAAAAAGAGATTTTTCTTTCTCTTTTGTGTGTGAAAGATATATGCACCCCGAGTTATCCGTGGTGTCACTTAGACACATTTGTATCTAACGTCGTTGACGTTGTGTAACTCTTTCCATTTGTACTCTTTGATCTCACTAGTGAAGCTATTCTCGTTGCTCGTGGACGTAGGCAAACTTGCCAAACCATGTGTAAATTGCTTTGTGCAGTACGTGTTTTATTTATTTCCATTTACTTTACATTGTCTTGTTTATACTTTAGATTTATTACTTTCTATTGCAACTATCAATTGTGTTCTGCAATCAGTTACGTTTTCACGAGGCGCAACACCACAAAGTACTATATTGTCCGTTTTAGGCCCAAGACCTATACGGTTTTAAAACGCGTAGATCTTTGTAGATCCAAACTCGTACTTATATAGCACATTCCCTTCCCTCGCCTAGGTGATGTGAGACTATAATCTCCCATTGGTAGCTCGTCCAACCCCTCTTTGGATCCATGGCTCTAGGGATGACAAATCCTTTCCCGCGTCCTCCCCCTCAGGTCCGCCCATACAAGGGTATCACAAACTCACTCACTCTTCGTGATTTGATCTTGCAGTTGGAGAGGATGGTAGCATTATCAAGGAGTTATACTTGCAAGATTATGAGTCATCCACATTGTATGGCAAACTATGCTATATAGTAGAAAATCTGTTTTAAATCATGTTCACTGAGAAAACACAAATCCGTATTCAAAACATGGAGATTAAATAAGTTGATTGGTTGTTTTTTTTTTTTTTTAATCTTTAATCATCAGTATGCTTATTTAAACCCAAAAGCCATTATGCGAGGAGACAATGAAGATGCGTACATCGAAATAGATTTTTGATTGTTTCGAACTCAAGATTAATATAAGGTTTGGGGGTCCTCAAAACCCCTACTCGCTTTTCAAAAAAATGATTAAACCAAATCTCAAGTTTTTTCAAATACAATTTCTTAAGGTCTTCAGCAAACAAACTATGAATGCTAACCACAAGGTTAGAGCTTGGGTATGGACTAGCAAGGTGATATGCTGCCTTGTTTGTTTCCCTGAAGTGATGCTCGATTCTGTAATTCTCCGACAACACAAGTTATATTTTGATACGAGCTATTAAATGCCTTAAGTCCCAAGACCTGTCTGCTTGCTTATTCAAATACGTATGCACATTACGTGAATCATATTGATTATCAATTTAGAAACGCCTCGCATGTATGCAATTTTCAGTCCTACTTCCCCACATTGCAACTCATGTTTTATTGCCAAATGCACTGTAGTAGCTCCCGAGCATGCAATAATTGCTTCTCAACTTTCATACCTGATCATGGCACCATATTCACCTCACAAACCTCGCAAAGACCCATCTAATTTCAACTTGCACCACCCTTCCTCTGGTTCACTCCAACGACATCTGACTGCTTGTTTATGATAGCATTAAACATTGACCTACCGCCCGCTAAACAATTCTCTGGTGTCTACACTGTCCTCCACTTTTGTCTCTAGTCCTGCTACCTTGATTCTGAGTTCTTGGTATATCTTTTGAACTAATTAAACTCCAAACAATCATTCCTATGTGTAGAGTCGTTTGTTCCTTTCAGCCCAAATATGATAGAGCTTCTTCAAAACTATAATCGACTTGTCTACACTAAATGCATGTTTATAACGATCCATTTTCCTGACCCATGCAAGAATTTGTCTATAGTAGCCCAAGTAATGCAACATATGATTCCATGCATACTTGGAATAAGTACACTAAAGAAACAGGTGTGCATCTGTTTCTGTTTCAGCAACACGTAATGGACATAGATCGTTACTCACTGTTCCCCATTCTTCAGTTTCAACATCGTTTTGAGGGCTGGTTAAGCTGCTAGCCAAGTGATAATACTATGTCACAGAGTGTAACCTTTGAACCATGCAAGTCCTGCCCACTGAACTGATAAAGGTCGGTGTCTAATTGCTTCATATGTATGCTTCAGTTATACTTTGCACTCAGCCTGTACCCAAAAAAATCACATCTTCCTGCTCACAATCAATTTCCACTTCATTGAGATAGCTTGTAATTTCTGATGTTGTTGGCTGTATATGCTTCGGGACAAACCATTCACCGTCCCTGTAAACCAAAATCACACATGAGTTCATGTGAAAACCTCTCCATCAGTACACCAAGTGGATGCCACAGATCCTTCCAAAGTTTTGTGGCCTTACCATTACTTATAGAGTAAAGAAACAACCCCAAAGTTGTGGCTCTACACTCCATAATTTTACGCCAACACCGTGATGATTCCATTGCAGTGTTCACCATCTATTGTGTTTTAAGCATTTTTAAACTTTATACCATTACTTCAACAAAACCAAAACCAAGTCAGAAAAAATTGACTCCAATTCCTGTTAGAATTTGCTATCTGCCCAAGGATTGTAGTGCAATTGCAATAAATATTGTCACAAATATTTATTTACATTTTGGACACATATAATTTAGGTGTAATTCACACTGGGTACAAAAGTTTTGGCATAATTACATATTGTATACAAAATTGTGTCTTGATACATATATAAAAACCTTAAAAATTTTGATAGTTCGCTTAAGAGAAATTAAGATGGGGGGTGGTATTGGCTTCACCACCTCTTCATCTCTTCACTCGCCTTTAAAAAACCTCCTCTCTCACTCCCCTCTTGCAAACCACAATCACATTTGCTCACAAACCCTAGAACCCCAAATCGAAGCCCATGTAATTGGTCCCGGTTGAAGGAGAATCTAAGTGATTAGTTCAAATAAAGAGGCTTGCAAGTGAAGAAGAAAAAGATGACTGTGGTGGTGGCGAAGGATGGAGATGGCAAACTGGGTGTTGAGATCTTCCCAGGAAGCAACTTTTCACCATGGGTATAATTCGATTTTTCTCTGCATGTTTGTTTCTTGGTTTGTTTTGAAGTTTTTTCATCATTTTTGTCAATCTAATGTGCTAAAAATGTAAATTTTTTTTTCTCTATTTTGGTATGATTTGTGGATCCTAAGGAAGTATCCGTCCTGCCCAGTCATTTGGGTGGCTATTTTGAGCATGTATTCTTGGAAATACCATCAATGGGTCGGAGTTGTTCTAGGTTGAATTTTGCTTTTGTTTTGGGCATTGATAGGTATTGGGGGGAGGGGTCTGGATTCTATGTGATCTGATGATGTAGCTGATGTAAGGGGCTTCCTTGGTGAGGCCTTAAGTTTCATTGTGATCTTATTAGATTGTAAACGATTTTGAACCTTAAAAAAGAGAGAAAAAAGATGTGTTCCTTTGTTATATGGCAGATCCTTGGGGGCCTTTAGATAAGTTGTGAGTGTGGAGTATTGCCAATTATCTCTTACTCATTGGCTTGACGTATATGTTTTTGAGGAATTGTAGACCTTTTGATTGGTGTGAAATGCCTGTCTGTGGTGGTTCTGATCTGATCTTAATTTCATGTATCAAAATTTTGTTGGCAGTGAGAAACAAATAAATAATGTTAGTTTAGAGTTCGTTGTGGAGAACGTTTATCTGACTTGTCGAGGTAAATAGGTAATATCGTGGCTGTGCACATATCTTCAATGCTAGGTTTGATGTTTTATTGGGATCCTTAAATGATCCCGATTTTGTAGTCTATGGTAATCAGGGAAGGAGGTAAATAGTAACAGTAATGATGGAATTAATATGGGTGGGTATGGGCGTGGTTGTTGTTCAGGATCAAAATAAAAACAAGAATTAGGGCGGTTTCGTTGGAGAAGATGATAAGAGCATTGAGTTGCATTATGGAAGTTGAAGCAGGTTTTTGATGGATCTTCCGAAAAAGGAGATTAATGGACTTCGTGAGTGTACATGTGAAGCCGTTGATGGGTTCTAGGGAGACATGGAAGAAAGGCTAGAGGACAACAACAACGATGGATTTGAGTTTATTTTATTTTTATTAATTTGCATATTTGTTGATTCTTAAAATGGACCCTTTATTTAGTCGCTTTTAAAAGTTAATGCTTTGAACTATAATCTTCAATGACCAAGCGAACTTGCTAGTTTTAGTCTCTCTCTTGGAGCCTAAGATAAATTGAACATTTCAAGTTTGAAATTAGTAATGTTGAGTCCATACTTGCAGGATTTTACTATCAAATGGCAAGATGCCTACTTTGGTAAAAGGGGTTTTGTCCGCCATCCTTATTTACACTATCTCAATAAGTATCTAGTAGAACAACCTGTAATTCGAAGACCAAGTTATATATATATATAATGTAACGAGATCTATTGTGTCTTCAATCAACAATAACAATTGATGATACATTAAAATAAATCGATCATTACGGCCGTACACATGGCATAGAGACTCATCACAAGGATATAGCGTCCAACTTATTTGGACAACTCAAAAAGCCCAAGAAGAATAAAGTCAATCACAAAAGCCCAAAAAAGGCCCACCAATGAGAAGACGTATAATCCAAACCCAAACGAATCAGAGTTCAAATCCAGGCCCGACACGAGTTCTTTCATAAAAAAGATGAATGTTGTACCAAAAGAGTCGTGGAGGGAGTTACGCCTCCACAAACGCATCTCCATTAAGGAGGAGACTGTTACAAGAAACATCTCATTCCGTTGCGCCTCACATGCTTAAGTCACGTAGAGAGTTTACTGCGACCATTATAAAAGGTAAATGGAACGTTCGACACAGGAATGCAACTTTAACTAAGTGTTGTCCAGACTTACTTTCTTTTTCCAACAGAGTTGCTGATTTAAGCATCGGAGTACCTTCGACGACCAAAAAGGTGGTCATTGGCAGTCTAACAATTGTTTTGCAAGTCAAACTCACTGGAGAACGATTTTTGGACGTATCAACAACAATGTAATCTTAAAATAATAATAATAATAATAAAAAAATGAAGAGATGTAAAGTTCACGCATGAATTGTCTTTGGGCTCCAATTTCTGAGTGGCTGAAACCAAGCCCAGCCCATTGTACACTTAGTGAGAGCCTAATCTGCTGACTTAATTTTAATTTTGATGGCCAAATATGGATTTGAATACATTGGATGTACCCTAAATCTCTAATGGTCAGTACTATTAGTCTCATCTCCTCCAAGTCTAAAAGATGATGTATCATGATGCATTGTATAGTCATCTTGCCACAATGCTATTCTTGCTATGGCAAAGGAACTTATCTAGAGAGCCATGCCAGGCACGTGTTAGGCCAGGCCCAATGCCCTCCATCATCCTAGAAATGTTAATAATGCCTCAATCCAATACAATCACATGCATATAAAGCTCCCCCACGTTGACCTTGTGCTAGGGGCCTGGCTATCTAAATTTTTTGATGGTAAAGATGGATTTCTTTTGTACTACGACAATCAAGCTACAATTCATACTGCCAAAGCATTCATTGTGTTGAATGTTAGGAAATATGTCCAACTTTTCCATTTGTTAAGTTGATGGTCTACATCAATGTCTCAAAGCAACAAAGCAACCCCAATGGACCATATAGTGTTCATGTCAAAACAATAATACCAAATCACATGACCCGTAATAATCAGAAACACACCTTGATCATTACCAATTTATTTAGGATAATCATTTCTCAATCGATGATGTTTTCACACCGACTCTAATATGGTATAGGGTGCAAACTCTCTACTTCTTAAGAAATTGACTTTTACGCCAACTGATGCGTACAAATTGTCATTTTGAGAGTTTGACCTGTAAAATAGATGTTAAACTGCCAAAGACCACCTCTTTGGTTGCCGAAGACACTCCGATGCTTAAGTCAACAACTCTGTTTAAAGAAGAAAGTATATCTGGACAAAACTCAATTAAAATTGCATACATTTGTTGAATGTTCCCTTTACCTTTTTATTGGCCACGGTTAATTCTCTTTGTGAACATGTGAGGCGCAACAAAAGATGACGTTTTTCTTAACAGTCTCCTCCTTTATGGAGATGCGTCCGTGGAGGCGTAACTCCCTCCACAATTCTTTTCTCGTGCAACGTTTGTCTTCTTTATTAGAAAACTCGTTCGGGCCTGAATTTGGGCTTTAATTACATCTTCATTTAATGGGTCTTGTTTAGGCATTTGTGATCGTTTTTGCTTTCTTGAGTTTTATGAATTGATCCAGTAGATGGGACGTCAGATCTTCATGATGGATGTTTCCTACCACGTGTATAACTACCACGTGTATAACTGTGATGACTGTCCAGTGTCTGTTTTGATGTATCATCACCAACCAAGCACATAGCTAATTTTTCGAACGAAAACAATTAATTATAGGCCTTTCATGCATGGTTTTGATAGAAGAATCTCTACACCATGTTGTAGGCGACATGAACTCATAACGTCTGAATCACAAAATGCTCCCCCAACCAAAAGAATGGGGGTCTAAATTCTAAAGTGATCAACTTTAACACTGAATTTTTAGGGAGTCGTGATCAGTATACTTAATTATATCACGAACAACTCAATTTTGACACCGACTTGCTCATTTAACTAACAAAATTACGGTTTAATCATGATCGGGTGTACAGAATCCAAACCTAAAAAAGTTGAGGGAAAGAAAAGATTGAAAACCGGAAAAGCGGGGCTTGTGATAAGTTTAGTTGAAAGAGGAAGAAGAACACTCATCACTTTTTTTTAATAAAGAGATTCCTTAATGAAGTTTCAAGGCAAGAATATAATTAACACCAAATTATACAGAGGGATCGATTGAATTTGGCAGCAATTTGATGTTACTGCTCAGCCCAATTTCGATATGGACCATCCTATGCCGCAAACCTATAGAAAGGGAGATGAGATATTCGAATAAGTTGCTATATGTTGTAATAAATCAGTAAAATTAAAATTGATTGCAACACTAGCCAATTGATATTGTAATCAAATTTGCGTGTTGACTCAAGTTTTATGAAAATGCTAGGAAATCAGTTTTTGCAACTAAGGTGACGTGGTGTGATTTTGAAAGAATGATGAAATTTTCAAAGTATTTAAGTGTATCTCAAGATTGTAAAAAACCAATGCATTTCTAATCTAGGTCGTCCATTTTCACCGTGAACTTCAAGGTGCAAACTTTGTCCAAAGTTGAATAGTATTTTTTGTAAATATGATTCACCCGAGGTAAAATTTCATGCCAAACATTTCAATAAACTAAATTTGTAGCCGTTGTAATAATAAATGCAATATACATATATCTACAAAATTTGTTTTTTGACCATTAGTTGTAACACCATAATTACATTCCATAATGATGGCTTTAAACCTTGTCACTAAACCCTAGTAATGGCTTCCACACAACACAATATAAACCGACACACACGATGATTATTGATCTAATCTTAACCAATAACCACCCTCTCCATATAAACCGACAGAAGGGTGACACCCTTCTCTCCTAAGATTCTCACTTTCTTCCTCCATTTTCTCCAAACACCCTCCGCCTTATCTCTCTCTAATTCCTATTCTCAACAAAGGAAAGAAGATAAAACAGAGAGACCCCACAAACCCAGAAGACGAAGAAGAACAAGAACAAGAACAAGAACAAGATCTCATCTCCTTATTCTCCTATCATATTTGTAGTTGAATCACCAATAAAATGAAGAAAGATCGTAGGAAACGCAAGTGGGTGTCTTGGAATAGGTTCTTCTGTTTCACCGTCGTCGTTGTTATCTCCTGCGTTCTCTTCACTGGCTTTACTTTATCTACTTTTCGTCTCTTTCGAGGTAAACCCATTTCTCCTTTTCCATCTAATCACTTAAAAATTCTTTGATTCGATTTGAATGATGAAATTTTTTTAATTTTTTTTCTTGAATTGAAACAGAGTCATTTCTTCCATTTCTCATGTCTACATGGAGAACCCAAAAGGAAGAACCAATGGAAGCCAAATCGGACGGATTAGATGTCATCAAACCATCCCTCGAGATCAGAGAAACGGTTGTCTTCTCGGATCAAGTCATGATTTTTCTAAAATACCCTTCACCAGTTCCTCTATTTACAAAAATGACCTCGACTGCACTTACGCCCATCCGAACTCAACAGAGGCTAATTTGTAGCTCCCACCTTTGTGGATTGAGAACACACATCTCGATGCGCAGATCGTACGGTGTCTGACGAACCCAATTGGTCTTAGGACCTCACTTGCTGTGAAATCCAGCGGAGATTTCCTTGAGGGTCCCACTTACCGTTGGGATTCTCTGGCGTACAAAGCGGTCGTTGACCGAGACAACACGATCGTGGTCTTCATCAAAGGACTTAATCTAGGACCAAAAAGGATTTCAGATGCCTCGAGATTGGAGTGTGTGTACGGCTGGGTTTTTTCCAAACCCAGGTTGCTATTGGCCTCTCAGGCCATTTCTGCCGCTCAAGAGATCGTACGGTGTGAGGCGCCTTTGAGTGTATTGAACAATGGTCCACACAGGTCAATCAAGGTCTCCATTCGGGTCAAGGGTCGTCGGGGCACCACATTCAACTCGATCGCTCGATCAAATTATCAGCTCATACACAACTCGGAAACCCGAAAGAAACACGAAATGTCTGCATGTACAATGGTCCGAAACCAAGCTAGGTTTTTACGCGAATGGGTCATGTACCATGCCCGTTTCGTTGTGCAGAGTTGGTTCATATATGATAACAATAGCGATGATGGGATTGAAAATGTGATCGATTCATTAGATGGTTTGGGTAACTGGGTTACAACATTACCCGGTACATTTGGCCATGGGTCAAAACCCAAGAGTCCGGTTTCGCACATTGTGCTCTATGAGCACGCTAATCATGTGAATGGATCGGATTTATTGATGTCGATGAGTTCTTGCATTTTCACGGCGGCTTGTGACATTGCTCGATGTGCTCCGCAATCAAACTGAGGAAACCGGTGAACTATGCATAATGTGCCAGTTTTGGCCCATCGAGTCTAAAACAGGTACCGGAACAAGGGGTGACGGTAGGGTACACGTGTCGGCTAGCGAGTGCCGAGAGACACAAGAGTATAGTGGGACCTGAAGCACTGAACTCTTCATTGGTCAATGTTGTCCACCATTTCCATGTCAAAGATGGAATTGAGTATGTAAATGTGGATAAATCTGTGACGTTGATCAACCATTACAAGTACCAAGTGTGAGATATGTTTAAAGAGAAATTTTATAGAAGGGTTGCAACCTAGGTAGCAGATTGGCAAAATGAGGAGAATGTGGGTTCAAAGGATCGAGCACCCGGGCTCGAGACTAGACCGATTGAGTCATCGGATTGGTCAAGTAGGTTTTGTGAGGTGACCGATAATGGTTTGCGCAATAGAGTGTTGAGGCATTTTACGAACCGAAGAACAGGACGGCTACCTTGGCAGGAACATAGATTGTTGAATGAACAAAAATGAGTAGTAGAGATGTAGGTTATTGTTGTAACATATTTGAAATAGAGTTTTTAGGTTGAGTGAATGCTTGTGTTTATCTTCTTTTGTAGATATGAAAGTATACAAGTTAGAAGAAGTTTTGATTTACTAATTAATTACCATCTTTCTTGGAGAGCTAATTGTCTGAGCTTATTGGACTGTCAAAACTTAAAATGTTACTTATGTGGCAATAGCATTGGACTCTCAAAACTAAATGACTAATTCTACGCTGCCTTATTTGGGTGTCCTTTTTGTGTTTTTTTGGATTTTTTATCACTTATCCATTCTGTTGATGGTTGTGTTTTAAAGAGAATGGGTAAAAAGTGTAAAAAACTCCAAAAAAACACAAAAGAGGCATTCAAACAAGGCAGCGTATAATTAATCAGATTAAAATCCATTCCTACTACATGTTGGATACATATTTCCATATAACTATCTGAATTACAACATAAAATGTGTTGCACAAATTGGTATCCAAATGCGAAACACAAGGATCTATTCGGTACCATTTCCCAATTTTATTTGGTTACCAGGTTTTGAGATCCTGGGGGATTCGTCTAAACAACTTCATATTAATTTGTTGTGGGATAATTTTGATATCATCTCTGTGCAATTTAAAACCTATCAATATGATGCCTATCATGTTCATCATGGTGTAGGGCATAAAGTGAACCAAATCGGACACAGTTTCTAATTTTGCAAAAAATTCTTTAAATGTGAACCCATTATCGTCACCAAACCTGGATTTGATACTGATACTTAATCCATTTATGCCCTATCGCATGGTGGGTCTCAAAACTAGTTTTTTACAACCTCGAGATACACACAAACACTTTGGGGATTTAATAATTCTTTCAAGATCACATTGAGTCTACAGAATCTGGTTTCCTGGTATTTTCGTGCTTCATAACCAGTATTGGGCCACCTATATACAAATTTAATTTGAAAATTTGAACACATCTAAAATATCTAGCCAGTTGTATAAAACAGTCTCATTCTTTCTCTCTCCACAGTTTGGTTTTTTCAGATTCAGAACAAATGACTCCAAAGATCCAAACTCCTCATAGCCGGAAACACTCACCGAAACCATCGAATTCCGTCGAAAATGTTGAAAACAAAGACCCCATCATCAGTCCCGGACTCAGATCTGTGGCTGCCATGGCTGGTCGGGATGAAGAATCCCTTTTACTGGCAAGCCTTGTGGTCGAAGACACCCCGGAAAGAGAGTCTAAGAACAACAAACACATCAACCCACTGTTGAAAACACCACCAGTTAGTTCAAAAAGGTAAAAAGATTACACATTTCTATGTTCATTTTGTTTTCCCTTTCTGGGTTCTCAATTTTTTTCAATATTGATTGTTGGTTTGTTTTGGATCTCTCAGGAAACGTAGAGTAAATAAGGAGAGTGTTAACTCCATACCCATTGTTGTTCTTGATCTGTCCGATGAGGAGACTGTACAAATAGGTTTGATTTTTCCCATACCCTTTTCTTTCCAATTAGTAATTTTAAAGAAATTTTGAAGCTTTATTGATAATGGGTTGTTTTATTTATCTGTTGAAAATTGGGTTTTAGATTGTGATAAGTCTGCAAAGAAGGAAACCAAACCCCAGGTAGCAGAAGAAGAACAAGGTAAAGAAGCTGCTTCAATTGATGAGTCTTCTTCGGGTTCTGCTGCTGTTCCGTGTATGGCTAGACTAAAGGAAGAGCTTTCGTGCGCGGTAATGTCCATACCATTGATGATTTGATTGAAATCAAATTGCGTTCTTTAATTTGGTTGGTTCATCTTTGTAGATTTGTTTGGAAATTTGCTTTGAGCCCAGTACTACTTCTTGTGGTCACAGGTACACAATACTACTTAAATTGCTATTTAGTTTTCATATTGTGTTAAAAAAAATGCTGAACTTTAGGTTAGCCTTTCCAATTTTTGATTCGGCGTATTTCTGACCTTGCAGCTTCTGTAAAAAATGTTTGGTTTCTGCTACTGAAAGATGTGGAAAGCGATGCCCGAAATGCAGGCAACTAATTAGGTATCACAATTGTAGAAGATACAATCTTTTTAGCTTCCCTTTCTTGCTAAAGTTATGCAGCTATTAGTCAAGTCATTTGGTATATACTGATTTTAGAACATCGACAACAAACAAACAGCTAATTAGAAGCAAGGATTGTGATTTTGTTTTTTCGAGTTAATTTCAGTTTCTTAATTTTAAGAAATGTTTTGTGAAATATTTCGTTATGTGTAGAAAAAACGTAAAAATTTCGATTATGACTTCGAATTTAACAATATAAGTTATGTATTTTAGACTCGTAAATATTACATAAAAAGTCTCAAATGACTCGTAGTGTCATACAAACTACATATTACATAAGAATCACTAACATAACAAACTTTTGATACTAAAATTACATTATAGTATGTTAAAATATATGGAGATAAAAATATTTATTTCTTTTTTCTAGAAAATTTTGACATATTTCGAATTTTGAAAGTCATTTCGGTAACTTCAAAATAAGAAATACTTCGTGAAATTTCAACATATTTCAAGAAATCACATTCATTAAGCAAAACCCACACACAATAGGGTTCTGTAATCAATTTTTTTTTTAGACTTGCAGTGACTAAGTCTTCATTAGAAGGCTCCAATTTATGTGCAAGCTGCATCACTTTCTTCTTCTTCAATTTCTATATTTTGCATAATTCCACCCCTTGAAGTATCTTATCCATTTCTTATTCTTCAATTTCTACCTTTTTTTTTTTTCTTTCATGATAAGACCCAGGCTTTATTTCATTTGCATAATTCCACCCCTTGAAGTATCTCATCCATTTCCTTATGTTAAATAGTTAATCCAGTGCTCAAAATTTTTAATGTGGTGAAAACTGATTTTTGACCCCACTAAGGGAAGTTAAAAATAACATGGAGGAGTGCTTCAATCAATCAAACATTTTGGATGTATGGTATAAGCAAAATTTCAACCACATAAAATAGAATCTTTTCAACTCGTTTACCTTCTAAACAAGTTATATTAATAGAAAATTAAAAAAAGATTTGACATAGAGCAAACAGAATACTTCTAATTTGATATAAAGTTTTACAATCTACTAAACAAAAGTTACTAAAACAGCCATGACACAAAATTGCTTACAGTGTTGTATTTTACTAAAAAAAAGGCAAGAGAGAACTGCCACAATCATTTGAAATGATAAGCCAATTTGACATATAAAAGTCAGCTTCATAAGTATGTGATGGTTATAGAATCATTCAAATTACCACCATTGAATTGGTAAAATTTCTACGATGCCTCTTTTTGGTGCCTCTTTGTTGTGTGTTGTGGGATTTTTTGACAGTTCTACCCCTTTTTTGGATGATGTTTATGGTTGCATTTTAAAGAGAAGGGATAAAAAGTATAAATAACCCCAAAGAGGCACCAAAAAGGGGCACCCAAGAATTACTCTTGAATTGAAAATACTTATAAGATCAACTTTTTGATAAGTTTTTATATAGCCATCATATACTAGCAAAACACTTATCAAATTAGAGCATTAATGTCAAATCAGCTTATCATTACCAAATGATTTTGATAAGTCTCTATTGTCTTTTTCATCATCATCATCATCAAAGCCCATTCCTGAGATTTTCGGGGTCGGCTACATGAATTTTGGTTCTCCAAGCAATGCGATCTTCCCACATTTCCTCACCTAATCCAAGCTCAATGATATCCTCATTTACCGTCTTCATCCAAGTTTTCAACGGTCGTCCCCTCCGTCTACACCCTTCATTAACTTGCCAATCTAAACATTTTCTAATTGGCGCCGTGCTTGGTCTCCTCCGTACATGACCAAACCAAGTTAAACGTTTTTCTCTAATTTTTTCCTCTATGGGCGCTACACCTAAGTATCTCCTAATTCTTTCATTTCTAATTTTATCCTTATGAGTTTTACCACACATCCACCTTAACATACGCATTTCTGCTACTGTCATCCTATGCGTATGTTGTCCCGTAGTAGCCCAACATTCTGAACCGTATAGCATGGCTGGTCGAACAATTGTCTTATAGCATTTCCCTTTTAGCCTTGCAGGCATCCTTCTATCGCACAATACTTCTGACGCCATTCGCCATTTCAACCAACCAGCTTTAATCCTGTGGTCTACATCTGCTCCAATAGCCCCATTCTTTTGAATTATAGACCCTAGGTATCGAAAAGCCTCACACTCCGGGACCTCGACACCTTCGATCTCAATTGCATTACTTCTCCCTCTTAGTTCACACCCAAAGTTGCACACTAGATACTCCGTCTTCGAACGACTAATTCTAAAACCTTTACTCTCTAAAGCCTCCTGCCACTTAACTAATTTCTGACCTAAACCTGCACTAGTTTCATCCATTAAGACAATATCATCTGCAAATAACATGCACCAAGGTACATCTTCTTGCAGATGTCTCGTCAACTCATCCATGACCAAAGCAAAGAGATATGGACTTAACGTCGACCCTTGATGTAGTCCTACTGTCACTGGAAATTCACTAGACATCCCACCTACTGAGCGAACACTTGTTACAACCCCTTCATACACATCCTTAAGGATATCGACATAACATTGAGACACTTTCTTCCTTTCAAGCACCCACCAAATTAACTCCCTGGGGACCCTATCATATGCTTTCTCCAGATCAATAAAAACCATATGCAAACTCTTACGTGCCTCTCGATATTTTTCTACAGTTTGCCTAAGCAGGAAGATGGCCTCCGTAGTAGACCTACCTGGCATAAATCCAAATTGATTCTCCGAAATCGTGGTTAAACTCCTAAGTCTTTGTTCTATAACCCTCTCCCAAAGTTTCATCGTATGACTCATAAGCTTTATCCCTCTATAGTTCGAGCAATTCTGGATATCCCCTTTGTTCTTATAAATTGGTACCACAATGCTATGCCTCCATGAATCTGGCATTTTTCTAGTTTCCAGAATCCTATTAAAGAGCTTAGTTAGCCATTGAATCCCAACTTCTCCCAGACATTTCCATGCTTCAATTGGTATATCATCCGGTCCAACGGCCTTCCCTGTCTTCATTCTTTTTAAAGCTTCTCTCACTTCTGTGGCACTAACTCTGCGATGGAACACGCGATCCCTCCCTTCCTGTGAAGGATACCCCTCCAAGTTTAACTCCCCTACATGTGTTCCATTGAGTAGGGTCCAAAAGTAATCCTTCCATCTATCTAAAATAGCTTTATCCTGCATTAAGACTCTTCCATCCTCATGCTTAACACACTTAACATGACTCAAGTCCCTAGTTTTTTGTTCTCTAGCCTTCGCTATCTTGAAAATATCCTTCTCCCCTTCCTTCGTACCTAGCCTATTATAAAGAGCATCATACGCTCTCTTCTTAGCTTCCCCGACTGCTCTACTACTCAACTTCTTAGTCTGCTTATAAAGCTCATAAGACTCTAGGCACCTATCTTTTTGCCACGCCTTAAAGCATCTTTTCTTTTCCGCAATGGTTTGTTGCACATCCGCGTTCCACCACCATGTCTCCTTATCATAGAAACCTCCTCTTTTGGCCTGTCCTAACTCTTCCTTCGCACATCTTCTTATTCGGTTTGCCAAATGTTCAAAAAGATCCGCGCTACTAGTCCTATCCTTTGGTTCTAGATTTTCCCCACCCTCTGAAACTGACTGGCCACCCAAAATCCTCTTTCGAAATCTTTGGCACACATCTCCCTGTAAGGTCCACCACTTAATTCTCGGTCTAACCTGTTCTATAGCAATACGACCCCTACTCTTAAGACAAAAATCGAGAACTAACAGCCTATGTTGGGATGTCAGACACACTCCTGGTATAACCTTACAATTTTTACACCTACCTAAATCGTGTCTCTTCACAAGAAAATAATCAATTTGACTTCTATTATGCCCACTCGCAAAGGTCACCAAGTGATCTTCCCTCTTCTTATAAAAAGTATTTACGATCCCAAAATCCTGAGCTAAAGCAAAATGTAGAATAGAAATCCCCGCAGTGTTTCGATCCCCAAAGCCTTGACCTCATGTACCCTCTCATACCCAACTCTATCCTTACCGACATGGCCATTCAAATCCCCGCCTAGGAAAACCCTATCGGAAGAGGGAATTACAAGAACTAACTCCTCTAAAGAGTCCCAAAAATCCTTCTTAGTATCCTCGTCCAAACCCACTTGGGGTGCATACACACTAATAACATGCACTATCTCTAGTTCTAAAGCTAATTTAATACTTATGATTCTATCCCCAAACCTCCTAACGTCGACTACTGCATCCTTAAAAACTTTATCTACCACTATTCCCACCCCATTCCTAGTGCCATCTTTACCAGAATAGAAGAGTTTGAACTCTCCTCCTAAATCTTTAGCCTTGTTCCCCTTCCATTTTGTTTCTTGAAGACAAACTATGTTTACTTTCCTCCTACGCATGACATTCACTAATTCTATTGTCTTTCCCGTCAAGGTTCCTATGTTCCAAGAGGCTAATCTAATCATTCTATCTCTAGCTCTAACCTGGACTAGCTTCTTTACTCGCCCCCGTCCAGAAAGGTGCGAGAACCCTTGCCTATTTAACACTACAGCCGGGCGCCGCTGCAGCGCGCCTTGCTCATTTGTCACTACACCCGAGCGTAGGTGCAGCGCGTCGCTTATAGCGGGGGACGTCCTATCCTTCTGCATTAATCTTTTTGAACCAATATTCATGAAAAGGGATGTGATGGGTTTTTTACGGTTGACTATCACAAGCCTAACACCAACCCTCCTCCTTTATCCGGGCTTGGGACCGGCCGTTGCAACGGGCGGAGTTCTCTATTGTCTTTTTATTTTGATAAAATATAATACAAATGCTAGTAATTTTATATTATTGTGCTAGTAATTTTAATTTATTATAATGTGAAACTTTATGTAAAATCATAATTGCTTTCATTTGATTTATGGCAAATCTACTTGCTTTCTAAATTTGTTTATATAATATAACTTGTTTAGAAGCTAAATAACAGGAAAGGATTCTATTTATGTGGTTTACATTTAGTTTGCACTATGCATCCTAAATTTTGGATGCATTGAAGCATTCACAAACGGAATTTGACAATAAGAAATTACCATTTCAGTAACCTAACTTTTTAGTCATAATTTATCCACATCATGTTATACCTCGAACTTTATGAACTTAACTGTTTAGAGTTGCCAGAAGAAAATGTTGTACCATGAATGAGTGACACTTAAATTTAAACTTCACATGTGAAATTAGATTTCTAATTACCAATCAATGTGCATTTCCAAGAGTTTGCTTTCTTTTATGAATTGTTAAGAACAAGTGGAAACTGATGTTTTTTTTTTCCAACTCCATTGAACTCCTTAATGTGGCTAGCCAACAACTTGTTATCAGTTTGTTATTAATTCTATTCAAATGTTTTTTATTCGCGATGAATAAATCTCATTTGAATGAGAATTAATTGGAACATATAACAAACTTATATAGCTAATTGCATTAAGGAGTCTCTTGGAGTTGAGAAAAACTAAACAAGTTTCCAACAGTATAGTCTGATGAAAGTAACAAACTTAGCAGGAAACAGGTTTAATAGGAGTTTCAAGTCTTATCGCGCCCACTATAAGTTTTATACTTTGAATCTCCTATTAAACCTGTTTCCTGCTATCACGCTTATTATAAGTAACTGGGCTGGTGCTGTTTCATAACGTACTATAAGCAATTGGGTGTCAGAGGCCAGTTTTTGAGGACCACATTAACTCTTCAACTCTTGTGAATTTTTGCAGCAATGATGGAAGACACTGTAATGTGAACACAGTGCTTTGGAACACAATACAGCTTCTGTTTCCTCAAGAGATTGAAACTCGCAAGGCAACCTATTCCACCAAAACTCAGGAACTTGAACACTCGATTCCTAAGAAGATTATTAATGACGTAAGAAACCAGCGTACCCGTGCTTCTTCCATGGTGAGTACTAATAATGTCAATTCTAGGAGAAGTCGAGGTGTGACAAATCAAGCTGACGATGCAGCATTGGCATCAAGTTTGCAGAGGGAAGATTTCATGGAGGCCTTCAGGGGCACTTCTGAGAGTCCAAGAATGGTATCTATGCCTGCTGCCAGGGAAAATTTAAGAGCCATGGCATCAAGAATTATGAACCCTCGTGTTAGGCGTCGACCTATATAGCACCCAGTAACTTGATTTCCTATAGTTACCATTGGGCTCCATTTGAAAGTTGCCCAAGCTTTCAACAGTGTCAAAGAGTTTAGACAAGTTTATGTTCCATAGAAACATCCTTTTATGTTGTAGTAACTTCAAACTTAGTTGTGTTTGTTTCCTATACAGTGCTTGTAATACATTTCACTGTACTTGTATGCGATGTGCATCTCGAGGAAGGTGGGCGGTGTTGGGCTGCCGTCGCTCCCTAGACTTACTCTTCATGGAATGTGTTAGTGTCTTTGAAAACTTCATTAGTGATGCAACATTGTAATGGTAGTTCTATTTAACATTCAAAAAATGGGAAGAATTATATTTGTCCACATCAACTTGAAACACCTGTCAAAAAATTGTATATATTTCAGCCCTGATTCTAGAGAGCGAGGGCTTGGGGGCAAGGCCTGCCCACCATCATCCATCGTCCTTGCTGCCTATGAGTGTATCTCGAGGATGATGGATGGTGGTGAGCAGGCCTCGCGCCCCCCTCGCTCCCTAGCAAGGCTCATATTTCAGTTACTCCTTGCAGTGTAACAATCAAGTAGCTCATAACTCATATGCAGATGACAATGTTTGATATAATAGAATAGAAGACTTTACAAAGGGGTTAGACTTGGGCAGGAAAAAGATACTAAGCTCTGTTATTTCTTCGGGTGTTGCTTTAACACCGTCATTTCCAACTGAGGAATTCTAAATGTCGAGGAAACAGGCGAGGAAATGGGCGAGGAAAGCCACGTGGCGGGGTGGGGACCGTCTACCCCATTCGGGATGCGCGCATAAAAAACGATGGTACGCATCCCGAGCGGGATGGACAGTCCCCACCCCGCCACGTGGCTTTCCTCGCCCATTTCCTCGCCCGTTTCCTCGACATTAAGAATCACTCTTTCCAACTAGAAATTCTAGGGGTCGAGGGAGGGAACGAGGGAGGGAGCGAGCGAGGGGTGGCTGAAGCCACCCATCCGCTTCGAGATGAGCGCCATTGCACATCTCAAATTCGATGAGCTCATCTCGAGGCGGATGGGTGGTTACCACCCATCCCTCGCCCCTTTCCCTCGCTCCCTCCCTCGACCCCTAGCAAAGCTCTTCTCTCACTCTCTCTCCGATTGTTTCTCTTCTCCTCTCCCACCTTTCTCATTCATGCACAAAATGATTTACCTCGCCACTCTTCTTCCTCATTACTCTCTCATCTCTCCCACCCTCTGTCATCTTCAATTGAGATTTACCCAAAAAACTGACTTTGTGCGAGTTTGGGTTCGATTTGGGTGGGATTTGGATGCGTAGTTGCTTCGATTTGAATGAGATTTGGATCGACAGTACAAGTGAGATTTGTTCGAAATGGTTGTACGAGGTTTAGTATTGGAATTAATTTGTAGGAAACGAAAAAAATTGTCGAATAATCCTACATTCTGTTCAAAACAGAAAAGCTGCAAAATTCGTAATGAAACTCAGCACAATATATGGTGAGATTATCAAATTTCGTATATTTGAAAAGAGGGCATTGCCTTTGGCTTTAGGAAAATTTACATGCTCAATTGAGGCCAATTCTCAAGATTATCAAAACATAAACAATATAGTACGTTGAGTTATCTTATAAACTCAATTTGAATCGGTAGAAAATATTTTGAAATGAGCAAGTTATGGTGCATTGGAGGGAGAGTTGCCGCAATCTGAGTTCTGCATCATTTTATCTAATGGTTTGCTGGCCCTTTGTCGGGTAGTGTTGAATCTTTATCACTGTGTGTTTTGTAAAGAGGATATTTGTCGTTCCCCACGGACGGCGCCAAACTGATGCGTCCAAAAATCGTTTTCCTGTGAGTTTGACCTGCAAAAGCACTGTTAGACTGTCAAAAACCACCTTTTGGGTGGCTGAAGGCACTCCGATGCTTAAGTCAGTAACTCTGTTGGAAGAAGGAAGTTAAATTTGGACAAAACTCAGTTAAAGTTTTATACCTTTGTCGAAAGTTCCCTTTACCTTTTATAATGATCGTAGTTAACTCTCTGCTTGACTTAAGCATGTGAGGCGCAACGGAATGAGATGTTTTTGTAACAGTCTCCTCCTTAATGGAGATGCGTTCATGGAGGCGTAGGTCCCTCCACGGCTCTTTTCTTTGTGCAACGTCCTTCTTCTTAATGAGAGAACGTGTGACAGGCTTTGATTTGGGCTTTGATTCGTCTGGGCTTGGATTAGAATCCCGCCTGCGCTTCCTTAGAGGTGGGCCTATTTCGGGCCTCTATAATTGTCCTTAATCCTTTTAGATTTTATGAGTTGGCCCAATGGATCAAGTGCTGTATTCTCGTGATGAAACTTTATGCCACGTGTGCGGTCGTGATAATTGGTCCATTTTGATGTATCATCAGCTACTCTCCCTTTTAGTTAGTGGGTATGGTGACATGTCCACTAACTGTGTGACGGTTGGTACGTCAATTGTGTTTTTGCGCTGACCTTGATAACTTTTAACTACTTGATTGTCTCGGTTACGTCGTTGTTTATTCGTTTTCACGCATATTTTTAATGCGCCATTATGTCCCTATGTCGCTCTGTGAGCGGTCTTTTCATTTCCTAGTCACTTAAAAGGTGTTGTGGCTATTCTTCTTTCTTTACGCCATCTGTTGTGTTATTTCTTTTCCTTTACTGCCTCTTTTTTCTTGTTCGTTCTCCCTTGCTTACGATGCCTGCTGGTGATATTTTAGACGGTGATAAGCTTTCCGCTTGTGAAGCTCACTTTTTTTTTCGAGCAAAGCCTCTCAGGCTACTTTGGATAGTGTTCGTTTCAACTATTCTTTGCCTGAGGACCTTGAAATCATTCTTCCTCGCAAAAACGACAGTCCTTATTGCCCAAGGAAAGGATATATCGCATTGTATCCTCGCATGTTCTATTCCGGTCTCCGGTTCCATGTTTCGAAGTTGTTATGGTCATATCTATATTTCTTGGGCATTCCTCTTGCTCAAATGAGGCTGAACGACTGAAGGGTCATGGTTGCCACATATGCTAGGGCATTTCTTTTCGGTATTTCCTTGACACCTTGAATATTGCATTCCTTGGTGGGGTTCAACGTGACGTCCAACCACACATGTTTTATGTCTTCTCCTGCGTGTTTTGGTAACCTTAATGACAACATAGGAGCTGGTCACGGGATTGGTTCTATTCGTCTGTTGGTTTTGGCCACTTCAATTTGTGTGGTCTACCGATAATAAGGTCTTTCCGAGTTCCTCTCAAACATCGGAATATGAAATTGACTGTTGAGGAGCAGATTATCAGTGGTCATTTTTTGGGGCTTTCGGTGGTCCCGTTGAGTTCCTATCTTACTGATGACATGGTGAGGCGCAGTGGCCTATATGCCATGAATGAGTCTAAAAGGACTTTGTTGACTGCGAGGTAGGCTGCGGAGATCGTTGCCCGTGTTGTCGGTGATGGAGTGGTCGTTGATCGGAAAGTGAGTTATGATGTTATGGATCTTGATGCTCCTTTTCGTACTGCTACCGGTCCTTCTAGAAAGAGGAAAGTGGCGAGGACTGTTAGTCCGTCGAAGCGATCGTTTCTATTTTCCGATCGTGTGTCGAAGAACAAACAACTTGTTGATTATGTGCATCACACGACTCTTTATTCGGATTCTATGGAAGAGATCCTTCGAGGGAGGACTGCTGCTCTCAGTAGGAGGCAAAAGAGTTGAGGTTGGCTCTGGAGAGGAGTGAGAAGGATATCGTCCGTCCCTTGGATGATGGCGAAAATGGCTTATCTCTAGGTATGGTGGTCTTGACATTGTTAAGTGTTCTGAAAAGGATTCTCGGTCTTTGGATGACAAGATCCTCCAGTTGGTTGTTGTTCAATCTGAAGAACTTGACGGTCGAGGTCTGGCCTCTAAGTTGCAGCCTCGCCTTCCTCCATCCCCTTTTGTTGACGGAGGGATGGAGGTTCCTTTGTACGCAGCCTACTTGAATCCTTCGGCTGTAATTTGCTCTGTCTCTGTTGAGCGACGAGATGGTGATGGAGGTTCTGATGTTGTTTCCTCGTTTTCTCCGGCCATGGCTGGTGGTGGTTCCTCCATACTACCTGATCCTCGTGTTCTTCATTCACGGATCAGATGGAAGGAACCTACTTCTGAGGAGATCCGAGTTAAATTGGATGGGAAGTTTTGTTGGTTTTCTCGTCTTGGTGTGCAGGATGGTGCACGTAAGTTGATAAATGAATGGCACGGGCGGTTGGTAGAGACACCCCCCTATGTCCGTGCAGAATCTGGACCTTCACCTTGAGGATGGTGTTAGACTTGTCATGGAGGGGATGACTCGTCTCGCCTATGCAGAGGTGACGTGCTTGAGTCGTCAGGTCAATCACAATCTTATGGTTTCTCTGGAGAGGAAGCTTTCCGTGCTTCTCTTGGTGTTCTCCCATGTTCTTCACCAGTATGACGCGTTAAAAGCACAATGTTTTGAATGAACCAAGGCAGCTGAAATTTCTCGGGCGTCGCTGGCCAAGGTGGAAGGTGCACGTGATCGGTCTGTGGCAGCGCTTGAATCTCTGAGAGCTGACCTGGAAGGCGTCCACATACGTTTGCTCAATGTGGAGAATGAGCTTTCTACTGAGAATGCGCTCCATGATGAGATCGTGCGGGCCATGTTAGAGCATTCTAAAAATCGCGATATTGCTGAGAAAAGGGTGGAACAATTGTTGTATTCATTTGACGAGGTCAAGGATGATTTTTCTGCGAAGGTTTCTACTGCCAAGGGCTAACTTATCGTTATAAGAAGTGAGCTTGCTTCAGTTAAGGATAGACTCCGTGTTATGGAGGTGGCAGACTAACAACGCGTTGTTGATTGTCGGACTGAGCTTTTGGATTATATCGAGGGTCTTGGTGTCGATTTGACCCAATATCGTCCTCTGGTGCATCGGTCTTTTGAGGACGTGGAAGATGTCGTTGGAGATGCTGCTGGAGATCCTCCTCTTGAAAAACGACTCATGTTGTTGATCTGGCTTCTACGGGTGATGTTATCGAGGATGTTATAAATGTTTTCCCTTAATCTTCCATTGTAGCTTTTGTTATTGTGCGGATTTTGAATGAATGAAATTAGCTCATTTATCGTCTTTGTTCACTTGTCATTATTTTGCACTTTGTATTTGATGTTTCACGGATGTTTGTATTACCCTTCCGATGGGTGGATTTTTCCTATGCTTCAGTGCGCGTGCCTCAATCTTGTACTTGTTGTTTCTGAATTATTGTGGAAGATTGCTTTGCTCGTGTATTTTCTCTTTTGAATTATTCGCCTAATATCTTGCTTTGCTAGCTTGTCGTGATACAAAGTTGCTTCGTTCAATTGGCTTGTCTGTTCAAGGTGCCACACTTTAGGTGACTCAAAGTCGTTTCATTTAGTTTAAACTTTTACTTCGTTAACTCGATTCTTCGATCGATTGGAAGTTTTTTGTTTTTTTCTCTAACTCAGGCGTCCAACTTTTGCTTCGTTTTGTGCGACACCCTGGTCGACTCGAAGTCATTTCTAGCTGACTCGTTTGTCTAACTTTTACTTCGATAACTCGACCCCTCGGTCGATTCAAAGTTTCTGTTTAGTTTGACTCGGGTGTCCAACTTTTCTTTCGTTTTGTGCGACACCCTGGTCGACTCGAAGTCATTTCCAGTTTACTCGTTCATCCAATTTTTACTTCGTTAACTCGACACCTCGGTCGACTCGAAGTTGTTGTTTAGTTTGACTCAGGTGTCCAACTCTTGCTTCATTTTTTGCGACACTCTGGTCGACTCGAAGTCATTTTCAGTTGACTCATTCGTCCAACTTTTACTTCGATAACTCGACACCTCAGTCGATTCAAATTTTTTTTTTTAGTTTGACTCGGGTGCCCAACTTTTAATTCGTTTTATGCAACACTTTGGTCAACTTGAAGTGATTTTCAGTTGACTCGTTCGTCCAACTTTTACTTCGTTAACTCGACACCTCGGTCGATTCAAAGCTGTTGTTTAGTTTGACTTGGGTGTCCAACTTTTGCTTCATTTTGTGCGACACTCTGATCGACTTGAAGTCATTTTCAGTTGACTCGTTCGTCAAACTTTTACTTCATTAACTCGACACCTCGATCGATTCAAAGTTGTTGTTTAATTTGACTAGGGTGTCCAACTTTTGCTTTTTTGGTTGATCAGACCAGAAGCTTATCATGAATACTTGACTTGTGTCTTGATTCTTTGTGGGCTTTTGCACCCATTGTTTTCTGTAGCTTTGCTATGAAGCTGTTTTGCTTTTGTGAGACGACGATTCCGAAAATAAAACTTTTTTGAATTTTTCAGTAGTCGTTCTTCTAGAGTGGTTTCGTTACATCGTGGAGCGTTTCCTCTTTTATTCCTTCGTTGCTTATTGTTTACCCTTGCGTTGGCGCTCGTGTCTTTGTTATTCCTTCTAATTTATGACATTATTTGCTCGTGTGGTTGTTGCTCATCGTTTGGCCCTGTAGTTTGTTAGTTCATTTGCGATTGATTTTGGCCGAATTTGTCTTTGTTGTTGAGGTCTTTTGAGTGTTGGCCGGTATGTTGGGGGGTGGAGTGCTTCTTTCCCAGGGCAAATGTTGTGTAGGGCATATATTAATTCCCGCGATCGTTCTTTTGATCTCCTGGAGGTAGCGTTCGCTTTATCCTTGCCTTTGAACTGTTTATCTAATGTGCCGACGAACTCGCCCAGTCGTCTTCTTTGAATCCAATGTTCCATCTCTTCTTTTAATTTGTAGCAGTCCTCAGTATCATGCCCGTGATGTTTGTGGAAAGAACAATACCTGCTCTTATCTCGTCCTTCTGGGTCTCCTTTCATTCTTGTTGGCCAGTTGACATTCTCCCAGTTTGATATGTGTTTTAAGATGTCGGTTCGGTTTGCTTTCAGGGTTGTGTATGATTTATACTCCTTCCTCATTACGTTAATTATTCGTTCATGATTGGGTCGTGTCGATTGCAATTTTCTGGATTGTTGGTTGGATTCCACCTCACTGTTTCTTTAAATTATTGTTGTCTTCCCATGATCCGTTATCCCGTCTGGGCTATTTGAACTATTGCATGTAGTGGATTCGTATTTTCGGGTGCTAATGGTTCAGTGATATGGATTGTGTCTTCTTCTCCGGCTGTTGATAGGGGTATAATTAGGCTATTTTTAGTACCATATTTCTATATATATATTTAGCTATTACTTGTTAATTATGGTACTAATTGCTATTTTCATGTTTGTGTAGGTTTTCAATTAGAATATTTTAAAATAGAAGCAAATTGGCAATTTAGGAATACTAATTGCACAAGGAATTCACACAAGCAAGGAAACCACACCAACAAGGAAACCATACCAACAAGGAAACCACAGAAAGAGGAAAACAAGAATAAAAGGTGGAAGATACCTGGCTTTGATCGAACCATCCCATCCACAGCCTCCACAACAAGCCCTAACCCTCGTATAGCCGCAATCCCTCACTGTTTCGCACCCATCCAGCAATAGCATTCATCCATCGCCAAGCCCTAACCCACCATCGCAGACTTCTCTTCATCATCATCCACGCTTACAAACCCTAGCCGCCGCCATCGTCCTGATCGCATCCATCTACCGCCTGACTCCCTTATCGCCATCACCATCAGAACCTCCTTCGCAACAGCCTTCGTCGTCCTCTCTTCACTCAACCAGTCGACCTCCTCCCTGATCATCACCACCCGCCTGATTCCCCTCTCTCTTTTCTCGCTGTCCATCGACATTCCCTTATCTCTCTCACTCTGTGTCACAAGCAGAGACCGAAAGGAAGAGCTGAAGAAGCAGACCGTGAAGAGGAAGGAGCTATTCGCGAGAGGAAAGTGAAGGAGCAGATCGCGAAGAGAAGGAGGATTCTCTTCTGCTATTCGCACCCCAGCTTCTACTTAGTATCACCACGGATCAATGTTTTGTTTTCATCTCTAAACATCTCTTTATCTTATTTTAGTTTGATTATTGATTATGGATTACTGTTTGAACATAATTAATATGTCTAGCTAAACTCCTCTTAGTTAGGGGTGGATTCGAAGCCCCGAACATGTGCTTTATAAATTAATTGAATTTAATTTTCCTTGCTATTAGTGATTGTGTTTTGCTTAACTGCTTTATAGAAAACTTTTCTTTGTATGTTTGTTAAGGTGGCCAACTTAGTAAGCATGCTAGGATTTGGGGCTAGAGTATAGGAGAGTTTCACCTAATTGTTATAATCCTATATTCACAAGTAGTAAATACCAAGGAACGTTGGTAAGGTTAAGTCAAAACCTAGGCAAGAACAAGATGCTGATCATACTTGTTATTGCCTAGTCAATGTTCATATTTTCCACAAAACTTAATGATCTTAGATTGCTATTTAACTTGTGATTCCTGTTTAGATAGCATGATAAGAATAGTTTGAAAGCGACGCTTAGTTTAATTCAACGAACTTGGGAAAATAATAAGATTAATGCAGTGCGGTCACGGTTAGTCTTGAGCATTGTCTCTTACGAGTTAGCAAGTGATTATTGAAGATTAATTTATAAGCATGTGTTTGGTGTGTGGAGATAAAACCCTTAGCTAATTTCTCATCTTTGTCATCTCTTTAGTTTATTATCTTTACATTAATTTTCGTAGTTATTTTCATAATTTAATTTAGAAAATCCAATCCCCTTTTATTTAATTAATTAGGTTGTTAGTTGTTTTTTTTAGTTATTATTAGTGTAATTGACAAGCCCTCTAATCCCCGGTCTAGAACGATCCCTACTTATTATATACTACAAATCACAAAGCAGGGTATTAAGTTGTGTTCTACTAAAATAGCGCATCAATTTTTGGCGCCGTTGCCGGGGATTAGAAAAGTTGTTGATTACTTAATTAGTTTTTATTTATTTATTTTTATTTTTATTTTTATTGATTTTTTCTTTTTTTCTTTCTTTATCTCAGGTACCAGTTCATGCACAATAGGAGATCCAGCGAAAACTTAGTAGAATACGATTCAGAGCCTGAGAAAACATTTAGAAGACGAAGAAGAGAAACAAAAGAATTACAAACATCTAGCTTTGAATCTAAATCTGAAGAGTTCGACATGGGAGATAATAGATCTATTAAAGAACTTTCGGCATCCACCTTGGACAATGCCGCACCCTTGTGCATTCAGTATCCATTAGCCGCGCAGGGCAAGACTGAGTCATTCGAGCTGAAATCCAGCCTACTTCATCATATTCCGAAGTATCATGGTCTTTCTATGGAGGATCCAAATAAACATTTAAAGGAATTTGAAGTTGTATGCTCCAGTATGACGCCAATAAATGTGGATGAAAATATCCTAAAGTTGAGAGCATTCCCCTTTTCTCTGGCTGATAGGGCTAAGGATTGGCTCTATGAACTACCTTCCGGAGCAGTATATTCTTGGGAGAGCATGAAGAAGGTGTTTCTAGAGAAATTCTTCCCAACTTCCAAAATTATCTTGTTGAGGAAGAAAATCAGTGGCATACAGCAAGGTCTAGGAGAATCATATCCGGCTTACTATGAGCGCTTCAAAACTCTCATAGCATCATGCCCGCAGCATCAGATGAAAGAGGAGCTCCTGATTCAATACTTTTATGAGGGATTGCTTCCTCTTGAGCGACAGATGTTAGATGCAGCGGCAGGAGGAGCTTTGGTTGATAAAACTCCAGCAGCAGCAAAAACTTTGATTGCAAACCGAGCCTTAAATGCCCAACAATATGAAGGAATTGGAGAGCCGTCACGCCAAGTCAATGAGGTAAGTACTAATTCTAGTTTGGAAGCTCAAATGGATAATCTTACCTCACTTGTGACTCAAGCCCTAGGGAAGCCGAATATGCTAGGAGTTGCACAAGTTTGTGGCGTGTGTACAAAGCCAGGACATCCATCTGATCAATGTCCTCAACTGATTGAGAATGGCGGTTGGGAGAATGTCAATGCAATAGGTTTTCAGGGGCAAAATCACTATAGGAATAATCCTTATTCGAACACCTGCAATGAAGGTTGGAGAAATCACCCCAGTTTTGGATGGAGAAATTCAGAACAACCTCAACAACAGGCTTCGAATCGGCCACCCCCTGGTTTCTTTCAAGGACCACCTGAACCACCTCAGCACAATTCAGGTATGCCGCTTAATTATGATGAGATTCTGAAATCATTAACTATTTCTCAGCAGAATCAAGCAAAAGATATAGCAGATTTGAAGCTACAGATGGGACAAATAGCTGAGTTTATTGGCCAAATTCGCAAGCAAGGAAAACTTCCTAGTTCTACCACTCCAAATCCGAAGGGCAGGTTTGAAACTGCAAAAGCAATTACATTGAGGAGTGGTAGGCAAATTGAGAATGAGCCAGTAGTCCCTAAACATAGTCGAAATAGGAAAACTGAGTTACAGAAGGATGATCCAGCCATTATTGAAACACCGGAGCTCCAAGGTAAGAAGGTGAGCATTCCAAATTCAGTTTCTGCTAATTTTGTTCCACCTTTTGTGCCTTTTCCAGGTAGGTTTGCCAAATCTAGGAAAGATGAACAGGATAAGGAAATTTTGGAAACCTTCCGAAAAGTCCAAGTCAATATTCCGCTTCTTGATGCTATTAAGCAAGTGCCTAAGTATGCAAAATTTTTGAAGGAGCTTTGCACAACAAAGAGACGTCTTCGAGACGGAGAGGTAGTTAATGTAAGTGAGAATGTTTCCGCAGTTCTTCAAAGGAAATTGCCACCGAAATGCAAGGATCCAGGTAGTTTCACTATCCCTTGTGTTATCGGTAATACTAAAATTGAAAATGCAATGTTAGACTTAGGTGCTTCAATTAATGTTATGCCGTATTCTATTTATCGATCTATGAATCTCGGGAAGTTAAAAAATGATGGTGTTATTATTCAATTGGCTGATCGTTCTAATGCATATCCTCGAGGTTTTTTGGAAGATGTGTTGGTGCAGGTTAACCATTTGGTATTCCCAACAGATTTCTATGTGCTTGAGATGGAAGATTCAGAATTTTCAGCACCTTTGCCTCTTCTTTTAGGGAGCCCCTTCATGAAAACTGCGAAGACAAATATTGATGTACATGCGGGGAAACTGACCATGGAATTTGATGGTGATGTGATTGGCTTCAACATCTTTGAAGCCACGAGATATCCTGATAAAAATCATTATTGTTTTTCTATTAATGTGAATGACAATTTGGCCCAGAAATTGTCAGACCTCAGAAACGAGGATGAACTTGAGACCAACATCACTACTGTCGTTGGATATGAGAGCAATGGAGTTCCCTATGACACAAAGAAGCAGAAGAAATTTCAGTTGAATGAGCTTGAAAAGATCCAGGATTATGCTTATGGTAGTAAAAGCAATTATAAGGAGAACACCATAGTTTTTCATGATCAGATGATCCATGGAAATACTTTTGTCATTGGAATGAAAGTCTTGCTTTTCCAATCATGTCTTAGAACTGGTAAGTTACGTTCTGAATGGGTTGGTCCTTTTATTGTTACTAATGTTTTCCCCATGGTGCTACACAGATTAAGAGTGTCACAACCGGGAAGGAGTTTAAAGTGAAACATCATCGACTTAAGCCTTATCATGAGTCATTTGTAGAACGTGACGTGGAGGACGTATCTCCATGTTCCCACTTATTCTGAGGATTAATGGGAGATACCGTCAGGCTGCACGACGTTAAGACAAACGCTTCTTGGGAGGCAACCCAATCAGATTTGCTTTCTTTATCATTTTATTTTATTTTCGTTATTTTTGCTTTTGTTTGTTAGTAGTTTGTTTTTCCGCGTTTAAATCTTTCATTGCATGTGCTATAATCTATTAACATTGAGGACAATGTTAGGTTTAAGTGTGGGGGAACAAAACATTGTTTTATTTTAAAAAGTGTCAGTCCCTTAAAAAAAATGTTGGTTTTTATTTTCTTTGTTGGTATTAGTGTCAAAAAAAAAGTAAAAAATAAAAAATATATATAAAAAAAAATTAATTATAGTTGTTTTGAGTCTTAGGATACTTTCCAACACAATGATGAGATTTGGTTTTTAATTGCATGACTTTAAGATGATTTATAAACATGATTCAAAATCTAATATTATTCTTTGGTTAATGCTTATTCATGGTTATCATATACAAATTTACATGTAATCAACTTAGTAATTGGTACTCATAGCATGCTTAGTTGAATTTAACTCATTATAACCCATATGTGAGTTTTGAGCCTATTGTTCCTTTGATTTTAAGTGTTTTTAGTTAGGTCATCTTTTATTTCTTTTGTCAATAATAATTCGTTGCATGATCTCAATTTTGTTTGTTTTGGTTGCTACTTGGATTGCTTTCAAAATTAAGAATTAAACACTAGAACTTGTATTAATTTCATTCAAAGCATCATATTGAATTGCATGACATGCTTGACATGATAAAGGCACCTAGTTTCCACCATTGCCAAATAAGCCTGATCCATAATATTTTTTCCTTTAGGTTAACCCCATTGAGCATGTTATTAAGCCTTTTGTTTCATTACCCTCATTTTCTATCCCTAACCTAATAAAAAGAGTGGAGCATAATTTGATTTGTAGATACTTTATTGTGGTTCAAGGTATGTTGAAAAGCAAGTGTGGGGGAAGACCCTTGTGGTAGACAGTTCAAAAAGAAAGAGTTGCCAAAAAAAAAAAAAAAAAAATTGAAAAAAAAAAAAAGTTACAAAAGGGTTACAAGTCCTTATCTTTATCCATTCAGTATTACAGTACCATACAGATAGTTCAATTCTTTTGAAGTAGATACAAAATAATTGCTGAAGCTCTTCATTATCAATGAGCCACCTCGTCATTTTCCCACTTATGTCTTGAACCATATGATTATTTGCTAATGTCTCTAATCTGATTGCATGCTTTCACCATTTCTTCAAGCCCTTTGAAAATTTCATATCCGTTCTTTTCTCTTCCCTTGACCCCTGGCCCCATTACAACCTGAATTAAGACCTTTTGATTGAGTGTGTCTTGCAATGTCACGATGTGGAGATTCGAATGAGGTATGAGCATATGGTGTCCCTAGTTCTTGCATTCAAGTAGTAACATTCCTTTCATGAGATCATATATCCAAAAAAAAAAAAAAGGGTCAGAAAATGCCATTCTTTCTTGTTATATCATATGTGAGCTATTTGTTTCCATTTTACATCAATCCTCTCACATATAGCTAGAATAGGAAGAGTGATTTTACCAAACAATCAGTGAAAAAGAAAAGAGTGCATTCAGTGAGATTTTTGGGTTAATTCTTCTTGGCACGTGCTTGAGTTTCACAGTCACTTGGATTGATTTAATTGTAAATTTTTATATCATTGCTATGAACGTGTATTAATTTTCGAATGATGTGGATTTAATCTCGTGTTTACAAAGAATCTTAACATGTCATGATCCGTTGAAAATCTCTGAGACAAATGTTGGAAAGTATAGATTGAGTCATTTGAGTCTTTTATTTTTGTTTCTTGGATTTGCTCGAGGACTAGCAAAAGATAAGTGTGGGGGAATTTGATAGGGGCATAATTAGGCTATTTTTAGTACCATATTTCTATATATATATTTAGCTATTACTTGTTAATTATGGTACTAATTGCTATTTTCATGTTTGTATGTGTAGGTTTCCAATTAGAATATTTTAAAATAAAAGCAAATTGGCAATTTAGGAATATTAATTGCACAAGGAATTCACACAAGCAAGGAAACCACACCAACAAGGAAACCATACCAACAAGGAAACCACAGAAAGAGGAAAACAAGAATAAAAGGGGGAAGATACCTGGCTTTGATCGAACCATCCCATCCACAGCCTCCACAATAAGCCCTAACCCTCGTATAGCCGCAATCCCTCACTGTTTCGCACCCATCCAGCAATAGCATTCATCCATCGCCAAGCCCTAACCTACCATCGCAGACTTCTCTTCATCATCATCCACGCTTACAAACCCTAGCCGCCGCCATCGTCCTGATCGCATCCATCTACCGCCTGACTCCCTTATCGCCATCACCATCAGAACCTCCTTCGCAACAGCCTTCGTCGTCCTCTCTTCACTCAACCAGTCGACCTCCTCCCTGATCATCACCACCCGCCTGATTCCCCTCTCTCTTTTCTCGCTGTCCATCGACATTCCCTTATCTCTCTCACTCTGTGTCACAAGCAGAGACCGAAAGGAAGAGCTGAAGAAGCAGACCGTGAAGAGGAAGGATCAATTCACGAGAGGAAATTGAAGGAGCAGATCGCGAAGAGAAGGAGGATTCTCTTCTGCTATTCGCACCCCAGCTTCTACTTAGTATCACCACGGATCAGTGTTTTGTTTTCATCTCTAAACATCTCTTTCTCTTATTTTAGTTTGATTATTGATTATGGATTACTATTTGAACATACTTAATATGTCTAGCTAAACTCCTCTTAGTTAGGGGTGGATTCGAAGCCCCGAACATGTGCTTTATAAATTAATTGAATTTAATCTTCCTTGCTATTAGTGATTGTGTTTTGCTTAACTGCTTTATAGAAAACTTTTCTTTGTATGTTTGTTAAGGTGGCCAACTTAGTAAGCATGCTAGGATTTGGGGCTAGAGTATAGGAGAGTTTCACCTAATTGTTATAATCCTATATTCATAAGTAATAAATACCAAGGAACGTTGGTAAGGTTAAGTCAAAACCTAGGCAAGAACAAGATGCTGATCATACTTGTAATTGCGTAGTCAGTGTTCATATTTTCCACAAAACTTAATGATCTTAGATTGCTATTTAACTTGCGATTCCTGTTTAGATAGCATGATAAGAATAGTTTGAAAGCGACGCTTAGTTTAATTCAACGAACTTGGGAAAATAATAAGATTAATGCAGTGCGATCACGGTTAGTCTTGAGCATTGTCTCTCACGAGTTAGCAAATGATTATTGAAGATTAATTTATAAGCATGTGTTTGGTGTGTGGAGATAAAACCCTTAGCTAATTTCTCATCTTTGTCATCTCTTTAGTTTATTATCTTTACATTAATTTTCGTAGTTATTTTCATAATTTAATTTAGAAAATCCAATCCCCTTTTATTTAATTAATTAGGTTGTTAGTTGTTTGTTTTTAGTTATTATTACTGTAATTGACAAGCCCTCTAATCCCCGGTCTAGAACGATCCCTACTTATTCTATACTACAAATCACAAAGCATGGTATTAAGTTGTGTGCTACTAAAATAGCGCATCAGCTGTTAGTGGTGCATTGGAGGGAGAATTGTCGTGATATGGGGTCTGCATCATTTTATCTGATTGTTTGCTGGTCCTTTGTCGGGTTGTGATGAATCGTTATCACTGTGTGTTTTGTAAAGAGGAAATTTGTCGTTCCCCACGGACGACGCCAAACTGATGCGTCCAAAAATCGTCCTCCTGTGAGTTTGACCTGCAAAGCCACTGTTAGATTGTCAAAGACTACCTTTTTGGTGGCCAAAGGCACTCCGATGCTTAAGTCAGTAACTCTTTTGGAAGAAGGAAGTAAATTTGGACAAAATTCAGTTAAAGTTTCATACCTTTGTCGAAAGTTCCTTTTACCTTTTATAATGGTTGTAATTAACTCTCTGCGTGACTTAAGCATGTGAGGCGCAACGGAAGGAGATGTTTCTGTAACAGCCTCCTCCTTAATGGAGACGCGTTCATGGAGGCATAAGTCCCTCCACAGCTCTTTCTTGATGCAACGTCCTTCTTAATGAGAGAACGTGTGACGGGCTTGGATTTGAGCTTTGATTCGTTTGGGTCTGAACTAGAATCCCACCTGCACTTCCTTAGAGGTGGGCCTATTTCAGGCCTCTATAATTGTCCTTAATCCTTTTGGATTTTATGAGTTAGCCCAATGGATCGGGCGTTGTATTCTCATGATGAAACTTTATGCCACGTATACGGTCGTAATAATTGTTCCATTTTGATGTATCATCAATTATATTACTTTAAGTTATCATATAAACATACTTTGAATCAATTGAAAATATTTTGAAATGAACAAGTGATTGTCATTTTACCACAGTCACTCAAATATGTCCATTAAAGAAGACAATGTACTATCCGACTTTGAGCAAATTTAGACATTCAATTGAGACCAATTATCAAGATTATCAACACATAAACATTATAGTACTATGAGTTATCTTATAAAAAATAATTTGAATCGGTTGAAAAATGATATATTCGAACTAGTAAATAAATTAAATTGCAATAATCGAAAGTACAGAAATAGGCAATAAATAAAATAAACTAACAAAACAAAGTACTTTTATTTAATCAAATAGTAACGATGGGCAACCTACGCCATTGTTTATAATTAACCTACCTTCTAAATCAAACCCTAATTGAAAACCCTATTACAATCGAATGTCTAATATTACTAAAATACTACTATTGCTAATTTTAATAAATATTCTATTTATATAAAAAAATTTAAATGAGGAAGTTAAGGTCATTTTACTACAGTCATTCAAATATGTCTGATAAAGAAAACAAAGTTTTATCTGAGAAAAATTCTCAAGCTCATCAAAACAAGAAAAATGTAGGAACCCGAGTTATCTAATCAACACAGTTTGAATCAGTTGAAAATGTATTGAATTGAGCAAGTTATGGTCATTTTACCAGTCTTTCACCCATATAAGTCATTCGCTCGTGTGTGGCAAAATTATGAGGAAAACTTGCAGGAAGGACTGTGAGATTCTACCGTAATTTCACAGGATTAATTTTTTTTGAAAACAAATTGAATTTAGGTAGATTCTATATAAATTTAACATGATTGTTTGCAAGTTTTGGAGGGTTTTTCGCAGGAGTCTGCATGTCTTGTGTAAAGATCTGATTTGTTTTTATTTATTTTTTGAGATTCCTATCAAACAAAATGGTGGAACAACCTTTCAGGTTGCCATGGTCCCATGATAGAGCAACAACGGCTCAAGAACAAGAAATGAGAAGAAATAAAGGGAAGGACGAGATCGGAGATGGAGTGGAGGGTGAAACACCGACAGTGAGATGAGGGAGGTCTCTCCATCCGTCTCTAATCCAAATCGAGCGATGGTGATGAGATGGGAGCCCTCTCCGTCTATTTTTGATCCAAATCGTGAAGAAGAAAGAGGGGAAAAAAAACTGAGTTTTACACATTATATTGGTGGTGTTATTTTGTATTTTTTTTACGGTAGCAATTTTTTTAGGTGGTGGTTTCAATGAGTGGAAATAATGGTGTTACAAAGCAACACCCTATATCTACTGATATAACAAAGTTGAGATACAAAGCTCGATTATAATTCGATTTATGTCATGATTAATGAACTAGATAACAAGTCCAATACACTATATTTTGTTGGTACTGAACCAATTTCACGCCTTCCATGTTGGGATAAAATGATACCAATGAATTAGAGGGTCAAGGTGACAATAAGCTAATAACATTGGGTGTGAACTAGTCTAGAACATAATCCCAAAAATCTATTAAGGCTCTGCTTGGTATACGGTAAAAGAATGCATATGCAAAAGTTTACGATGGTTACATAAACTTAGGTGCTTGGTTGACTTTACGGAAAACAGTTATTGGAATTTGAATTCAAGACCTCCGCATCTCCTAGTTATAAATTCTACAAAACTTTGTGGGACAAAATCTCTCGCATTACTCTGCAAAACTCTCATCATCTCATCTTACTCGAATTTTGTTCTCAACTCCTTCATAAACACCCAAACCACCACCACCACCTTCACAACTACCGCCATCACCACCACTACCATACCGTAACCATCACCACCACCGCCACCTCCACCCACTCTGTCATCATACGCCACTGCCATTGCCACTACCACAACCACCACCACTACTACCACCACCTCCATCAATACCACTACCATAGCATAATCACCCATAACCAACACCACCTTTACTACTATCACCATAATCGGTGCCGCTACTATAACAAAACCATCACAACCACCACTCCACTGCCATTACCACCACCGCCACCACCACAATGACCATAGCCACCACTACCACCATCACCACCTCCTCCAAGATCACCGATACCATAACATACCACAACCACCACCAACTTTACTAGTACCACCATAATCGTCCTCCGCCACCATTGCCACCACTACAACTACCGTAACACAACCACCACCATCACCACCACTATAGCATAGTCACCACAACCACCACCACCTTCATTACTACCACTGCCGCAACCACCACAACCATTACCACTACCACCATTATATTCACCTAACCACCATAGCTTAGTCACCACAACCACCACCATTTTTAAATCACCGTCATTGCCACCACCACTACCACCACCACCACAACCATCACAACCACCATAGCCACCACCATCCCACTGCCACTACCACCATCGCCGTCACCATCACCATCACCTCTAAGATCATCAATACCATAACATACCACAACCACCACCAACTTTACTAATACCACCATAACCGTCCTCTCCGCCACCACTACCACCACCACAACTATCATAGCACAACCGCCATCACCACTACTATAGCATAATCACCACGACCACCATCACCACCACTATAGCATAATCACCACAACCACCATCACTTTCACTACTGCCACTGCCGCAACCACCACAACCATCACCACCACTACCACCTTTATATTCACCGAACCACCATAGCTTAGCCACCACAACCACCACCATTTTAAAATCACTGTCATTTCCACCACCACCACCATCATCGCCCACATTCGTAATCACCATCAACACGACCACAACCACAACTACTGCCGTCATCACCACCAACAATCACTTATCTAATTGCATCAAATTTATTTAATTATACCAAGCGCCTGTAAAGTAATGCATTGCAAACCAATGCAATGCAAACTAATGCATTTGCGTTAATTTGCAAAATGCATTATTTTACAGTGTACCAAGCGGAACCTAAGGAGTTTCTAAGCACTTTATTGGGAGTTATTGGGTTTGGAATTGGGATTCCAATTGGGTTCTTGATGGGCTACTTATTTTTCAAACTTCCCTCAAACTTCATCAAAGGTAATCAAAACTTTGATTAAAAAAATTGGTTGTTCTTCGAGTTGAAAGTTTGGTTTTAACTTGATTGAAATATAATTTTGCTTTTCTGTAGTTCGTATTTTGAGGCTTTCTTATGTTCTGCAATCCTGCAACATTAACGGGCTAGCCATCTGTATGTAGAGTTAAAAACATGACAATAAGTAGTAGACTACTAAAAAAAATAGCAAACCATGATAAACACAATCACATACGACAGTGAGCTATTACAAAGAAAAGTATCCTCCGCCCATCCTTTTCCCGTTGCACCTCAAAACTTGTTCTAGATCCAAACTCGTACATATATAACACATCCCCTTCCCTCACCTAGGCGATGTGGGACTATAATCTCCCATTAGTAGCTCGCCCAACCCCTCTTGGGATCCACGGCTCTAGGACTGACAAATCCTCTCCCGCACCCTTCCCCCTCAGGTCCACCCATACAAGGGTATCACAAACTCACTTACTCTTCGTGAATTGATCTTGCAGTTGGAGAGGATGGTAGCATTATCAAGCAGTTCTACTTGCAAGATTATGGGCCATCCACATTGTATGGCAAACTATGCTATATAGCAGAAAATTTGTTTTAAATCATGTTCATTGGGAAAAACAAATCCGTATTCAAAACATGGAGATTAAATAAGTTGATTGGTTGTTTTGTTTTGTTTTTAATCTTCATTATGCTTATTTAAACCCAAAAGCCATTATGTGAGTTGACATTGAAGATGCATACATCAAAATAGGTTTTTGATTGTTTCGAACTCAAGGTTAATATAAAGTTTGGGGGTCCTCAAAACCCCTACTCGCTTTTCAAAAAAATGATTAAACCAAATCTCAAGTTTTTTCAAATACTATTTCTTAAGGTCTTCAGCAAACGAACTATGAATGCTAACCACAAGGTTAGAGCTTGGGTATGGACTAGCAAGGTGATATGTTGCCTTGTTTGTTTCCCTGAAGTGATGCTCAACTTTGTAATCCTCCAACAACACAAGTTGTATTTTGATACGAGCTATTAAATGCCTTAAGTCCCAAGACTTGTCTGCCTGCTTATTCAAATACGTGTGCACATTACGTGAATCATATTGATTATCAATTTAGAAATGCCTTGCATGTATGCAATTTTCAGTCCTACTTCCACACATTGCAACTCACATTTGATGATCAAATGTCCTGTAGTAGCTCCCGAGCATGCAATAATTGCTTCTCAACTTTCATATCTAATCATGGCACCATATCCACCTCACAAACCTCGCAAAGACCCATCTGATTTCAACTTGCACCACCCTTCCTCTGGTTCACTCCAACGACATCTGACTGCTTGTTTATGATAGCATTAAACATTGACCTACCACCTGCTGAACAATTCTCTGGTGTCTACACTGTTCTGAGTTCTTGGTATATCTTTTGAACTAATTAAACTCCAAACAATCGGTCCTATGTGTAGAGTCACTTGTTCCTTTCAGTCCAAATATGATAGAGCTTCTTCAAAACTATAATCGACTTGTCTACACTAAATGCATGTTTATAACAATCATTTTCTTGACCTATGCAAGAATTTGTCTATAGTAGCCCAGGTAATGCAACATATGATTCCATGCATGCTTGGAATAATTACACTAATGAAACAGGTGCGTCTCCGTCTCTGTTTTAGCAACACATAATGGACATATATCGTTACTCACTGTTCCCCATTCTTCAGTTTCAACATCGTTTTGAGGGTTGATTGAGCTGCTAGCCAAATGATAAAACTATGTCATGGAGTGTAACATTTGAACCATGCAAGTCCTGTTGGAGTTTGTATAGCAAATAACCAACATTAAATAGAAAAGATGTGTCTTTTGCACTTGAAGAGAAAATGTGTCTTTTGAATTAAGAAAGGATGTGTCTGATCAATACACCCTTTTGTTCTCTATATATTGAAGAGAAAAACAAGTTCTTCAAACACATTAATTTTTTCTAAAGTTATTCATTCTTCTTCACTTCTGAGAAAGATTGCATTCGGTAAATTCGCCAGAACCAACACCCTTGTGCTACGGTGTTGGTATTAGATAGTTGAATCCTGGTAGTCAGACACCTAAACAACTACAACACCGAGTAGGGGCGAATTATGTCTATAGGACATAGCGTATCCGCTAGCCTCTATCTACAATTCAAGACGTACCAACTCCGCCAATTCAAGATAGTGATTTCTCAAACCTCAATCTGCAATACAAGTTAGTAGAATAATTTATCTTATTTGATTTTGTTGTAATCCATTTATAATACAAATAATATTTGTACCGTTACATTATTAATTTCAAATAAATTTATACATTGTTCCGATTGTTCTCCAACAATCCATAGACATGTTTGTAAGCTTGTAAAGTCTCTTTATGAACTTAAACAAGCACCTAAACAATGGCATTAAAAGTTTGATCATACAATGATATCACATGGATTTCGGATCAATGAATGTGATAAATGTGTTTACATCAAACAATTTGAGAATGATTATATTGTCATTGTATGCTTGAATGTTGATGACATGCTCATCATGGGACCAAACTTGGATATTATAAACTCAACATAGAAAATATTGAACTCGAGTTTTGATATGAAAAATATGGGTAAAGCTTATGTAATTTTGGGAATAAGAATTCTAAGAAATAATGATGGCTACATACTTACCCAATCACATTATGTGGAAACAATTTTGCGAAAATTTGGTCATTTTGATAGCAATCCGGCTAAAACACCTTATGATCTAAATTATCATCTCAAGGAGAATAAGGGAGAAAGTGTCTCTCAATTGGAATACTCACGTATCATTGAGACACTACAATACATTACAAATTGTACTAGACCGGATATTCCTTACTCAGTAAATAGATTGGCTAGATATACTATCAAACCATCCAAGGACCATTGGGTAGTTTTGGTCAAAGTATTGCGATACTTGAAGTTCACAATCAACTATGGATTACATTATACAAAATATCCTCCAGTTTTGGAAGGATATACGGATGCTAATTGGATATCCAGTAAAATGGAAAAATACATAAGTGGATATATATTTACACTTGATGGGGCAGCAGTGTCGTGGAAATCACAAAAACAAACGTGTATAACACGTTCCACAATGCAATATGAATTTATAGCCTTAGATCAAACTACTGAAGAAGCAGATTGGATGAGAAATTTTTTATAAGATATTTCGTTATGGCCTCAACCTGTGACTGCTATATGTATTCACTCTTACTGCATGACAACCATTGCGCGAGCAAAAATTAACATCTACAATGGCAAGTCTAAGCACATAAGACGACGTCATAACACAATAAAACAATTGCTCAAAACTGGATCATTTCCATTGACTATGTGAAGTCAAAGGAGAATATTGCGGATCAACTTACAAAGGGTATACCAAAATAACGAGTGTTAAAATTATCGAGGGGAATGGGCTTAACCTGGCGAAAACCTAACCTAGCCAAATGAAATTTCAAGGCCTAGGTTAAAAAAGGCAAATTAGTTAGGTGAAACTCAAAGAATAGAGTGTACACACTTACTCATTCCTATGATAAGAAATGTATACTACCTGTGATGGTCAGGGTGAATATTTATTTATTCTTAATGACACTAATCTCTTGCGAGATAAGATGAATACAACAGGGTATTAATAATCTAAGTGTCACCTATATGGGAGTAAATGTGGGGTCGCATTTATGAGAATGATATGGTTGAGTTCTCTAAAACTCTCATGAATCCGAGATTTGTTCAAGACCAAAACGAACACAACCGTATGAATTGAAAAATGTGAAGATATAATATGTGTGATGCTCATTGTTCTAATTTACTAAACATGGTGAACAATTCAATGTCTCCTATACACACCGCATCACCGGTAAATCCGATAAGTATTCACTAAGGAAAATTCAAGTCCAAAAGACACATCTCTCGATGCATATTATGTTTAAGTTTCTCTCCAGAAGACAATTTTGTATATTTACTATACAAATGTGGGGTATTGTTGAAGTTTGTATAGCAAATAACCAACATTGAAGAGAAAAAATGTATATTTTGAATTAAAAAATGATGTGTCTGATCAACACACCTTTTTGTTCTCTATATATTGAAGAGAAAAACAAGTTCTTCAAACACATTAATTTTTTCTAAAGTTATTCATTCTTCTTCACTTATGAGAGAAATTGCATTTAGTAAATTCGCCAGAAGCAACACCCTTGCGCTCCGGTGTTGGTATTAGATAGTTGAATCCTGATAGTCAGACGCCTAAAGAACTACAACACCGAGTAGGGGCAAATTCTGTCTATAGGACATAGCGTATCCGCTAGCCTCTATCTACAATTCAAGACTTACCAACTCCGCCAATTCAAGATAGTGATTTATCGAGCCTTAATCTGCAATACAAGTTAGTAGAATAATTTATTTTATTTGATTTCGTTGTAATCAATTTATAATACAAATAGTATTTGTACTGTTACATTATTTATTTCGAATAAATTTATATATTGTTCTGATTGTTCACCAACAAGTCCTGCCCACTGAACTGATAGAGGTCGGTGTCTAATTGCTTCATATGTATGCTTCAGACTATACTTTGCACTCAACTCCAAAAAATCACATCTTCCTGCTCACAATCAATTTCCACTTCATTGAGATAGCTTGTAATTTCCGATGTTGCTGGCTGTATATGCTTCTGGACAGACCATTCACCGTCCTTGTAAACCAAAATTACACATGAGTTCATGTGAAAACTTCTGCATCAGTACACCAAGTGGATGCCACCGATCCTTCCAAAGTTTTGTGGCCTCATCATTACTTATATAGAGTAAAGAAACAACTCCAAAGTTGTGGCTCTACACTCCATAATTTTACGCCAACACTATGATGATTCCACTGCACTGTTCACCATGCATCTACTGCGTTTTAAGCATTCTTTGAACTTCGTACCCTATGCAGTTAAATCGGAAAGCGGTCGTAGCGCGGTCCAGGACCGAATTACGATTAAGTGAGATTAATCGACATTAATCGGATTTAATCGGTCAATTTTTTCAAAGCATATATTTTTAAAATTTAATCATAGTCATAGATTACAAAAATAAATAAATAATTAAAATGGTGTAAATTTGTAATTATATAACATTACTAATTATTTGCCAAGCTAATTAAAAAGAAATTACAAGAAAAGTATAGATTGTTTTAACAACCAACCTACCAAGACAAACAATAAAAAACAAAATAGATGTCAGACATAACAGGAAGAACCAACCTACCTATCTCACTAACCGATTAAGGTAAACCGTATTACTTTACACCGAAGATATTTCTAGAATGACCACTTTGTACAAAAAAAATACTCCACATCCAGAGGATTATGCCAATATATTATAGATTAAAAAAATAAAAAAAGTCATGATTGAAGTGTGTGAAAATTGTGTGGATTTGTCACGCATAATCAAAACTTCCTAAGAAATTGTGAGGTTCAGTTAATAGTGCTCTCAGTGTCAGAAGGCCAAAAAATGTCGAATACACAAAAAAATGGGAGCTCAACATCAGCAACAAGCTGAATCCAATTTGTTCCGATAACAATCAACTATTTCACCAAAATTCATATCACTACAAACAACCTCAATCAACAAGCTCCCCTAGGTTTTTTTATTTTATTTTTTATACATAGCGATAAATCGGCTAGTTGGCCGGGCTGATTAATCGGTGACTCGCTGATTTTTGGCCAATTAATCGGTGTCCACTAAACCCCAACCAATTTCACCCAATTCGGTTCGGTCAAACCCCGAATTAATTGCGATTAATCGCCGATTGTTTGCCGCATTAATAACTTAGTTCGTACCCTTACTTCAACAAAACAAAAACCAAGTCAGAAAAAATTGACTAGGGTTGAAAACTGAACTGACTTTGATCGGTTTCAAAATTTTCACACTGAACCGATCATTAACAAAACCAAATCGATTCTAATTTATGCAAATCATAACCGAACCGACTAAAACCGAAATAAAACCTGACTGACCGACTATTTTAAACATATCTTATTATTTTTATATAAAATATATTATTTCTTATATATATTTGGTCGGTTTGGTTTTATCGGTTAAAATCACATAGAAATCGAAAACCGAACCGACCACTTCGGTTTTGAATTTTTTAGAACCGAAACCGAACCGAACTGATCGATTAGATTTTGATCAGTTTGGTTGGTTTAATCAATTTGGTCGATTTTTTGTTAAACCCTAAAATTGACTCTAGTTCCTGCGCCCAAGGATCGTAGTGCAATTGCAATAAATATTGTCACAAACATCTATTTACATTTTGGAGACACATAATTTAGGTGTAATTCACATTGGGTACAAATTTTTTACATAATTACATATTGTATACGAAATTGTGTCTTGACTGTTTGTTCAACGACGTTGACCAAGGTCAGACGTGCCACATTAGAAAAAGACCCAATGCGAAAAATCTTTATATCCTTATTAACAATGCAAAAAATAAGCCATGGTTTTATTGAATTTTGTGGAAAAACCCTATAAAATGCTTATGTAAGACACAATCTAAACTAAAATGCTTACGCAACACAACAGACACAATCTACCACGAACTGATATTTTTTTTATGCAATCTTTGTTACAAGTACCTCAAATTTGAATAAGATACATTTATTTTAACTTGTACGGAATATTTAATAAGCTCACGTTATAGTCAAAGTTGTTAGCGACCTTAACAACTTCAATATTGCATAATAAAGTTGTGAATAGAGATATTCTAGCGCACAATAAATCGTTAGAAATAGAGTTTATTCAACATTTAATGGTATGTTTAGTGTAATCACATCTTTTCAAAGATGAAATTTGCAAATCTATGTTAGGAAGAATTTGTAAAATAGATACCCCATTCATTTATTTAGTGAAAGATCTAATTAAAAACCTTAAAATTTTTGATAGTAAGCTTAACAGAAATTAAGATGGGGGTTGGTATTGTCTACATCACGTGCATAACCCGTGCCTCATTCTAACAGGCATGCAAAAATGCCACATGGCCCTTCACCACCTCTTCATCTCTTCACTCGCCTTAAAAAAACCTCCTCTCTCACTCCCCTCTTGCAAACCACAATCACATTTGCTCACAAACCCTAGAACCCCAAATCCAATCAATCTCTCAAACTCCCTAAAAATCAAACCTTTCGAATCGAAGCCCATGTAATTGGTCCTGGTTGAAGGAGAATCTAAGTGATTAGTTCAAATAACGAGGCTTGCAAGTGAAGAAGAAGAAGAAGAAAAAGATGACTGTGGTGGTGGCGAAGGATGGAGATGGCAAACTGGGTGTTGGGATCTTCCAAGGAAGCAACTTTTCACCATGGGTATAATTCGATTTTTCTCTGCATGTTTGTTTCTTGGTTTGTTTTGAAGTTTTTTCATCATTTTTGTCAATCTAATGTGCTTAAAGTCCATAAAAATGTGATTTTTTTTGTTCTCTATTTAGGTATGATTTGTGGATCCTAAGGAAGTATCCGTCCTGCCCAGTCATTTGGGTGGCTATTTTGAGCATGTATTCTTGGAAATACCGTCAATGGGTCGGAGTTGTTCTAGGTTGAATTTTGCTTTTGTTTTGGGCATTCATAGGTATTGGGGGGAGGAGTTTGGGTTCTATGTGATCTGATGATGTAGCTGATGTAAGGGGCTTCCTTGGTGAGGCCTTAAGTTTCATTGTGATCTTATTAGATTGTAAACGATTTTGAACCTTAAAAAAAAGAGAAAAAAGATGTGTTCCTTTGTTATATGGCAGATACTTGGGAGCCTTTAGAAAAGTTGTGAGTGTGGAGTATTGCCAATTATCTCTTACTCATTGGCTTGACGTATATGTTTTTGAGGAATTGTAGACCTATTGATTGGTGTGAAATGTCTGTCTGTGGTGGTTCTGATCTGATCTTAATTTCATGTATCAAAATTTTGTTGGCAGTGAGAAACAAATAAATAATGTTAGTTTAGAGTTCGTTGTGGAGAACGATTATCTGACTTGTCGAGGTAAATAGGTAATATCGTGGCTGTGCACATATCTTCAATGCTAGGTTTGATGTTTTATTGGGATCCTTAAATGATCCCGATTTTGTAGTCTAAGGTAATCAGGGAAGGAGGTAAATAGTAACAGTAATGATGGAATTAATATGGGTGGGTATGGGCGTGGTTGTTGTTCAGGATCAAAATAAAAACAAGAATCAGGGCGGTTTCGTTGGAGAAGATGATAAGAGCATTGAGTTGCATTATGGAAGTTGAAGCAGGTTTTTGATGGATCTTCCGAAAAAAGGAGATTAATGGAAGTTTGGTCTTCATGAGTGTACTTGTAAAGCCGTTCTAGGGAGTCATGGAAGAAAGGCTGGAGGATAGCAACAACGATGGATTTGAGTCTATTTTATTTTTATTCATTTGCATATTTGTTGATTCTTAAAATGGACCCTTTATTTAGTCGCTTTTAAAAGTTAATGCTTTGAACTATAATCTTCAATGACCAAGTGAAACATCTAGAACTTGCAATTTTTTTTCTAAATGTGCTTGCTAGTTTTAGTCTCTCTCTTGGAGCCTAAGATAAATTGAACATTTCAAGTTTGAAATTAGTAATGTTAGAGTCCATACTTGCAGGATTTTACTATCAAATGGCAAGAAGCCTACTTTGGTAAAAAGGGGTTTTGTCCGCCATCCTTATTTACACTATCTCTTTTTCAGCTTTTCTCCTTCCGGCAGCGATGGCGTACAAGATTGAAGCAATCAATTGGGGTTAAAATGAAAAAAAAAACCTAAATGGTTATCGACATAATTTAGATACAATAACGAGTATGTTATTGGTTTTCTTTGGGATTTTCTAAATGATTTATACCTCATTGACAAAATAGTGGATGACTACGGGTTATTAGTTAACTTTTTACCGATGTTGTTTGCCAATTAGCAAAAACTTTGGTCTTGCAGGTTGTTGGCATAAACACGTTGCATCTAAATATGATTAAACAATAATAGCAAGTATGAAACTGTGAGATGGTTTAGCTCATTATATAAAGGTCGATAATATATTTATATAAGTGTGTATGATTTGACCAAGGAATATGATTTCATGTGATGAGATACATTTGGTACCTTGATTTAAAAACATACTTCGTGAAAAATTTCGGTTGTACATGGAAAAATTTAAGTGATGCACTTCAGACTCGTAATTACTACATAAAGTTTCATGAGAGACATATCATCATTCACACTACATATTAATATATTACATAATCACATTAGAAGCATTCACATAACAAACTTTTAATACAAAAATAAGCTTCTAGCTGGTACAAACATATGGGGATTGAGCTCCTTGTTGGCAATACAACATATATCGTGAAATTTTGAAATGTTTTGGTTGGTTGAAAGTACAAAATATATTGTGAAAACACATTCCTTGGATACGCCTGTAGTGTACATATACATCCTCAAAAGGTTTACTGAAATATGTTTGTTAGTTATTAATATTTTCAACCAACATAACTGTATATGGAAATTTTCCATTTTGAATGTGTTCATTTTTTTAGGATTTGTGATTACATTATTTGATATGATTCGTTTAACTGTCACATTTTAGATTATGAAACGTGTGAAATAAACTTCTGTTTTTGTATACAAGAAAATCATGCATTTAAAATGCTTTTCATGGAGTATGCATTCTTCTTCATCTTGCTAATCTTTATTTTGGTTACAGGGAACGAGTTGGGGTCCCCAATGTTTAGCACACTACCATGAGGTCATAGATCCAATCCCAGCTATTTCAGACCCTTCTTCACTAACCCGGTAAGATATCTTATTATTAATTTTGACCTTGCTTACTTCTATGAAAATCCTTTTAACGGTCCACGTTCCAGTATGAACTTTGACGGCAAATTAGACATGATTTTCTCACATTTACTTTATTAATAATAACAAAGGGTGCGAAAGCTCTAAGATGCTCTTCTCATATTTGACAAATGTGTAACTACCTACGCATAAATGCTGGAAGTACATCTTACAAGTTATAATCGACTTAAAACTAAGGGTTTCAAGTTATTGTTTTTAATGTACAACATTTTCAAAATAGATAAGTAACTTCAAGATGAGTTCTGCAGCTAAACTGGCAGATTTTTTTTTTAAGTCAATAAAACATTCTCTTTGTCTTTAAGAGGAAACCTAGATTTCTATTTGAGAAAACTTAGATAATTTTATTTCAACTACTTGTTATATTGACAACAAGTTCTCTTTTATGCATTCATACTTTTGTGTATATCATACTGAAGGCACTGCCTTTTTGTGCATTATGCTGCTATAGTGGACTAGTCATCCATTCATTTTACTATCTTTTCGGAAATTTATTAGTGAAACGATACTATCATTTGGAAATAATTTTTTCACGTGCATCTTGATGTATTTTTTTTTTCTTTCCAATTGCCCCATTATTTCACAAACTAGCATAGTATTTGAGTAAGATATTTTCTCTGCATGATCCTCTTCGTCCTTCTTACTTGATTAAGACATATCTGTGTAAGTCTCATATAGATGTGGACTTGATTTGTTTCTTGTTTTGTAAGTAATTTGTTTTTGGTTACCAGGGGGAAAATGGTTTTGTTGTGAGGACTACAGAAGTTTCAATGCTATGTTGCAGAACTTGATTTTCACCGGGGCAGAGGTTATTCCAGCTTCATTGTCCAATTCAATAAGCAGGAAACTGAGTGTAAGAAGGTTTAACTGATGAAGTCGAAGATATCCGATGGCAACTCTTAAGTGGGGAAATTGAGTCGGCTGACCGTCGATCGTTGCTTTCTAAGGTTGCTGCAATCTTTCGAGTAAGTAGATTTTGATTTTAATTTGTTATTTATTTATATATAATTATGTTCTAGATTGTAGTATGTGATTAAAGAATTCGGGCATCTACTCAAGGTTAGATGCGTGCTCCAGTGGTCCTCTTTCTACTAATAGCTGATCCCTGATGTTTTCTTCTGAATTTGATTCTCAGCAAATGGTTAAAATTAATTCCAAATCACTACGAAGTAGATGAGTGAGTTCATTCCAAATCCCTACTAAGTAGATGAATTTTCAGACAAGGGAAAGAGATGAAGAAAGAACAAATTATCCCAGTCACACAGGATACTCAAGAGACATTGAGACAGCCGAACCCCACACTCCTGCAAAAGGCCAGTCAGTACTTTCACGGTTTCACCCCAATAAAGAAAATAGCTTAAATTACATCGCTAATATACTTTCCCAAACCCATTTGTTAAATGCCCAACAACATCACTCTGCTTTTTCTCCTTGAATTTCACTCTTAGTAGACGACACTCCGCTGGTTCTTTCGAGGCGCATTTAAAAGGACATCTTGGACGATGATTCCCTCATCTACCCCCTACCTGATCTCCCATCTCCTAAGTAGTTGGATTTGACCTGATGATGATGGGATTAACTTGAATGTTGAACTTTTTTAGTTTCAGTTAGTTTGTTGTCTGGTTTAAGCTTACAATATTGCTATTATTGAGTCAGTCCATCTTTCACTCTAGGTTGGCCTATTGATGATCCTGCCTCTTTCTCCCAACCATTAGACGACCACTCAGTGTTTAAATGAATTCATTGAGAGCTTAGAACCACTGAAACATAAAGCTCGTCTAAAATGGGATGAAATGGAGACTTTGTGTGATTTGCCAAGGGATAAGGGTAACATCCTGGAGTTCAGTGTTTATGTCTTTAAACAACTGGTCTCTGAGCTTGAGCAATGCAGGCCCACTTTCTGTGGCTTGTCTTTTCGGCCATTTCAACTGTGTAAACAGCTGGACTCGAGGAGGATATGTTTAAACAAGAAGTATCCACCTTTCAATTTCTTAGGCGTTTTTAGCATAAGCAAACTTCTCCCTGTCAAAACTTCTTCTTTTGGACTCTCATCCATGGGAGAGTTCTTAGTGTTGATAATATGGCGAAAAAATCTCTCACCATTAATAATCATTGTGCGCTATGTGAAGTTGAATGCAAATGCACTTTTTCTAGACGTCATCAGCTCTAGATGGAATTCGAACCAACCAATGGGTAACAACACATTCGCCACGTGTAACATGTTGCTAATTTCTTTTTGTGGGTGTTCTGGAAGGAAAGGACCAATCGGGGTTTTGAAGGAAGTTGGAGATCAACAGCCTTTGTAACATGATAAAAAAATATGGCTTGTCAATGGGCCAAGCATTCGGGCATAATCATAATTGAATCTCAGTCCTTACTGATGAGTGATGTCTAACCTCTTTAGCTTGCTATTTTTGGGCCTCTCTCTCTTTTTTCTTTATCTTTGTTATGTTCTCTTTGTTCTTGTTTGTATTGTTCTTTGCATTGTTTCAAATAGCGGTAAGCTCGTACGAGTCAACTCGAAGCGGCTAAAAAATGCCCTAATACATACGAGTCAAGGGCGTGTTTCAAGGCAAGTGAGTTTGCATTCTGACTCGTACGATTCGGCTCATGACAAAGCGCACGAGTCAATGGATGGGTTTATTTTAGATCTTAACAAAGATTCGACGGCTGGAAGTAAGCCCCACGTAGTTAAATGGGTTTGATCTCTGAAACCCATTCGATAGAGGAATAAGAACAGTGGCTTATGGGCAATAGAGAAGAAGAAAAGCAGAATCAGAAGAAGAAGAAGACGACGACAACGACGCTGTTGCAGGTCGTTCCTGCAGCCGTATTGAGTTTGTCGACTGTCGACGAAGTAACAGTCTGAAGTCTGAAGTCTGAAGTAAGAAGAAGAAGAAGAGAAGACAGTGGAAGAAGAAGAGGAGAAGACATACAGTATTGATTCTTCAGCTGGTTCATTCAGTCATCGTTGTTAATAGAGTATCAGGGAGGAAGAAGGGGAAGAAGAAGAAGACAGTCTGTCTTCGATTGTTCTATCTCAGCCTTTGTTTCAAATCTGGAAAAAATTGTATTCAAATAATGGCTACTCTCTCTATAACAAATCTATAACAGGTTTTGCTTAATTTTTTAATGACTAAAGGCTGGTAAGAAAAGTTAAAAAATTGTGATTAAAATATGTTGAGTTTCACGAGGTCATGTTGATGGTGACTTGATTTCTTTCAATTTATGATTATTAGTGGAGATGAATAATTACACTATTTAATTGCAAGTGGCATGGCATAGTCAAGATGACAATTAATGAGTGCAAGTATTTATGGTCAATGGCCATTATTAGACTGAAAATGGACTTGCACATTGTGACTTGTTCAAATATTAAATTCTAATTGAGAAATTTTGTATTTTAAATCCAAAAATTGTTTTAAACATGATTTCTGCAATTCTCTTGTGATAATTGCATTTACAATCTTCAAAGTATCATTTTTATTGGGACATGTCAATCTATTTGTTTGCAATTTGTTTATCTTTATATATTTTATCATTTTTTAATAAAAAAAGCCTCGCTACGCCTCGGAAAAAGCTTGACCGCTTTGAGGCCGAAAAATGCTTTTTAAAACATTGGTTCTTTGAGCTCCTTGTTGAGTTGTATTTTTTCAAATATCTCTTAACAAGTCAGATACTCATGAGTAAACATGGTTTTGGCCAAACAGTTTCCAAAATTGAAGATGAAGTTCTGCGCTTTTAGGGTATGCTGACGAAGCAATGTTGATACCAAAAAATACTTCTGTTTTAGTTCACCGGGTTCCTGGACGGCCTCGCATGCCCATTTTTACTGAGAGAGAAGAGTACTACTACCTCATACCTTAAATTGTGTAATCATTTGGTTTCTACTGAAGAAGAATTTCACCGAGGAGGATGAGAAGTTCTTATCACTCTTTGCTCCATTTAGGTATGTTATCCATTTTCTAAGCACTTGTGAACTATCACGTACATGAAATAATTTTATGTTTTATAATGTTTTTATGACATAAAGGCTCATCTTCAATTTGTTTGCTTTTTAGGGCATGAGCCAGCATTCTTGAAACTACTATGAGGTCATAGGTCGAATCCCAAGTTAGAAATAAGAGGTATTTTGTTCAAAAAGCATTTGTTTCTGTATTTAGTTTAAAGATAATTTATTTCTAGAAGTGTCTTCACTATATTTTACATCTTGGAGTTTACATCAAAAAGTGAATCATCCTTAATTCATACGATCCTTCTTTAGTTTAATTAAATCCTACTTCTTTTTAATCAGTTATTTGTCCACGTGCACCTTTAAGTATATTTCTCCAAACCATTTCCCAGTGCAGGGACAAGTACATAAAAAAAATCTGCTAATCACATGCAGAAAATTCAAACCGTATACAATAAGCAGTTATTAAATGGTTTGTTCTGTTGATTCAAGCTTTACTGGATTTTGTAACCTTCATTCTGGAATCCCAGGTTCTGTATGTTTCTGACTGACACTGGACTCCAAAATGTTGGAGATAATGCTAGTGGTTACTTCCCCATTATGAATATTGTGATGGGCGTTGAACTCCTTCCTCAAGTAGTCAAAATCATAGTGCGTTGTCGCTTATGGTGCTGAAGTTGAAAGGCTAGAGTCCCACAGGAGAGCTGTGACACTTAAGCTGGTTTATGAGAAATCAATCACCGGTTTGTTCATTAACCCTCGTCTCCTTTCATTGTTCAAGTATATATCTTTGTTTGTTGCTGATATTTGGAAGCATTTTGGATACATGAAGTATGACTTTAAGATGTAATAGGCTATTTTTTGCTTATGTAGTTTATACTATTATAATGCCAAAAAAATTTGAGGCCTTTATGACCATAAAATTCTTTGGTTTCCATACCCCTACATTGCTCCTAATGCAAAAATATTTTTATGGCTAAAGTCGTCCAAATGTTAAAAGTTTCTTGCTCTCCCCATTATCTCCAAACCTTTCTAGAAACTCTCCGAATTTTTATGACTCTTAAACATATCGACTTATATTTTATATCGAAAGAAGTATTATTTAAAATCTGATTCGCTTGAAATTTATTTAAAATTTTAGGTAGATAGTGACCACTCGTAAGTTGCACCTGACTGCTAGTTGTATATAATTGCGAATCAATATAATCTATGCTACTGATGAAGTGCTAGCACTAGCATCTTGTTGCAAAGATTGAGTACTGAGTATCTTCCCAAGATTGTCTACTCATAAAAATAACTTGAGATTATTAAATACATATGATTGCTCTAATTGTACCTTCCAATACTCAGCCTCAAATGGATACATGGAACACACACATATCCAATTTGTATGCCTGATTAGTGTATTACTTAGTAGTTACTAACTTGTATGTATATACGTTTCTGTCTGCAGAATGAGGGCATATCTTAATGGACTGAGCAACTACACCAATTTGAGTGTACGACCTTCTTGAAGATGTAGCAGAGTTTGGGATTTTTCTTATTGCAGGAGATACTGAAAGCTTTTTTTTTTTTTTTTTTTATTGCAAGTGAGGTTTCAGGAAGTGTCATTTGCTTGCAAAGTTGCAAGAAGCAATCCACCTTGTATAAATTTGTGCAGAAATTGACAAATGCAATATTTACCAAGTAATAAAGCGTGAACCCTCACTTGTTTATAAGATGTACTCTAATCTTAATTCTGATCTCTACATTATTTTTGACAAAATAGCTCGTACTGTCTCTGGCATGTGCAATGAGCAAAAATGGTTGGAAAACTGACTATACCCTTATATTGTGCTTGGCTACAGATGAACCATTCACTTTCTATGAATCATCAAGACCAATGGTCTAAAGAAATTAGACCAATGAAAATTTCACTTTCGACATCCGTTGCTGATGTGGCTTATTGTGTGATTTTTCTTAGTATGTTTCATCCATCATTTATGGATGGCATGAATAATTGGCAACACAGCTTACTCTTACCAAGGCTATCCATCTAATTTTTTCTTTTCCATATTCGCATATATCCTCTCCATTATCTTAAATCAAAATTGAAGACGAAGTCAAAGAAGCACAAGATCAAGAGCCTTTACAGGATTTCCACATCGATTCTGTCGTTGCCCCTCCCTCTTCTTTTCCATCCCGTTGCACTATAATTTTTTTTTACCCTCGCGGCTGACCGTGCGAGGATAGGTTCCCCACTTGCATGTGCCGCTGCGAGGGAAAAAAATTGACCCTCGCAAATGTATCTGCGAGTAGAAAACTCTTAGTCGTATAACGAGGATGAAAAAAAAAAAACAGAGTGCGAAGCGAAGGAGAAGAAGGATAGGAGAGAAGCGACAGCCTGTGCGAGAAGAAGAGGGAGCGTGGGAGAGGGAGAGAGGCGACGACCTGTACGAGAAGAAGAAAGTGGGATATAGATTTCATACCCTTATTCTAAAATGCATGCGTAAGAGAAAATGACACAATCTTGACACTCTAAAATGCTTACGCAAGACAAAATGCACTCTAAAATGCACTCTAAAATGCACTCTAAAATGCTAAAATACTCTAAAATGCTTACGCAAGACAAAATGACACAATCTACTAAGATCTGATATTTCTTTATGCAATCTTGTACCTCAAATTTGAATAAGGTACATATTTTTTTTTTGTAAGGAGCATTTAATAAGCTCACGTCATAGTCAAAGTTGTTAGCGACCTTAACAACTTCAATCTTGTATAATAAAGTTTTCAATAGAAATATTCTAGCACACAGTAAATCGTTAGAAAAGAAAGTTTATTCAATGTTTAACGACATGTTCTACATAATCACACCCTTTCAAAAATGGAAATTGCAAATCTACGTTTATTTATTCATTATTTTTTAGTGAAAGATTTAATTTAAAAACCTCAGAACATCTCCAATCATCTCCTAGGCTATTTTAGGGGTTTCATAGAGAAAATCCTCCCTCCAATCATCCCCTAAACATTCCCCTATAATAGCTCTACCTTCAACTTTTCCCTATATTATAAAGGGAAGTTAACCATCCCCTATATCTCATATATTAATAAAATATTTTCAATATTTAATTTTTTAAATTAAAAACAAATCAAAAATAAAAACAAAATATCTAAATAATAATATAATTTAAAAAAGTAATTATTATTACTAACTTAAATAATGATAAATAAATCATTAAAAAGTATTAATAGTATAATTAAAAATAAATTAATACTAATTTAAACAAAAGTAATTATTAATTCTAATTTAAATAATGATAAAAGTATTAATAGTAATTATTAATACTAATTTAAATAATATTATAATTAAAAAATTAATTATGTAAATAATGTTATAAAAAGTGGAAGATATATTTAAATAATGATAAAATTTTAAATATTAATACTAAATTTTTTAAAAACTCCCAAAATTTTTAATTAGTAAAATTTAAATTAAGTGGAAATTAATAATAGTATAATTAAAAAAGTATCTAAATAATAGTATAATTGAAAATAATAATATTATATATTTAATTTAAAATTAATAATAATATATATTTAATAATATTATAATAATATAATTATATTAAGTTGAAATAAATAATATTATAATTGAAATTAAATTGGTATAGAAAAGTTGAAGATATATTAAAATAATGATGAAAAAGATAAAATAGGAGATATAATTGGAGTGGTGAAGAAATAGGGGGACCCTAAATTTAGCTTTTGGTTAAAATGAACGAAAATTCTATGCTGCCTGGTGCAATATGCCTGGTCCATGCCTGAATGGTACCAGGCACGTGGAACCCTTGAAAAAAAAAAAAACAACCAAAAAGACTTTTAGGGCTCAAAACGATATCCTCCTCCAAATTGAACCACCGTTAGGGCTCAGAAGATCCTCCTCCGCCTCCAACTCCATTTCCCCTCTCAACCATGGAAGACACCAAAGAAGCCTCCGAACAAAGGAAAGTCCCAGTCTTTACTGTCCTGAAGAAGGGGATGATCGTCAAGAACATCTTCCTTTTCAACGCCCCACAGCCCGATTTCGATCCCCAAACAATGGGTTTTGAAGAAAATCTTGAAAGAAGCTCAGAACAGAGATGGGGAGGTAAAAGAAGAGATCTTGATAGTTGGGAGACACCCAGATTGCAATCTCATGCTGGAGCATCTGAGTATTAGTCAATTTCATCTCCGAATCCACTCAAAACACTCTTCACAGAAGCTCTCAGTGATCGACTTGTCTTCAGGTAATTTTTCAATTGGGGTTTTGAGGGTTTGTTTCCTCTGTTTTTGGGTTCTTTGTTGATGAAATTTGGGTCTTGTTTGATGTTTTTGAAGCACATGGAACATGGATTTCGGATGAGAAGATCGAACCGATGGTTCTAGTGGAGATGAATGAAGGTGATACACTGAGGTTGGGTTCTTCAAATAGGGTTTATAGACTACATTGGTTTCCATTGGATCGAGCATTCAATGTTGAAAGCTTGTTGCTTCCTCCAATTCTTGAAAACCCATTGCAATCTGAAGAGAAAGAAATGTCTCAGGTTAGAATATCCTTGTCACGATCAAGAGGGAGAAACCTGACCTATGGAACAAAGGAAGCAGAAGAGCAACAATTAACTGGCAGAATTTCACCAAAGCAGTTAGCATGTGCTGCTCACGTGAAATCCCAACTGAAAATGGGATTCACAAAGTTAGTTATGAAATCACAGAATTAGTTAAGTTAGTTATGAAATCACAGAAGTAGTTAAGTTAGTTAAGAAACGTGAAATTCACGTGATGGTCTGAAGAGGAGCCTTCACACACCACGCATGAGAGCTGTAGGGCTGGTTGAATGATTCAAAATCTGTTATCGTGCTCTGCCTGGAATCCTTCGTACTGTCAGGTACTGTCAGACTGCTGATTCTGCATTGGACGCGTGGCTCCTCCTCCATCTTTCATTTTCTGTTTTAGGGTTAGGGTTTGTGTATAAAGCATCGTATTGAGAAGAGAGAAGGCAATCAATTTGAATGTAAAAACGGCCTCTATGAGGATAGGCTCTGTTTGCTCACCCTGTTTTCTTGTTTTCAATCAATATTCTGTCTGATTTCGTTTTTGAATCCTTAAGCATTTGACACTTGGTATCAGAGCGCTGGTTTCATGGGGGAATAGATGGAAACTCGGAACAAGAAGGTAGAGATGCAGATAAGAGAGACAAGGGATCAATTGGAATCATTAAGGAAGGAGGTAGCTGTGCAAGTGAAGAACAGCGAGGAGCTGCGGCATCACATTGATGCAAGGTTCGAGCAACTGGTTCAGATGATGCAGCAACAAGGTATTCGACCTGGTGCCTCAACCAATCCCTCTCTTGGTGAGAGCAGTTCTCACATCACTGATCATTCTTCACAGGCGTTACAACAACCAACACCTCCAATTAGTGACCATGGCAGCTATTTTAAATTTCCCAAAGTAGATTTTCCACACTTCGATGGGGTCAGTCCGCGCTCATGGATTAAGAAGTGTGAACGTTATTTCCAGCTTCATAACATTGCCGAGGACAACAAGGTAGCAATTGCATCAATCCACCTCGATGGCAAGGCGGATGTGTGGTATTTGGATTACCAAGTGGGAAAAACGAATGTTCGCTGGTCACAACTAGCTGCTGATGTTTGCCTGCGATTTGAGGATCCAATTTCTGATAACTATGTTGATGTTTTCAATAAACTTCAACAAAGTGATTCAGTTGAGAGTTACTACGACAAATTTGAGGAGTTGAAATCCTGGATGGTCCTCCATAATCCACACTTGGATGAACAATATTTTGTCCTTAGTTTCTTGAGCGGCTTGAAACCCCATATCAAAGCTCGGATCCAAATGTTCCAACCGACGTCCATCCCACAAGCTTTATCCCTTGCAAGAATGCAGGAAGCCTGCTCCTCACTCAGACCTAATTCCATCAAACCTTCATATTCAGCCTTCAAATCTTACCCAACAACATCTCATACCACCAACAACATCCCACCACTTCCCAGCCCACATTTGTTGCACTCTACTCCTCCCTCTGTCACCCCTACTCCACCCCCTGTGAGATTGCATCCACACCCTCCCACTCCCCCCATCAAAAGACTCACCCCTGCCCAGGTGCGGTTGCGTAGAGAGCAGGGACTCTGCTACAACTGCGATGAAATGTACAAGCCAGGCCATCGCTGCAAAAGACAGCAACTATTCCTCTTGACTACTGATGGTGAGGACCCTGATTCAGACCCCATCTTGGCTGACCCTGTCGAGCACACCATCGAGGATCACTCCCCTGATATGGAGTTGTCCATTAATGCCATTCATGGCTGCCATTCCTCCAACACCATTCTCCTTCGTGGTCTAGTTAAAAAGGTTCCTGTTACGATTTTGGTGGACACTGGGAGTACTCACTCCTTCCTAGATCCTCGCATCATCAAACTTACCTCTTGGCCTACCACTCCTACACCCCCCATGGTTGTCAAGGTTGCCAATGGGCAAACACTACACTGCTCGGCTGTCACTAATTTGGCTTGGCAAGTGCAAGGCCACTCTTTCACTGGTTACGTTCGCGTTCTTCCACTCGGAGAATATGACATGGTGCTTGGCGGTGATTGGCTCCGCACTTTTGGTGATATTACATTCAATCTTCAGGCCCTCCAGCTTACCCTCACTCACCGGGGCAGCCAGATTACTTTACATGGCTCCACTGATCACTCCTCCATCCACATGATTCACTCCCATCAGTTCTCTAAGCTTTGCAAACACCAGCAGCCAACCCTCTTGGGTCATTTCTTCTCCCTTTCAGAACAGTCCAACCGCTCCCATGTACACCCCATATACGATCTCTCCTGTCTTCATTCACTGATATCTTCCAACCCCCCCACACGCTGCCACCTCCACGCTCTATCATTCACTCCATTCCCCTCAAACCTAACTCTTCTCCCCCTTCACTGTCACCTTACAGATTGCCTCACCTATACAAAAACATTGTGGAAGCCATGGTCACTGAGATGCTGGAATCAGGAGTCATCCGCCACTCTAATAGCCCTTTCTCGGCTCCCATCTTACTAGTTAAGAAGAAGGACAACTCGTGGCGTTTCTGTGTTGATTATCGTCGCCTCAATGACATTACGATCAAAGATCGCTTTCCCATCCCACTTATTGATGAGTTGTTGGATGAGCTCAATGGTGCCTCCATTTTCTCTAAGATAGACCTTCGCTCAGGCTATCACCAAGTCCGTGTCCACCCCCCTGACATTCACAAAACAGCCTTCCGCACCCACCATGGCCACTTCGAATTCGTTGTTATGCCTTTCGGTTTAACCAATGCGCCCGCCACCTTTCAAGCCTTAATGAACCGGATCTTTCAGCCCTATCTTAGACGGTTTATACTGGTTTTTTTTGAAGATATTCTCGTCTACAGCTCATCTCTGGCCCAACACCTGCAGCACCTTGAAACCACATTAGCTACATTGCGCAATCACTCATTGTTTGCCAAGCTGGAAAAATGCTCTTTTGGCCAACCTACTATAGACTACCTGGGGCATGTCATTTCTTCCAATGGGGTTGCTGTGGACACATCAAAAATCGAGGCTATGACCCATTGGCCCCAACCTACATCATTGAAGCTGCTTCGTGGATTCCTCGGGCTCACAGGGTATTATCGCCGCTTTGTGCGAAACTATGGCTCCATTGCCAAGCCCTTGACAGATCTATTGCGCAAAGATGCCTTTCATTGGTCTGCTGATGCCAGTTCCTCTTTTGAACAGCTCAAAGTGGCCGTCAGTTCTACACCAGTTCTTGCTCTACCCGATTTCTCCTCTCCCTTCACAGTCGAAGCAGATGCCAGCTCCCATGGTGTTGGTGCTGTTCTATCTCAACTTCACCACCCTATTGCTTTTTTTAGCAAGTCTTTGGGTCCACGCAGCCAGCAGTTGTCCACCTACGAGAAAGAATTGTTGGCGATTGTATTGGCTGTCCAGAAATGGCGCCCATATCTGGTGGGTTCCCAGTTCATCATCTTGACTGATCATCAATCCATTAGGCATTTTTTAAGCCAAAAGCTCACTACGGTTTCACAACACAAATGGTTATCCAAGCTCCTTGGATATGATTATGTCATTCATTACCGGAAAGGCTCGGACAACTCTGCTGCTGATGCTCTGTCCAGACACCCGCTTCCTTCGTCTTCACTGTCGGCCTTATCATCTAGCTCTCCCCTTTGGCTGCAGGACCTTCTGCATAGCTATGACGCTGATGTCCTCGCGCAGGACATATTGCCTAAGTTGCTCCTCTCTGCTACTGCTGTGCCTCCTTATACTCTCGACCAAGGGCTGTTACGTTTCAAAGGAAAGTTGTATGTCGGCTCCGGTGGTTCTCTCAGGCGCCAGATTCTTACTGCTATGCACTCCTCTTCCTTTGCTAGTCACTCTGGTATTACAACCACTTACCACAGAATTAAGAGTCTCTTTTTTTGGTCGGGTATGAAACGCCAACTCATACAATTCATTCTGGAATGTGACACTTGCCAACGAAATAAAAATGATCAATCACGCTACGGTGGGCTTCTTCAACCCCTTCCTATTCCGGAGCGTGCGTGGCAGCATATCTCAATGGATTTCATCGAGGGCTTGCCCACCTCTCATGGTAAGATAGTGATCTATGTGGTGGTCGATCGGTTCACCAAATACAACCATTTTATGGCCCTAGCTCACCCATTTACTGCCTCCACTGTTGCTGAGTGTTTCTTGCACAATGTCTACAAACTCCATGGCCTTCCTTCCACAATCACATCGGACAGAGACAGGATATTCACTGGTTCGTTCTGGCAACAATTGTTCTCAGCTTTGGGCACTTCTCTCAAACTTAGCTCCGCTTACCACCCACAAACGGATGGTCAAACCGAGAGGACTAATGCTTGTATTGAACAATATCTACGTTGTATGACTAGCAACGCTCCGTCCAAATGGTCTCGCTGGTTATACCTGGCGGAGCACTGGTTCAACACCTCTTACCATTCAAGCCTCAAGCTTACTCCATTCCAAGCATTGTACGGGTATTCACCCCCACTCTTAGCCCTACCCCCTATTGACAACCTCTCTGTTCAGAGCGTTCAATCCTACTTGCAGGAACGTCAAGACATGCTCACCCTTATCCGTGAACGTCTATCCAAGGCGCAAGAACGTATGAAGTTCTTTGCGGATAAAAAGCGCTCTGAACGTTCCTTCTTGACTGGGGACTGGGTATATCTGAAGTTGCAACCGTACCGACATAATAGTGTCCAGCTCCGTAAGAATTTGAAATTGGCTAACCGTTATTTCGGGCCCTTTCAAATCCTGGAACGCATTGGGGAGGTGGCTTACCAGCTCCAACTGCCCCAAGGATCTCAAATACACCCTGTATTTCACGTCTCACAGCTGAAACGCAAACTTGGCTCCCATCACTCCGCCTCACCGGTTCTACCACCAACGGACTCCTCCGGCACCATACTTCCAGAGCCTGTGGCTGTACTGGACCGCCGTTTGATCCCTCGTAACAACCAAGCCGTTACCCAGGTGTTGGTGCAGTGGTCTAACAGCTCCCCTGCAGACAACTCTTGGGAGGACTGGGCTTCTCTTTCAGCTCGGTTTCCCAATTTTCATCCTTGAGGACAAGGATGTTCCCATGGGGTAGGTATTTGTCACGATCAAGAGGGAGAAACCTGACCTATGGAACAAAGGAAGCAGAAGAGCAACAATTAACTGGCAGAATTTCACCAAAGCAGTTAGCATGTGCTGCTCACGTGAAATCCCAACTGAAAATGGGATTCACAAAGTTAGTTATGAAATCACAGAATTAGTTAAGTTAGTTATGAAATCACAGAAGTAGTTAAGTTAGTTAAGAAACGTGAAATTCACGTGATGGTCTGAAGAGGAGCCTTCACACACCACGCATGAGAGCTGTAGGGCTGGTTGAATGATTCAAAATCTGTTATCGTGCTCTGCCTGGAATCCTTCGTACTGTCAGGTACTGTCAGACTGCTGATTCTGCATTGGACGCGTGGCTCCTCCTCCATCTTTCATTTTCTGTTTTAGGGTTAGGGTTTGTGTATAAAGCATCGTATTGAGAAGAGAGAAGGCAATCAATTTGAATGTAAAAACGGCCTCTATGAGGATAGGCTCTGTTTGCTCACCCTGTTTTCTTGTTTTCAATCAATATTCTGTCTGATTTCGTTTTTGAATCCTTAAGCATTTGACAATCCTCGAACTGTTTGAGCAATTTGGGGTTTTGCATAATGAGAATTTGAGCCTATCTACACCTCCTTTGCCCGGACACATGGACTTTTCGTTTCTGGATGATGATGAGGTCGTTTCACAGGCTTCGCTGGTGCAAATGATTGATGAAAACCAGAGCCCATTGTCTTCTCCACCTCGCCATTGTACAAAACCCACTTAAGGGATGTTTGGAGATCGTCTGGCTCACCCTAAACTGGTACATTGAAGAGCATCTTCATTTGGTTTCTTCTTCTTTAATTGTTGCATTTTTGTTCCTGCTCGATTTCAAACTTTTCCTTGTCATAATAACTTTTTGTTCCTGCATTTTTCTTTCTGTCATCATCTTCAGCTGTTGAATGATTGCAATTTTTCTTTCTAATACACATATTCTTTTTTTGTTTCACTTTTGTGCTGAATCTCCTTTTTTCTGTGTATTTCAGGCAACGATCATCTGAGGGATGTATTCATCAAGCAAATGGGTCTCAATGACCAGAACATTGTTGCACTCTCTGGCGGACATACCTTCTGGGTATGTTCAAATAATCAACTATCTTTTGGATCTTTTTGGTTATAGGAAATTGTAATGTTAAAAATGATTAAGCTATAGGATGGTCGAGGCCTGCATCATGGAATGATTAAGCTACTAGTAACTGATATGTTTTGTATTTCTTAACTGTAGATTTTGCTGATGCTTAAGGTATAGGATGGTCGAGGCCTGCATCATGGAGTGATTTGCTTGCTTTGTCTTTCGTAGTTCTAGGAAAATTCCTAAAAAAAAGTAGTTGGTGGTGGTGCTAGGGCTTTTGTCTGTCATTTTGTATTTGGGGATGAATATGTTGTTGTTCATCACCAAGGTATATGCTGTTGAGGCTTAGTTGTTACTAATAACAAGAGTACAAGACAAATGAGAATATTATGGTTTACCAACTCTAGTATTGTAATGCATTTTTATTGCAACAGTGCTCCTTAGACTAGCTTACTTAATATTCCATGCAACAATTCCACATGATATTCCTGCCACCGAATTCATTCATTCACTTATTTGTTTCTTTGCACTTCTAATTTGTATCTCATGTTATTACGAGTCAAACAAAATAACTAGTTGGAGAAATGTTCAATTCTTGGTGTATGAATACTAAATGGATGATTAACTCTAGACCTGAAACCCAATCAGAGAACAAGAGGAACAAAGAACATTTACAACAACATTTGCAGCAACATGAACAACATTTACAACAACAAAAACATTTAAACAAATATTTGAACAAGAACATTTGTGCTTGTACAAATATTTAAAACAGCTCCTTGTTGGGGTGAAAATTTCTTCTTCACCATCCCACGGGAAGAGAACCTTTGAAACAACTCCATGTTTGATCGAAATTTTGTTTTCTGTTTCAACCCCATCATCATCCATATTCTTTTTCCTGCTCCTACCCGTCTCAATTTGAATCAAGCTAGCTGATTTACCTCGTCTAGACCAAATGCTTCGCTTATCAGACTTTTGTTCCGATTTCCTTGGTGGGCTCTCTTCTTTTCCTAAGTCACCCAATACATTTCCCACAAAACCCATTGTGTATTCCTTGTCGAATTCATCATTTTCGTCCAAAGCTTTCGACAAAACCTTTTTACAGGCAATGAAGATGAGTTCACTGACTCAGACCATATACCCAAGACCTTCCTCTCCTCCAATACCCTCAATGGGCTCTGGTTTTCATCAATCATCCACACTGGCGAAGCTTGTGAAATGACCTCATCGTCATCCAGAACCAACCTCAGTGTATCACCTTCATTCATCTCCACTAGAACCATCGGTTCGATCTTCTCATCTGAAATCCATGTTCTATGTGCTTTGGAGATGAAATCGACTAATACTCGGATGCTCCAGCATGAGATTGCAATCTGGGTGTCTCCCAACTATCAAGATATCTTCTTTTTCCTCCCCATCTCTCTGTTCTGAGCTTCTTTCAAGATTTTCTCCAAAACCCATTGTTTGGGGATCGAAATCGGGCCGTGGGGCGTTGAAAAGGAAGATGTTCTTGACGATCATCCCCTTATTCAGGATAGTAAAGACTGGGACTTTCCTCTGTTCGGAGGCTACTTTGGTGTCTTCCATGGTTGAGAGGGGAAATGGAGTTGAAGGAGGATCTTCTGAGCCCTAACGGTGGTTCTGTGGAGGAGGATACCGTTTTGAGCCCTAAAAGTGTTTTTGGTTGTTGTTGTTTTTTTTTTTTTTTTGTCAAGGGTTCCATGTACCTGGTACCATCTAGACATATTGCACCAGACAGCGTAGAAGCGCTCTAAAATGAGGGATGGTTCATCCCCTATTTTAACTTTTACCATTGAAGATGCTCTTACAAAAAAATATCGACCATATAATTTTTTTTTCACAAATAATCAGTGAAGATGTATGTCTTAAATTCAAATTTAATTTGCTTGGATAGTAAGATTGTGAGAAATTAAGATGGGGTGTGGTATTGTCTACATCACGTGCGAAACCCGTGACTCATTCTACCGGGCATGCAAAATGCCAGATGGCTCTTCACCATCTCTTCGCTTGCCTTTAAAACCTCCTCTCCACCCCACTCTTGCAAACAACAAGCACATTTGCTCACAATCCCTAGAACCTCAATACCAATCAATCTCTCAAACTCCCTAAAAATCAAACGTTTCGAATCGAAGCCCATGTAATTGTTCCCAGTGATTTGTTAAAAAAAAAAACGAGGCTTGCAAGTGAAGAAGAAGAAGATGACTCTAGTGGTGGCGAAGCATGGAGATGGCAAACTGGGTGTTGGGATCTTCCAAGGAAGCAACTTTTCACCATGGGTATAATTTGATTTTTCTCTGCATGTTTGTTTCTTGGTTTGTTTTGAAGTTTTTTCATCATTTTTGTCAATCTAATGTGCTAAAAGTCCATAAAAATGTAAATTTTTTTCTTCTCTATTTTAAGTAAGTATTCGTCCTGCCCAGTCATTTGGTAGCTCTTTTGAGCATGTATTCTTGGAAATACCGTCAATGGGTCGGAGTTGTTCTAGGTTGAATTTTGCTTTTTGTTTTGAGCATCGATAGGGATCAGGGGAAGAGGAGGGGGGGTTGAGCATCGATAGGGATTGGGGGGAAGAGGAGGAGGGGGGGTATGGATTCTATGTGATCTGATGATGTAGCTGATGTAAGGGGCTTCCTTGGGGATGCCTTAGGTTTCATTGTGATCTTATTAGATCGTAAAAGATTTTGAACCTTAAAAAAAAGAAAAAAGATGTGTTCCTTTGAAATAAGGGAGATCACTGGGAGCCTTTAGATAAGTAGTTAGTGTGGGTTATTGCCAATTATCTTTTACTCATTGGCCTGACGTATATATGTTAGATCTTTTGATTGGTGTGAAATGTCTGTCTGTGTTGTTCTGATCTGATCTTAATTTTTATGTATCAAAATTTTGTCAGAAGCAATAAACAAATAAATAATGTTAATTCAGAGTTCTTGTGAAGAACGTTTATATGACTTGTCGAGGTAAACAGGTAATGTCGTGGCTATGCACATATCTTCAATGCTAGGTTTGATGTTTTTATATGGATCATTAAATGATCTCGATTTTGTAGTCTATGGTAATCAGGAGATTAGAAGTTGGAAATAACCAGTAATGATGGAAACTATATGGGTTGAGATGCATTATGGAAGTTGAAGCAGGTTTTTGATGGATTTTCCGAAAAAGGAGATTAATAGAAGTTTGGTCTTCTCCTTATTTACTATATCTCATTTTCAGATTTTCATCATCCTGCAGCGATGGCGTAAAAGATTGAAGCAATCATTTGGGGTTTCTATTGAACTGGATCGTAAAAATGGGAAAGAATTCACTTAAATGATTATCGACATAATTTAGATACTTCAACAAATATATTATTGGTTTTCTTTGCGACTTTCTAAATAATTTCTACCTCATTGACTAAATAGTGGATGACTACGGGTTGTTAGTTAAACCTTTTGCTGATGTTGTTTGCCAATTAGCTAAAACTATGGTCTTGCAGGTTGTTGGCATAAACATGTTGCATATAAATATGTTTAAACAGTAACAGCAAGTATGAAACTACAAGATGGTTTAGCTCGTTATATAAAGCTCAATGATATATTCATATAAGAATGTATGATTTGACCACGGATTATGATTTCATGTAATGAGATACTTTTGGTGCCTTGATTTAAAAACATATTTCGTTAAAAATTTCGGTTATACATGGAAAATTTTAAGTGATGCACTTCAAACTCTTAATTACGACATAAAGTCTCACAAGAGATACATATCATCATTTGAACTACATATTAGTATATTACGTAATCACATAAGAAGCATTCACATAACAAACTTTTAATGTAGGGTTCTAGCTGGTACAAATGTATGGGGATTGAGTGCTCCTTGTTGACAATGCAACATATGTCGTGAAATTTTGAAATGTTTTGGTTACTTGAAAGTACAAAATATTTTGTGAAACACATTCCTTGGATACGCCTGTAGTTTACATAATCCTCAGGTTTACCTGAAATATGTTTGTTAGTTATTAATATTTTTCAACCAACATAACTGTATATGGAAATTTTTCATTTTGAATGCATTCATTTTTTAAGATTTGTCATTACATTTGATATGATTTGTTTAACTGTCACAATGTTAGATTATGAAATGTGTGAAATAAACTTCTCTTTTTGCATACAAAATAATCATGCATTTAAGGTGCTTATCATGGAGTATGCATTCTTCTTCATCTTGCTAATCTTTATTTTGGTTACAGGGAACGAGTTGGTGTCCCAATGTTTTGCACACTACCATGAGGTCATAGATCCAATCCCAGCTATTTCAGATCCTTCTTCACTAACTTCGTAAGATATCTTATTATTAGTTTCGGCCTTCCTTACTTCTATGAAAATCCTTTAACAGCTCATGTTCCAACACGAACTTTGACGACAAATTAGACGTGATTTTCTCATATTTACTTTATTAATAACAAAGGGTGTGAAAGCTCTAAGATGCTCTTTTCATATTTGACAAATGTGTAACTACTTACGCTTAAATGTTGGAAGTATGCATTATCAAATTCTTTTCCAAACATCTTACAAGTCATAATAAACTTAAACCTAAGGGTTTCAAGTTAATGTTTTTAATGTCTAACATTTTGCAAAATGGTAAGTAACTTCACAATGATTTCTGCAGCTAAAACTGGCGGGTTTTTTTTTTTGGTCAATAAAACATTCTCATTGCCTTTAAGAGGAAACCTAGATTTCTATTTGAGCAAACTTAGATAATTTTATTTCCACTACTTGTTATATTGACTACAAGTTCTCTTTTATGCATTCATACCTTTGTGTATATATACTGATAGCACGGCCTCAATGTGCATTATGCTGCTATAGTGGACTAGTCATCTATTCATTTTCGGAAATTTATTAGCAAAAGGATACTATCATTTTGCAAATAATTTATTAAGCTTACAATTATTGCTATTATTGAGTTAGTCCATCTTTCACTCTAGGTTGGCCTATTGATGACCCTGCCTCTTCCTCCCAACCGTTAGACGACCACTCATTGTTTAAATCAATCCATTGAGAGCTTAGAACCCCTGCAACATAAAACTCATCTAAAATGGGACGAAATGGAGACTTTGCACCAACTCTTTTCCATTACTTGACAAATCACTAGAGAATTTCCAACTCGAGTGATTGTATTCTTAAAGGGGACAAGATGCTTAGGGATAAGGGGAACATTCTGGAGTTCAATGTTTATTTCTTTAAACAACTGTTCTCTGAGCCTGAGCAATGCAGACCCACTTTCTGTGGCTTGTCTATTCGGCCATTTTGACTTTGTAAACAGCTGGACTCGAGGAGGATATGTTTATACAAGAAGTATCCACCTCTCAATTTCTTAGGCATTTTTGGCGTAAGCAAACTTCTCACTGTCAAAACTTCTTCTTTTGGACTCTTGCCATGGGAGAGTTCTTACTGTTGATAATATCACGAAAAAATTTCTCAACATTAATAATCATTGTGCGCTATGTGAAGTTGAATGCGAATCCACTTTTTCTAAACATTATCATCTCTAAAATAGTGTGGGCGGTTTTAATGAATAGCTGTAGATGGAATTCCAACCAACCAATGGGTAACAACACAAATTTGCCACGTGTAACATGTTGCTAATTACTTTGTGGGTTCTCTGGAAGGAAAGGATTAATCGGGGTTCTGAAGGAAGTTGGAGGTCAACAGCCTTTGTAACATGATAAAAAATCATGGCTTGGCAATGGGCCTTGCATTGGGGCATAATCGTTATTGAATTTCAATCCTTACTGCTGAGTGGTGTCTTACCTCTTTAGCTTGCTATTTTGGGCCTCTCTCTCTTCTTTCTTGATCTTTGTTATGTTCTCTTTGTTCTTGTTTGTACTGTTCTTTGAGCTCCTTGCTGAGTTGTATTTTTTCAAATATCTCTTAATGATATTTTAGCGTGTTTTGATGATAAGAAAAGGTAAGTTACACATAGGAGGGGCATACCTAATTTAAAAATACTTGGGGGGCCATGTCATATATGCCAAGCATTTTTTGAGGGTATACTGAATTTGTCCTAAAAAAGTTTTAAGTCAGATACTCATGAGTAAACATGGTTTTGGCCAACAGTTTCCAAAATTGAAGATGAAGATCTGCGCTTTAGGGTATGCTGATGAAGCAATGTTGATACCAAAAATACTTCTGTTTTAGTTTGCCGGGTACCTGGACGGCCTCGCATGCCCATTGTTACTGAGAGAGAAGAAGAGTACTACCTAATACCTTAAAATTGTGTCATCATTTGGTTTCTACTAAAGAAAAATTTCACCGAGGAGGATGGGAAGTTTTTTATCACTCTTTGCTCCGCTTAGGTGTGTTATCCTCATTTTCTAAGCACTTGTGACTTTCATGTACATGAAATAATTTTATGTTATAATGTTTTTCTGACATAATTAAAGGCTCATCTTCACTTTGTTTGCTTTTTAGGGCATGAGTTGGCATTCTCGAAACTAGTATGAGGTCATAGGTCGAATCCCAAGTTAGAAATAAGAGGTATTTAGTTCAAAACGCGTTTATTTCTGTATTTAGTTTAAGGAGCATTTATTTCTAGAAGATCCTTCGTTAGTTTCATTAAATCTTACTTTTTAATCAGTTATTTGTCCACATGCACCTTTAAGTATAGTTCTCCAAACCATTTCCCAGTGCAAGGACAAGTACATCAAAAAAATCTGCTAATCACATGCAGAAAATTCAATCCGTATACAATATCAGTTATTAAATGCTTTGTTCTGTTGACTCAAGCTTTAGGACTAGATTATTTAACCTTGATTCTGGAATCACAGGTTCTGTATTTTTCTGACTGACACTAGACTTCAAAATGTTGGAGATTATGCTAGTGGTTACTTCCCCATTATGAATATTGTAATGGGCGTTGAACTCCTTCCTCAAGTAGTCAAAACCATAGTGCGTTGTCGCTAATGGTACTGAAGTCAAAAGGCTAGAGTCCCAGAGGAGAGCTGTGACACTTAAGCTGATTTATGAGAAAGCAATCACCGGTTTGTTCATTAACCCTCGACTCCTTTAATTGTTCGAGTATATATCTTGTTTGTTGCTGATATTTGGAAGCATTTTTGATACATGAACTAGACATAGAAATGTGACCTTAAGATGTAATAGGCTATTTTTTGCTTATGTAGTAATACTACTTTTATGACCATAAAAAAATATTGGTCACCATAAAACCCCGACATTGCCCCTAATGCAAAAATCTCTTTTCATGTGACTACTAGTTATATATAATTGCAAATCAATATAATCTATGCTAGTGATGAAGTGCTAGTACATCTTGTTGCAAAGATTGAGCAATGAGTACCTTCCCAAGATTGTCTACTCATAAATAACAGTGAGATTAATAAATGGGTTTTTTTTTTAGTTTGACACTCATTAGTTTATAGCTATTTGAGTTTGGTCTCATTTTCTAGCCATGCTGTTGTCCGCCACATTTAAATGGGTTTGAGGTTGAATCATTTTTTTTTCTTCGCTCTTTGCATGAAAAAAAGGGAGAAATATTGTTTGTTCAAAAAAAAAACCTCAGCTGTTTTTTCATTTTCGACATAGTTTCATTTTTCTATTTGACTCTAATCCTCATTTTCTGATGGAACCGTTAAGTCCACGTCATTGATCAGTCAAGATTAATTTTCAGACATTTTTACCCTTACCCTATGTTAAACCATAGTTAAGTCCAAAAGAGTTGTTGAGGAAGATTTGTACTAAACACTAATTATTTTAAAAATTGTAGGGGTCAAATAATAATTAATTTAATATATATTTTTTCCATTATTTTTTTTAGAATCCTTTCATCTCAAGCTAGAGAAAGTCTTAAGATTATGCTATAAGAAAAAGGCTTGAGAAAATAAGAAAGACAAGATAAGAAGAGAGGAACGTTCCACTAAGCTTGAATATAATCACGCCACTGTTTTATGACATAATTTTCTTGCCACCCAAACTTATTTTCACAATTTTTATACAAAATTAAGTCGACATGTTTATTTTTTAAATGACAAACTATCCTTTATCCAAATCAAGATGGTAACTTGTATCCACAATTCAAGAGTAGAAATTGATAGATCGAAAATTGATCAATCCAAGTGTAAGGGAGGGAGGGAAGGTACCTGCTCGCATAGAAGACCCAACAATTATCTCTTCTGATGAGCTCTTAGGTAGCACCTGATATTTCAGGTCTGACCAACCATTTCTTTACTTGGAGCAATAGTTAAGTTTTCATCAAAGATAGAAAGAAGATTAAACTATAGCCTACCTTATCAACAACAACACCACCCAACTTAAATGGAAAATTTCAGTGATGATGAAGCCCAGAAGGAATTGAAAGGTCCCATCTCTTCTTCAAAGCAAAATCGAGCAGCAGTAGAGATCTCTTTTTCAAAGAAAAACTCAACTAGCAGCAGAGATCTCTTCTTCAAAGCAAAACTCGAGCAGGGGGAAATAGGGAGGGGGGAATAGGGAGCAGGGAGCAATCTTTTTGTTCGTCTTTGCGCGTTACAATCTTCATTGCTGCAGGAAGCAATCTCCGTCTTCATTGCAGGGAGCAATCTTCGTCTTCGTGCATCACAATCTTCGGTGCAGCAGGGAGCAATCTTCGTCTTCGTGCATCACAATCTTCGTTGCAGCAGGGTGCAATCTTCGTCTTTGCACGTCTTCGTCGCAGGGAGCACTCTTCATTGCAGCAGGAAGGAGCCTTCCGTCTTCGACTTCATGGCAGGAGGAGGGAGATTGTCGCGAGGGCAAAGGAGGTGCGCAGCAGGGAGGAGGAGATTCAACAAAAAATTGTTTTGTGATTTAGGGCTTAACTATGACTTAACATAAGGTAAGGGTAAAAGGGTTCGGAAATTAATTTTGATCGGTCAATGACATGGACTTTAATGGTTCCGTCAGAAAAATGAGGGTTAACACTCAAATAATTTTCAAAACGATGGTCAAACGCTAATAGGTATAAATTAATGAGTGCCAAACTAAAAAAACCCCTTAATAAATCTATATGATTGCTTTAATTGTACCTTCCAATACTCTGCCTCAAATGGATACATGGAACACATACCCATATCCAATTTGTATACCTGATTAGTGTATTACTCAATAGTTACTAACTTGTGTATTTATACTTTTCTGTTTGCAGAATGAGGTACATATCTTAATGGACCGAGCAACTACACCAATTTGAAGCTTACGACCTTCTTGAATAGATGCAGCAGAGTTTGGGATTTTTCTTATTGCAGGAGATACTGATAGTTTTTTTTTTTTTTTAATTGTAAGAGACTGAGGTTTCAGGAAGTGTCATTTGCTTGCAAGAAACAATCCACCTTGTGTAAATTTGTGCAGAAATTGACAAATGAATATTTATCAAGTAATAAAGCGCGAACCGCCACTTGTTATAAGATGTACTCCAATCTTAATTCTGATCTCAACATTATTTCTTCGAAAATAGCTTATACTGTCTGGCATGTGCAATTGTGCATGACTATATGAAACATGCACTTTCTATGAGCAATGCTCTTCGTTTAATTGTCACTATTGCCTATGTGGTTTATTGTGTGATTTTTCTTTGCACATTCTGAGTAGGTTTCATCCATCATTTATGGATTGGCAATTGGTTCAACAAAGTAATTATACGGTTTTAGTCATTAGACAGTTTTCACTTCTGATGTCGTTGATGCCTAACATCTATCGTCGCAATTTTAATTTCACCATCTACTGCGTTTAAAGTAAAAATGCAATTTCTTCTTTGTTTCATTAGTTTTCCTGAGTTCGTGTGACAGATTTCTTTGGTTTTTGTATTGCAATTCTATTAAACAATTTCCTCTTGATGTTTCTCCTTGAATTTTCTATGTTGTCTAAGTTCTCCAAGTTCGTTTTGAATCCAGTTTTAATTTCAAAAAAGGGAAAGTGATTTTGATCACTATTCGTTCATATTGAAAGCATGTTAATGAAAACCTTTACACCTTTCCACATCGATTCCTAAGATCTTGATTTCTTGTTCGTGTTTATAAGGAATTGAGGATCATCATCATCATCAAAGCCTATTTCAACAATCTAAGACCGCATTGGCCTTGTTGCTATGTAACTAGTTATTGGATCTAGGTACAATAACTATGGATATGGGGATGTTTTTATTTTATTTTGAAATAATTGGGGGTTCATGTTAAAGTCCAATTAGGAGTACGAGTCCAATAAGATTAGGGTTAAGTTTCGATTTGTTTAAATAAGCAATCCAGAAGTTCTAATCAGATAATTTTTTTGAGTTTTAGAGAATAAGCTGATTTGAATGGTGAAAACTAGTTAAGTTTGGAAAACATGTTTGTTTGCTTTGGCAGAACTCGTAGAATGGAAGATCTTCCAGAGCACTTAATCATGGAAGAAATCATCCCAAGACTTCCTCTTACTTCCATCTTTGATTTCAGGTCAGTATGTCAAAACTTGCGTTATCAGTTAGCAAACAATACACATTGTGTTTTAGTGCATTCCACACCACCATGCAAACAAGTACTACAAAGTCCTACAACTGGTTTCATTACATATCCAAATACATCTCGTGTGTACATTGTACCAGATATGGATACACCTATGGTGAACAAGATGAACATTGTTTCTAAAAGATTTGAGATTTGTGTTAAAAAATGCGAGTTATCGGTTTCATGCAATGGCCTAGTCTGTTTCGTAAATACTTCATGTAATACAACCATTGTTGGTAATCCTGTGACCAGAGATTACATAGAGACACAACATCCATATGATGTTGGTGGTGACCAGGAACATTGGGGTATTGGTTTGGGTTTTGATTCAAAAAATAAGGAATTTAAATTGATATGGCTATACCTTTCCATTAATACTCTAAGGAGGAGTTTACGGGATTCGGAAGGCACATTTTGTGTACTTGCACATACGCTTGGTGGTAGCTTTACATGGAGAAGAATAGGGAATTTGCGGAAGCAAATACAGGTCATACAATCAAGAAGACCCGGCGTGTTTTATAATGGAAGTTTACATTGGCTGTGTTTTGAGAATGAAGGTGTTTGTGTCATCAATGTTATAGCAGTCAATGTAGCTGATGATGATGAAGAACTAGTTCTGTACTTTCCAATTTCTTTTATTAGTCCTGCATATTTTAATCTGCCGCTACAACGGATTCATTTGGGGGTTTTGGGAGGCTGCCTTATTTTGGTTGATGATACTCGCCCAGTGCATGTGGAAGTGTGGGTTATGAAGGAATATGGCATCGACGAGTCTTGGAGTAAAGATTTTGTCATTCCCAGGCCTATTATGCGCCATTTTGAATCAATATATAAAACACATCATCGTTTCCATCCACTTATTATGCAAGAGGATGGCCAAATTTTAGTAGAGTCTGATGATCAGTTATTGCTATATGACCCTGTGAGCAGAACATTCAAGGATACTAATATTTTGTCCTTGGTTCTGCTTAATCACAACGGCGCGTTAAGAGAGCTACGTAAATGATGGCAAGGGTTAGCCATGTTTTATTTGATTATCTGTGCCTACATTCTGAAACTTTTACATTGTTCTCTATTGTGTGAATTGTCTATTTATCGAGCTTTCTCTTCTATCATATCAATACTATGACTTGCAGATCAGCTCATGATTATATTATAATCCACAATACAGTGGAAAAAACAGAAGAGCCAAGTAGCTACTAAGATGAGAAACTTGAGGCATCGCAAAACATGTCCAACAACACTATAAGAAATACGATTAACAAAATCATAAGTATATATTAGGGGAATGTGTACATGTAAATGTAAACAAAACATGAACATAAACATAAACATGGGCATACATTTTGCAAGAACATAGGGCAACCTTGTCATTCTGGAGACATCCTTCACGGATAAATGTCCCGGGGTGACACAGTAATGTTGAACTTGTGACAGCTTCGTGCAGTCAACCAGTTAATTATAATTGAAGTGGAGGCTTCACCATAGTCAAGGCTGATGCTTATCACAACACTCAATCAGTCAACCGCAATGTATCCTCTACTTCCTCAAAGTTTACGAGGTTCACGTTCCTCTGTCAATATCCTATTCATCTTTGCAGGATAGTTTTTGGAATAACTAAATACTTTGGAAAATGGGGAATCATACGGACATGGAGCGAGAAGATTAAACAGAAAGAAAAAGAAAAAACAACTTTAATCACAAACAGAATTATGTTACTCAAGTAAACTGTTCATAACAATCTAAGTCAAGTCAGAGGATTAGGATACACTTCCATTTTCTTTAATCACCTTTCTCTTGCTAATAGATGACCATAGTCCCAGTAAACACTACTCTGCCACCAACCCATCTTAGAACAATGGAGAAGCCACCTCAATGAGTGGGCATCTTATTGATTTAGCAGCTTTGAATCGCAAGCCACTATTTTCACCCTCCCAACATTCTCCTGGGATTCCTCATTTTTGAACAAAGCATTATGTAAGATGAAAGTCCACACATTGTCGCAGAACCTGTAGGTGTGCAGGTGTCCCTGTAATAGGACATAAAAATGTCATGGCAGTTCGAGTTTTCAAGTACTCGGATAAGATCCAAGTTTCTCAAAAAGTTTCAGACTTTATTTGCAGGTACGTGTGATAAAATGCATGACATCTTCCAATACCTGAAAGTTTAAAGTACAAAGACAGAGAACAGGAAAATAACTAAAAGTGGGACAACCATGGACATTCCTGGTTAAATAGTTAGTTGAGCATAGTAAAAAATATCTATTTATTTATTTCTTCTAAAAGGCGCCTTCATATGATGTATCCCATCCACCCAAAATTAAAATCAACCTGATATTTGGATTAGAAAAAAACGCAATAACTATTCTCAACTAAAGCCACAACTTCTGCTAAAGTTTTCAAGAGACCATTAATTTACTAGTAAGCTAAAGAACACCAAGCATCTGTTTCCCACGAGTCATGGGATTAAAAGCTATATTAGTCAAAAGGCTTCCCATTCGAGATCGAGAGGGCAGATCTACCATATATCAAGTGGAAAGAAACCTATGTGACAACAACACTATTTTTATCAAAATATAAGTGTGTCGACACATATTGTGTCGGATACTTGTGTTGACACTCACGAATACTCCCATTGGACACTCTATGCTTAGATCATCAACTTTGTTTAAATGTTTCATTCTATACTAATGTTACAAACATATTATGGCAAGTTTGCAGTACATGAGTAACAACATTGACCTACAAGTTTATGAATATGACTAATAATTAAACCTATTAATGAAAAGTAAATAATACTAAAATCTACAAGCGTGTCCCTAGCGTATAATATATTGACAGACTGTTCGTATTCATGTCGGATACCTATACGGTATACTCGTATCCGTGTCGCTACATAGGAAAAAACCACTGGGGCTGGTGAACTAGAGGTTTGAGCTCCACTACTCCCCGTCTCCCTCTCATAGTAAGCACTACAAAGCATTAGAACAGGTCTTCGCCATTGTGCTAGCAAAATCAAAACCACAACCCCTCCTACCAATGCTTTGATACCATGTTGAATCGCCTGACATCTAGGACTTACCATATATCAATCAGCATGAATGCATGCTATTAGAAATAGTTGTGCGCTAGTAGAATTCGTTGGCACCATTGGTGCTTTTACACCTTCTAAAGCACCATAAGGTGTAGAAGGTGCTATAGCACTACATGGAGCTACTAAACCATAAAGCTATGTTGTTAGTGGCGAGGAGAAGCGCCACAGTGAAACCTTTTTTTAAAAGGGTAGAATTTTTATTATTTACTTTTTTTTTTTTATAAAAAAATCACGTTGAAGGGTGAAAACGAAAAAGTTTATGGTTTGTAAAGAGAACTTGCTGTTTTTCTCTTCCAAATAAAATAAATCTCAGGGGCAAGTGTGGCACTATAGTGCTCCAAGATTTAAGTGAGGCGCTTAGAAGAAAAAATTGGAGCCTGGGTGGATTCTGAAAGAACATACATGGGTCTCCAAAGAACATAGTTGTAGAGAACTTTGTTTTGTTAGTGAAAATTTACGAGGCTCAAAGATTTTCACAAGAAAATGTGATTTTGTTAAGTGCTGTTTCGGATTCAAACGAGGTCATAGGGTTTGCAGTTCAAGCGGTTTTGATAACAATACTTCCACATGCATATTTCTACATCTGAGTTTATTCACTCATGTGTTACTGATGCAATAATCATCAGTCTTTCAATTGTTTGTGAGAAAAGTTTCAGATATCACGAAGAAAATACAGTAATCCGCAAGGGGGTAAATCTCATCAGGTATCATTGGTATTGGTTCTTCAAGTTGTCAGGCAATCTTTGTATCACCTAAATTTTTAATTGTAATAACAGAAATTCTAACTGTCGAGGAAACCAGCGAGGGAGGGGGTGGGAACCCTCCATCCCCCTCAGGATGGGTGCCTTCTTCCCCTTTCGCGCATCCCGAGGGGGATGGAGGGTTCCCACCCCCTCCCTCGCTGGTTTCCTCGCCAGTTAGACAAGCTCTTGTAATAAATATATTCATAAATGTGGATGTAGGTTTTTGGAAAAGAGTTTGTGTGCCTAAACTTCTCAAAGTAATTGTAGAATCGATTGGTAAATTTCTAGCCATGGACAACCTTACAAGGCACCTCTTAAGACCGTCTGTAGCTAAGGTTTGTGTTTGGATGAATATTTCAAAACCGCTTCCAGACAAAATATGGATACAAGCTCCAGATCTACCAGGCTTCTGGCAACATATTAGGTATCCTTTTCCACCATTGTATTGCAACCAATGTGGACTTCAAAGCCATACTGATCAAACATGCTGGGTGAAACACCTTGAGTTGAAGAAATCCGTACCAACCCAACAACAATCGGAGAAGGAAAAAAGTAAGGAGGGGTCAGAAAATGCTGATCAGGAAGGCTTCAAAAGAGCAGAAAACAAGAAACACAAGAAACAATACTATCAACAAAAGACTACAAATCTTCCAGTCATTCCGGATTCGGCTAATGAACACAATGATGGAGCTGGTACTAATGGGGCTAAGAACAAAATTGAAGTTGAAATCAGTTCAGGAAAATTGAACTCAGCCAAGAAGATGGACTCAAATTGTGGATATACTCCTGAAGAACTAATACATTTGACGGATGCAGACAAAACTATGCTCAACAATTTTGCTCATAATGTAAATGACATCACTGTTGCAATGACAGAAGAAAATCAAGCAACAGTTGTAAAAGACCAAACAATAGAAAAGAATGACAAAGAATTGGTGGAAGAACATGGAAGTAAGTACCCAAATGAAATTGTGCCAAACTCAAACGAGGATGATAGAGTAGGAGAAGTCAACAACATGCCGGCAGCCAATAGTTCAGGTGCAAAGAAAGAAAACAGCTCCCAGAATGATGGTGAGAAATTTGGGCACCGCAGTGTGATACAACTCACCGAAGCAGAACTGATTAAAGCGAAAGGTTTCCTTCCTCTTCCTGAGATTGAATATGTGTTAACGATGATAAATGAATACGAAAAGGGGAACGAAGTTCCTTTTACATTGCAAGAAGCTATTGCAAGTCATGGCAAAGATGTAGTGAAGGCAAATTACATTTGGTTAAAAGATGTATGGGAAGAGGATAAGAACCGCACATGCAATAGATTGAGACAGGAAATTTGTCAGGTTCCTGAAGAAGAGCATGAGCCAGGCCTCTCCAGTGATGATGATGTGTTTACAGAACCGGCTGCAAAGACGTTCTCTAACACCCACACCAAAGATTTTAGACTCTGTCCCCGGAAATCCAATAGAACTAAGAAAACAAACAAAAAGTACAAAGGCTGAGTTGGTTTATAGTCTAGGTTTGTTTTGGTGAATCCTCTCTTGTGAGAGTTTGTTTCAGTATTTGCTTTTACTTTTGTTTCATTTGTATAAAGGTTTTGGGGTCCTTAAAACCCAGCTCAATTTCCAAAAAAAAAAAGAAAAAAGAAAAAAAAAAGGAGTTTGTGACAGAAAGTGAACCATGTTATCTCTTTTGTTTAACAAAACTGTAGATTATGTTGCATTTGGGCAGTTGCATTACTGATCTTTTTATTGTCGTGTATTGCAATTGGTTACTTATTCTCTCAAAAGGTAGGATACTACTTAACTGATACAAACACAAAACCCTTTTTCTCTATCCACCTTCCAAGACGACGGTCCCAAACATACTTCCAATAAACTTGTTAGTTTTACCATGCCTTCATCAACAAACCTTGCTTCCCATTGGAAAATGTGGAAATCTTGTGGGGAAAAGTTTTTTCATTCCCAGACTAAAGTCTAAACATCACACCAAAACTCCACATTGACACGTCTTCCCACCACTACTACATCTCTCGAATAAAATGGATTTCATCTTAAAAAGTTATTCTTCCCTCATATTTTGTTTTACAAGGTAGCTAGTTAGACCCCACCAGATTATGATTCACTCTCATTTTAACTTTCCACAAAAATTTCCCACCGTGCATACTGTTTACCTAGTAAGACTTCAGTTATCACTTAAAGAGGTCGAGTACGAAGATCACCTAGCTCCTTACGTAACAATTCAAATCCAAATTAAGCACATGAAACCTTTATCCTCCTCCCTTCTGCAACACAATAATTTGTTTGATTTATCTTTCTTTTCTTTGGCATGAGCACATGAAAAATAAAGACATTTAACAAGCAGGCATATCGCAAGAGCAGTCCCACTGAAAACCAATCTCTTATCCTCCAATAACAATCTCGATTTCTACATAGCAAATTTTTTCCCATCACTTCGATCATTGATCCAACAAGTGCTTATCCTTGTTTTTCACATCAACATCACTCACACCAACCTCACTGAGCCCCTCATCAACAACACACGACATGCTTTTGGAGAAATTAATTTTAATGGCCGAGTTCACCTAAAAAATAAGAGGACATGCTTCAAAGTCTCCGAATGGGACATTTCATCATCAATGAATAAAGTGTCATCACCAAACTAAAAAAAGTGAACCATTCTTAGCCTGAAAATCACCTAGTAAACCTATTCCCAAAGCTTTGGCCACTGACTAAGAGCCTCCTCCATGATCATAAACAAGAAAGGAGACAAAAAATCACCTTGCTGAATGCCTCTCAAAATCCTTAAGAACCACCAGTTCCTGCCAACCAAGATTGGAAAGTAAACTGTTGAGATACAATTTAAACCCACCATGTTCACCTCTCACCAAAAGCCATCTTATACATGCACCACAAGACAAAACTCCAGTTCACATGATCATACACCTTCTCATAATCAATTTTGCATAAGAGACTGTGAACGTCACTTCTCAACACCAACTCATTTGCAATAATCAGTCCATTACCCATCCAAGATTTCTCTATCCTTGACGAAAACACTTGATTAGGCCCAATCACGAATCCAAACACGCCTCCTTGCTATAGCTTTTTTTCTAGTCCTTTTATACATACTGCCAACTAAAATAATAGGCTTAAAATCCTAAAACCTTCCTTTTTGGGGGAATCAAAGTAATAAATAAGTATTTAATCTCCAATGAAATTTGAAGCTCCATCCTCCATGATCACTTCCATTGGTTCCCTTATTAGGAAATTCCAACACTCCTAAAAAGGCCACAAAATAACCATCTGTCCATGACATTTTGTCACTCCCACAAGTTTTAAATATCTTCCAAAATGACGTAAGCGGGTAATTCGTTAGTAGTTATTTGTAATTGGGCTAGATATAGTAAAGCCCATATTAATTAGGACATTAGCGAAAGTAAGGTTAGGGTTAAATTGCCTGCCAAAGAAGCTACTAAGCTTATAAATAAGGCATAGAGTTGAACATTGTAGGTGGTGAATTGATTGAATGAAAAAGTTTATTTTCTTTATTTTCTATCTTAGGATTTACCATAGTTCTAAACTTATAAATAAGGCATTGAGTTGAACATTCTAGATGGTGAATTGATTGAATGAAAAAAGTTTATTTTCTTTATCTTCTATCTTAGGATTTACTATAGTTTTAGCTTTAGTTTCAGTTTCAGTATAGAATTCATCAATTGGTATCAGAGCTGAAGTGTTCCTATTGTGTATGCCGACACAGACTAAATCTTAGAAGTGGCCACGAACTGGGACAGAGAATTTTTTTGGCAAAACAGCTTGATCCCGATCCAATAAATCTTAGGGATGGGCACAATTCGGGACAAAGAATTTTTTTGGGCACAACCAGTTGGTCCCGGTCCGGTCTAAACCAGGACAGTCCAAGACGAAACCATGCCATCCCGGTTCAAACTCTTTCTCCTTCATCCTCAGCAGAACATTTTGAACCAGAAACAGAACAAGAGAGAGTAATTGAATTGAAGACTATCTAGTACTTACATAATTTGTTCATCATCTTCTAATGAGTGATGAGCGATGAGCGAAATCAACTTCTTTGATCTCTAGTTCCTCCATTTCTAGCTCTCTAAAGTGCTCAATTTGGAGCCTCTCGTTCTCCATCAAACCTTCTTCATCCATTTTAGACTGACTTGTAACTTGAGAGAAAGCGAGCGTGCGCTGGTGTAAATTCCATGAGACGCCGGAATTGAGGAGCGTTGTAGCAAGGGAAAGAGAGAAAATATCCGTTTAAAGAAAAAATTAGGGAGAAAAGACAAGGTTTATGATCTTCCTAGCTATGTTATTCTGACAAATTTTAGTTTTTGGATAAGACTTGCAGAGAATAGTTGGGGTGACGAACGAGAGGAAAAGGAGGGTGATGAAGGAGGGCGGTAGAGTTTAACTAGGGTTTTGAGGTGGGTTTGAATTGGGCTTGAACTGAATTTGGGCTTGGATTTGAATTGGGTTTGAATGGTGGCTATAGTAACCAGGACAGTCCGAGATGAACTGGGATTGGATTTGTGGAGCCGATTTCGTTTCGGTTCCAAAATGAAAATAGTAGAAACTGATTGGTCCCCGTTTGAAACGGTTCGAAACCTTACTGGTCCGGGTTGGATAAATTTTTTTGCCAACCCCACCTAAATTTGATAAGTATGCAAAAGAGAAAGCTTGGAAGACATCAAAAGATCTTCATCTCTTAGATGCTGAAAGAGAACATGATAGACGCCGCAAAGAGGATGAATGGCTAAACAGACTTGTAGGGACTGAACAAATGTTTGATTGAGAGAGAATCAAAAGAGAAAAGGAATGACAGAACAAGCTGGCAGGGTTGAAACAATGGATTCAAAAGGAAATCGCTCAAACACTAACATATGAGATAGTAACAGAAGTGAAGAAGTTACGTGAAGAGTTACAACAGGGGATTTTGCGAAGAGAAACAACCAACAAGGAGGTCGTCGAGCACTTGCAAGGAGCACCCGTCGGCCCCATGTGCCAATCGGCAGCGTCGACCCCACCATTGCAGGCGGCGCTTCACAAACCAGGTCGACACCCCTCGTAGATCACTCCCTCCTCCTCTCCCCACCTCCAGTTCACACCGCCACCCCTCAGTCCCCTCGCACCGTCCCTTCCATGTCCCACCCTCCCTTTGCCTTCCCCGCCATCTTGGGAGGTCCTCTACCTCAACAACCACCTTTCCACACCCCTACTTCACCTCACCCTTTCCTTGAAACCCTGTCCTTGAATCTCTATGCCATCTCTCAAATAACCCACACCAAACATTCGAGCAAGCTATTTTTTTACCGTACTTCGGATAGTTGCCCTATTTTCCTTCCATACTAACAGCTTCCCAATTACTCCAGTTTCCCACCACAAAATCCTCCTCAGATTAATCATACTGAATCCTATAACAAGGTGCCAACAAGGTTTGGTATATCCCAACAATTATACGTTGCAGAGTTGACTGAGTTTCCACAAAAGCATGTAAGACAGTGGGTGGAAGATCAACAGAGAAAATGTCATCCTCCTTGGCCACCTGCTTAGGATAGGGAACAGTTTCGACCTCCCCTGGGTCGTGGTAGAGGAATTGGGAGAGGAGGAAATCTGCAGTTTCTCAGATTAATTTAGGAGATCAAACTTATGACGGTGGTAACTTTGTTTAGAACGATTAATCATGAAGAGGCGGGATAATACGGGTTTAAAGTTGGATGTGCCTTCCTATGATGGGATGGAACTTGGCGAAATTGCCAATTGTCGATTGGTCCATGAAAATTGAACGCATCCTTGACTTTAAGAATATGCAGGGTCCGAAGGTAGTGCAATTGGTGGCTACCAAGCTGAAGAGAACTGCGGATCTTTGGTGGCAAAAAGAGTGCTCATCATACATCCATGCATTTACCTCCCATGACAAATTAGAATGATTTGCGCGAGTTGATGCATGCAGCTCTTGTTCATTTGGATTATTCGTGTGACCTTTTTGGTTGATTGATGGGAGTCACCTAGAATGGGTGCACGGCTAATGACTATGCCACAAAATTTAGGACTTTGTGTATGTGAGTGAAGCCTCAGAAACCGGCATGACAAACAACTTTTCGTTTCTACCATGGGTTGGATGCGAGGATCAAGTCTGTGTTAGCTTTGGAAGAATTTGACACCCTTTTGGCGGCTGAGAACGTGGCTAAGCGCGCAGAGACTAAGCTTCAACTACAAGACTATACAAAGAAGAAATCTTTTGTGAATCTGATCCGCTCTTTCACTAGCTTTCCGCAGTGACCTACCTCTGATATGTCACTTAAATGCTTTGGATGTGGCCAACTTGGCCATGTTCGGAGTAATTGTCCCAAAAGGAAGTCTGTGTTGTGACTAATGAGATAGATAAACAGAAAGGAATGGAACAAGTACCTTAGGTTATGGTGAAGGCGAGCTTATCTCCTTGGTCTCTAAAGGAACTGCATGCACCTTTGAAGATTGTGGACAAGTTTCTTCAAGTCGGGAAGGGTGATGTAAATGGGTAATTCGTTAGTAGTTATTTGTAATTGGGCTAGATATAATAAAGACAATATTAATTAGAGCGTTAGCCAAAATAAGATTAGGTTTAGATTGCTTGCCAAAGAAGCTACTAAGCTTATAAATAAGGTATAGAGTTGAACATTGTAGGTGCTGAATTGATTGAATGAAAAGTTAGTTTATTTTCTTTATCTTTTATCTTAGGGTTTATCATAGTTTTAGTGTAAAATTCATCACAAAATCTCACCAAACCTAAAATCAGTATCCAACCACTTCCTTCTCTCCTTTGATATAGTACCAAACTCCAAATCCTCCATCCTGAGTCTCCGTTCTTCATTCACCTGATATAGTTACTCAGTGATGCAATCACTAAAAGATGGATACCATGTGATCCTATATAATATCCAGGTCATATATTTACTAAAACCCCATCAATTTTCATCCGTGATAAACCATTTATCCTTGACGACAGAAGTATGAAAGCACTTAATATTGTTATCTCTTTCCAACAAACATTTAGTTCTAGACTTTCTCCCGCCATTTAGCCTCATCCTCCCCAAGTATTTTCTATCTGCGCATACCCATGACTGCTCTAGCCTGAAAATCTTCCACTAATAAAGATGACTTGGAAGAGCTTTCTTCCACAGCTATCAAAACCAAAAGATTTGCTACTCTATCCTCTACCGTCTACCCTCCACCCCTTTTTCTCACACCAATCCCTCATATTAGCTTATATATGTTTCATTCTGAACCACGACTAGTAGCTGGCACTGCCTTCACACACTTCCTTCCCACCACTATCTGCAAATCATGCTCCTCAAGCTAAGCCATGTCAAATCTAAAAGGGTAATTCTTTTGTTGACACGAGGAAGTCTCAAGGAGGACACGGGCATGGTCTACCATAGAAAGAGCATCTACAATACCACTACCCCAATGATCCTCCTCATCAGTGATAAAAACTAATCAGGTTTGTGTAAATTGGAGCCACCTGATTATGTAACCATTTTAAAATCCACACAACGGAAAGGCAACTCAATCAACCATGCTCATTTACAAACTCAGAAAACCAAGCATGCTTCTGCTAACAACTGAGCTACTATTCATCGAACAATCCCAAGTCTCCAACAACGCATGGAAACTGCCACAACTCGTAAACATAAAGCTCTCTCAAAAATTTAGATGGGATCCTTATCATTTGGACCATGAACCCCTATAGCCACTATATGAAATAATCAAATTCTCTCCTATCCAACACAAAAATTGATTCTACATAGAAAAGGCATCATCCATGTCAACCTCTACCTCAATTCACCTTAGAACAAACAAATAACTGACTTACTTTGATTGTAACTTTGCTCTTGACCTGGGTTTCGAGGGCTTCGGTCATAGACTGAAAAAAAAAAACCCATTAAAACCCATTGAAGAAAAATCATAATAAATTCAATTCAAGAACTAAAAACTAGTTAGTTAGTGTTGGTTCATTCACCTTGTCAAATTGAACGAGAACTTGGATGGCAAGATCGGGGCTGAGAGTTCCGTTAGATACCATCTCATCCAATGTCTCTGTCAAACACATTCCAATTGTCGACCTTCGATAAAGCTCAAATGTCGCCATCTTCACAAACTCTCTTCCTCCTACAACTTCAATCAATCACTCGATTTTGAAGAATCAAGATTCAACCCTCAAGAAATCGATACAACAACAAATAAATAGATGCAAGTTACAAATAAACCAAAACCCATCGTTTAAGAGTGAAGAGAAATCAATTCGATTTTACCTTTCGATTGAATTTGCGGTTTGATTCTCTGCTCTCTCTCTTCGCGCTTCACTGCTATGAAAGATTTCAATTCGATGAAAGGGGATTTATACCCTAGGATTTCTAGCGGTTGATCCTATATTTGCACCTTCGTGACCACTTAGGGCACCACAGTTCCCAAAATACCCTAGTAATTGCTTTCATAGCAAGAGAAGAAAAATAAACGAGCAATGTCAATTTATGATCCCTAGAGGCTAGGGAATCGGGTTTTGCAACAGGATGCCTCATCATCATAAGAGTATTTTACAACTTCGAGATACACATAAACACTTTGAAAATTTTCATCATCCTTTCAAGATTGCGTCATCCCAAAACTTAGCATCAATGGTGGTGGGTGTCGACGGTGGTGGTTGGTAGGTGAGAGATTTGAGGGTGGTGATTTTTTTTTTTTTAAAGGAAAGCATGCTGCCGATTGGTATCAAACCCAAGACATAGGGGTTAAACTACCAATCTTAGCCAACTAACCATGCTACCATTGGGTACGGTGGTTGTTGCAAAGAAAGGGAAAAAGAAGAAGAAGAAGATCCTTACTCTAATGCTAAGTTGACATTTAAAATATAAGTGAACCCAACACCACCATTGCAATATAAGTAATCCAATACAACTGATCATGTTTATTTTTTATTTACTTTTAACATTAGAACGTAATGAACACCCACCTCACAATCTTCTACTGGAAATTTTGAAGATTCGCAATACAAATTTCATGCCAACAAGGAGGAACTAAACAGGCGTATTTAAAAACCTAATGCTTAGGCAGATGTACAAAGCTTTGTTTTATTTTCATGAAACTTTTCTTCGATCGGATATAAGGAAAAGGAAACTATGGTCTTAATAAGGTCTGTCTTGAGCTGATATAGTTAACGTAATCTTGTTCAGTTTTTAGTATGTCAGTAGATAGTTTACCTAATGAATGTAAGAAAAATCAGTTCAGACTTCAGAGAAAACAAAACATGCAAGTTGTATTCAAGCGGCGGAGGGGAGCACTGGTACTTTGGGCCAAGATGATTGAGAGCTTATACTAAATCTTACAATGCGGTTGTTAATAACCTTTAAAACCTTTCTGATTAGCATGCCACCCAGGATGAACTTTCTAACCACTGCAACTGAGCTCTCTTCCTAGCGAATTCACCACTACTAACAGTTTGATCATTTGAGAAAAATATGAGGAATGCATGGTGACATTTGAACTCTAACTAATCTCAACTTAGTTCATGCTATTGCTGCTACTTTATGCTCATAGCACATGTGCTTGATACAAATCCAAGTCATCTAGAACAATACATGACTTGACTACCTAATTTGAGTGCAGAAAGCGAACAATTCCTCATTCTAAGTATGCAAAAATGGAATACCTAAACAAGCGAAAAAGCTCATTTCAACTTACCGTAGCCACAGCCTGTACAACTATTGGCTGAGTCAAACCAAAATAATTCCAAGAATATCTTCTCTGACTCCAATGTCAAATACCATTATCAATTAGTTGATAACTACAATACTAAGATCAAACATGTACAATTGCAGTACAATTATGCTTAAAATGTTCAATTATGCTTAAACATCAAGTTTCATTCTCTCTCAATATAGAAACGTCGAGTTGACTAAATTTAAAAATAAACAAAAAAAAATGATGAAAATTAAAATCAGAATTACGTGATGACCCAATCAAAGTGTTATTCTTATTTTTCCGTCTTCCTCCTTCCCTAGACAAGTACAGTGAACTTATCGATAATGATATATTTCAACATTAAATACTGTATATAAAGTAATTTACATTCCATCTGAGGAAGGATTGTTTTCCATCTGAGGGAGGAACATGTGATTCTAGGCTGATCTGCAGATGCAAACCTTCCAACTTTCATGTTATCAACTCATACAGACCTTCCATATGCACCACAGTTATAGGTGTAAAGTATTTGATATAAAGTAATTTACATTCCATCTGAGGAAGGATTGTTTTCCATCTGAGGGAGGAACATGTGATTCTAGGCTGATCTGCAGATGCAAACCTTCCAACTTTCATGTTATCAACTCATACAAACCTTCCATATGCACCACAGTTATAGGTGTAAAGTATTTGATATAAATGGAATTATATGTTGTATACATTTATTGGGAGACAACTCAAGAGTCCCCTCTTGGTCTATATAAGCCAACACTCTTGGAGAACCATCAGCAGTTCTTATTCTTTATTCTTCTCATTGTTTGTTCTTCTCATTTGTGGTAATGGCAGTCTCAAGAATCTCAACCTGTTTTGCAATTTTGGTGATGTTGGTAGTGATGGGTGTCTATGAAGTAGCAGCACATGATCATCATCATCATCACAAGGGACATTCTCCTACCCCTGCCCCTGCCCCTGCTCCTGCAAACTCTGCGCCAATTTCCATTTCATCTTCTTTCCTAGTTGGGGTCATTGGGTTATTGCTCTCTTGCTTCTACTAGTTGGATTAGATCGATCAGTATGATATGAGAATCTTGGTACTTTTGTTTGATGTATTTGGAATATGTTCTTATCGTGTTACTTTACGTATTGGTGAATTTGATTTCCTCCATTGTTGTTTTGATTGTTTCTCTTTTGGTTTCTTGTTCACTAATGAAACCAAAAGAGATATCAACTCTAATGATTCAACTCTTTTGGTTTCTCTTTTGGACTGCCATATTAAATTCAATTTAATCTTCTTCTTTAACTAATGAATTATAGTTTTCTGATGGGATTCTCAGACTTCAAAGATATCAACTCTAATGATTCACTTGCATCTATGTAAACCAAAGGTTATCATGCTGAGCAATTACTCTCTTGAGTCTTGAGTTTTTGAGTTTATTTCTGCACAAAATTTACCAAGTACAAGTTGTGCTAAATACAAATCACAGAGTTTGAAATGTATTTTGGTTTTCAGTCATCTGTTCATAATCAAACATTTATAAAGTCAGCAATCTCAACAAAGATTTAGGTCAATCAAACTCTGCAAGTGTGGCTGTGCTAGTAACCTGTGAAGTAATGCATTACAGTAAATCTATGTCATGTTAATATTACTGGTGGTTTGGAAAAGCCAGGCTGGCCAATTTGTGTAGACTTCCATGAAGCTGCACCCTTTCAATTTAAGACAATAATTGAATCCATAGTTGGAAGCACATGTAAAAGACTATTAAGCACTGTGCAGAACCCAACAGAACAAGAATTGAAGTGATGACAATGAAAAATTTGCAGACATTCAAGTCTGATGCCCTCATTGGCCATTTGGCACTGACTTGAAAGTTCCCTTCCAGAAACGATCTGAAGCTCATATTATTATTTCAATAGTCGGCACGATTGCTTTCAAACTTCCTCTAATATTTAAACATGAAACTCAGACAACTCATCCATTTCAATTTTCTATCTTACATCAAAGAACATGAACAAAAGAATGTTTCTTAAACAAGATGACCTCCACAACCAAGAGGGAATCTTAGTATTCTAAAGGGCAAATTCGCTATCTTACAAAATAATAAAGAACAAGAACTCTTAACTGACCAAGGGAAATATTGGCCGAAACTAACCTAACTGTTCCATCAGTGGCGCTTAATACTCTCCCCTTATATCTCATATATAAAGAAACACAGTAGGCAAAACCTGTTACTTCGGGCATCAGTTACAACTGCTAGTACGAGAACTCATGGCCTCGTAGTGAGATATACTTCTTGATCCAGATGGCAATGTCTTCTGCACAAGCTTGAGCTTGTGGTGTCTTGAGGAGCATGTCAAGTGTAGCAAATTCATGGACTGCATCCTTATATTCGAGGACTGGTGCATCAACATTTACCTTTCGGAGCTCTTCTGAGTATGCTATAGCACGGTCACGCATCCAGTCATGCTCTGCTACCACAGTCAATGTTGGAGGCATGCACTTTAATGGTGGTTGCCTTCCAGGTATAAGGGGATTTGCGGCTGGGTGGTCCAGGCCAAACTCCTCCTCTGGTAGGAAGAGCTTCCAGGCAAGTATACACATAGCCTTGTCATAGAAGTAAGAGTTTGCCAGTTTAATCTCGGAACGGGTGGGGATGCTCCCAATAAAGAAAGGGTACATCAAAACTTGGGCCACCACCTTGACAGGATCTAAAAGCTTTCCTGCCTCAACAGCCTTACGAGCCACATAGTCTGCAATATTAGCACCGTTGCTCACACCAAGAAGAACACATCTGTCATGACAATGTCAAACCACATCAACAATTAGGTAGGTAAAAGTACTGTATCAGTATATGGAGCTTATGGTATAAAATAGAACTTTGCAGTGGATACAATATACAAGGTAATGGGCCATGAAATAATTATATACGATACATATCATCTTCATAATCATCTCATCTAATTCCGGAATTCTTCTTTCAGCAAAAATATCAATGTGAATTTTATGAATGCTGAGGATTTTAGAATATTTAAAATGGATATGCATAATAACTATGTGTGTCATAGCATACTCACAGAACATAGTTACTTCACAGAATAGAAAATGTTGGACTTATATGGGTACCCAATGGACTAAAATTGTCAACTGGTGTGCCAAAGTAAACCGCAATCGCAGAATCCAAGGCTCCAAATTAACAATACTTAATACAGATGCAGCAGACATAAATTCCTTCTGGAAAACAAGGGAATTGGAGATTGCAAATTTTGGTAGAACAAAAATGTCCTTGGTAAACAGAAGTTTGGGTCTGGAAGAAATAACATAGAAAGTCCACACCGATAATCAGATTGAGGAATTCCAAAAACACCTAATTTCTCTTGATTTTACTCATTTTTAAGCTTTACATTCAATTTCTCAGGCTAACTCCCTTTGAAAAGCTTAGTGAGATACGCAGAAATATGTCCCAACACCCCGCACCATGTTCCCAGTCAAGAAAGTTCAATATTCAAGAAAATAAAAAATTTCTGCGTCTCTGATGGGTTGAGTATTTTGTGCTAACAATGGATTTGATTCTTCACATACCAATGAGTGAAAACATCATTGACAAAAAAAATAAATGGTTGAACCCCAAATCAACGTACCAATCTGCCCTTCAAACTCCTTATTAAATCTTCTTCTGTAATTAAGATGGGTCGCGTCCACTGCTGAACCCATGTCCTCTTTGTGTTTGTTGAAATGCCTAAGTACCCATGTCTTCTCTGTGTTTGTTGAAATGCCTGAGTTGGGTGTCAAGAAGTGTTTGGTTTGTGTGCAAAAGAATGGTGTTACTGATGGGCCATGGCCCATCCACCAACTTTGACAGGAGTCCATAAAATCAAACACACGCTTAAGGTTTTATTTTTACAAATTTATTATTATTTTGACCTAACCTCATCAATACCTTACTCTCCAAGAGTGTGAAGAGACTAGAGAGAAAGAAAGATTTAAAGAGATTATTTAAAAAATAAAAATCGAAAAGAAGAGAAGCGAAAAAGAGCATGGATGACAATAACAAGCAAAGTAAAGAAGAGAGAGTCGCAATTTCATCTAACGTAAAAAAAATTATTTAGTGATAATTTAGCCTTAAATTTCCATATGAGATGTTAACTACTACAATATGGATTAATCTTAACCTTTTTTCCTTTGTAGTACACATGTTATTGAGAAGGGAAGATAATATTTATAAAATATCAGTTGATTAATTCTTATTAATCCCAATTAATCCAATATTGCTCCTCAACCGATTAGGGTCTGGTTAAGAATTTGACTACATAGAAAATAATTATCTCAAACATAACATCAGAAGCGTGTGGAACATATAGAATAATTATAGGATCAATTTTTCATGAGTGACTTAAGGAAATAATAGAATGATCACTACTTGTTAAGGTATCATGCTTCTTACTTGACTCCCGTGAACTGAGGGCATGTTTGTTGTATGGTTCATCATTTTGAATGATCCTTTTTCTTCTTCTTCTTCTCTTCTGAACAATTAGTTGGAAAGTTGATGTATTGGCAAGCAATTTTTGTTAACTCAATTGTTATTTAAATATGTTGATTCATTTGGGATACAATCAATAATGCATCGTTTTTGCCATGTAAAAGATGATTAGTAATATTGCAAAGTTTGATCTAAGACTTAAATAGTTTCAACAAAATCATACTGCTCGACACTAGAATCTCTATAATTTATCTCAATCACAAACTGGACAATGTTTTATCATCATGCCTTCTATTAGTAAAACCAAATTACCAATAAGCAGAACAATACCTTGAGGGATCTGCATGAGAAGCTATCCAAGGCTCTACCATAGAAGATCCTAATGTATCAGCAAGATGCCGATGCACATCAGACCTCCTAACATCAGCTCCAGCACCGCGCTGATTCCCAAGTGACTTAGTACATTCTGCCAAATTCGCCTGTTTCCCCAACCAATGCAATACCTTCACCCCATCATCAAACGCCGCCGGATACCGATTCTCCGGAGCAAGCCTATACCCAACTGCAATTACAATCACATCACACAATTTCGCTATTCTCCTACAAAAGAAATCATTCGCCACCGAATCACAACTGCCCGAAACAAACCCTCCCCCATGAAATTGCACCATCACAGGCAATCTCCTTCCGATCTGTCCATGAATCTCCACCAACGGAGAGTACCCTCGATAAACTCCATTCTCAGGCTTCAACATAATTATATCCCCACCACCATAGCTACACCTCCTCCCTTGCTCCGTTTGTCCAACCACCATCCCCGTCGCAGCTTCCCCATAGCTGTTCCTCCTCAGCGACGACTGCTGTTGTTGTCCTCTAACATTATCATGATCAGAACTTGAATCTACCGAAGAGGGTTTCACCCTAACCCTAGATTTCGAATCAGACGAGACCGTCAAGGAGGTCTCGGGGAGGAAAATTCGAACTGACAACGATGTGAATGGGTCAATATGAATGTCCTTGGTGGCGACACCGTCAGTGAAGGTGGGATTAGCAGCTGCTACGGACTCTTCAGGTCGAGATGTGACCCCAAATGGATTGGGAGTTTGTTGATCGTCAAATGGGGGGTTTTGGATTCGGTTCTGGAGTCTGTGTTTGAGGAGGAATTTGAAGAAGACACTGTAAAGCTTCACAGCCACGCTAGGCATGATGGGTTCTTCTTCGATCGATCCCAATAGAATCGAAACTGCATTAGATGAAATTCAAAGGAAAAAGGTGGGATCTTTGGGGATTTTAGAGTTAGGGCTTATATAAAGGTGGCAAATTTGGGCGATTTGTGTTGTGACTGATTCAATTCAATGGGTTTCTAGAGAGAAGAAGGTTTGAATGAATGAGAAGAGATGAAGCGAACAAGGTCTTGTTTTGCAATCCCCCGGGGGTGCGCAGTGCGCATACACGTGCGTACATTTAGGCTTCAGTTTTGGCCACTGTAAACTCAGGCGCTTTCTTGCAAATGTGGCGTGGATGAATCTGGAGAGGGCTAATGTGCGCTGGGTGGTATGATAATAGCTGAGCTGGGGGGGTTAGATTAGGTTGCTTAATCAAGAGACAAGGACGTTTTAATTTCAAATGTTATTGAGATGCGTATTGCTTGAGATTATAGAAATGTATATCCCGCGACCTCAGAGAAAATTCACTGAAACTGAAGTCTTATACTGAAAACTGATACAAAATAATACTTGACTTATAACCGAACACCGTTTATAATCAACGAACTTAACATCAACAAAAAGATTCAAAATCAAGTTCAGCTCAGTGATAGAGTTGTGACGGATAGAATCAAAAGTCTAGAGTTCAAACCTCCGATGACATTTGGGATAGGAGCGGTTAAGGAATAAAAAAATTAATTTATAAAAAAAAAAATACTAGTTGAGATGTTTTCAGGATTTCTATCTTACATCTTGTAATTTATAATTTAATCAATTTTTTCTTCCCTATTACCCCTTTTAGTTTTGAGATAGAATGGATACTTATTTGATCAAGGGTCAAAATCAAATTATCACCAACTAACTAATCCACAAACAACTACAAATATGCAAAACCTATGTTCATTGTCAAATCTTGTAAGAAATTGCAAAAATTAATGACATTATTATCTCTAAATATCGATTAGATGATGATGTTCATTCACCTAACACATGCCTACTCATCTACCATATCGCCATTTATATGTCTAAAATCATGTATTTAGAATGTCGAAACAATACATTAAAATTGATTGAGTGATGGGCACTACAAATGATCGTATATTAATACATCAGAATCTAACAAAAAGAACATTTTCAACTAGAATATAATGACTTGCATTAAGGCGAACATAATTTATACGAAAATATCTCTGTGTTTATGATTAAAAGTCAAATATTTTATGATCATCATAATATATTAAGTTTATGATATAGTCCAATTATGAACCATAATTACAATGCCGATACATGTTTGAAAGTAATAATGGATGTGTTTATTATAATACAGAAAGGAGAATAAAAGTGTCACCAGCTTGACCTGTTCATCTCTTTCAAAACAATAGGTTTTATAGAAATTGTTGTGGACAGTGCCTACTATTATGGATTGCGTCTAGTTTGGCAACTAGAAAAAAAAAATTCAGCTATTCTAAGCTAACTTTCAAAACTGTGTCATCTGTGATCTAATCTTAACAACTATATGACTATTATTATTATTCGATTGATGATGAAGATGGGCACCATGGCGAAATTAATACAATACAAGTTGGTGCAGGGTGATGTGGAACAGAGGGATGAGGTTTCTGTGAAGGTTTTCCTATTTTCATATTTGATTGTTATATATGTGTCACGACTAGTTGGCATGTATAGGAATTCCTTGAATATACTGATTTTAATTGTGTAGGGTTATGCGAGTATTCTATTAGTTGTATTATGTAGATTATAAGAGTGGGCAGCCTGACGAACCTGAATCTGATGCCATTATTCTTAACCGGATGGGTGATTGGTGCAGCTGAGTTGAAAACTGTATATTGTTTTAGGTTTTGATTGCAGAAAATGAACAATGGAAAGTATTACAAATGGAGGAGATACAAGGATGGAATTAATGGCGTATGCAATTTATAATTGCAAGTTGTTTGCGATACTTGAAATGCACAGACACCCTTTGTGATGGCAGTTTGTCTGTGAATTACCATGAAATGCAATTTATGTTAGTAATTACCATGACCTTTGCGACAAAGGAGAAAAAGAGGATTTCAGGGCTTGTTTCTTACATTTTCATTTTAAGCTTACCCAGGGTTGGGCTTGGGGAAGCGTTTGGGCTATTCCGAACCCGTTCCGTTGTTGCTACCAACTAGTTTTTGAACCCATGACTTAGTGGTCCGCCAAACTCTAACCGTTGAGCTGAGTTTTCTTGCATGATTCGTCTCACTTTTTTTTTGTTTTATTCATTGTGAAACGATAGATTGATTTTTTGTTTTGAAAAATTAAAAATTGAATGCACTAGTTTAGTGGTCTGAATAGGTTAAAAAAATGCCTAGGAGAATTATAATCCAAAAACATGATTAATTTAATTCATGGATCACACACATTTTAGGGTCTTTTTTTACTTATTTGTTCATGAAAGCTTGGTGTTACCTATGCTAAGCTAAGCACCCATTGTTCTGTTTTACCTACTGTCATGAATTTTGCTTTGACTGCTTATTCCATTCCTTCAAGGAGGAGTTTATCAAAGTATTTTCAGTCTCAGATACAATGTTAGTAGGGAGAATAGAAACCGTGACCAGTACACTGATATGTATAATTTGAGTAGAGGGGAGGAGAAGAACAGGAAAGGTTTGGTTGGCTGCAATCTTTTTTCATCCTTCATTAAAATTGTAAATGACTATATAATAGTCTGACAATGAGGAAATGGAAACAACAATCCTAGGAACATAACTGCCCACTAAGATGAACATGCTCATCATGGCTTATTTGAAAGAAATAGTTACAACTAATCAATAACTCCTTAGCCAACTCAAGCCACATCCAAGAGTTTGTGTAACTGCTCCAAGAGTAGTAGCACGTATCATTCCTCCCTCACTTAAGGGTCCTTGACCGCAAGGATAAAATTAGGATAGGGCTTGGAAAAACGCCATTCGTTCTCCCATGTTGCATCTTTGAGTAATGCCCCTCTCCACTAGGGCTGAAAACCGAACCGACGGTTCGGTTTTTCACCTAAACCGAACCGACGGTTCGGTTTTTCACCTAAACCGTGAACCGAACCGACTTAGGTCGGTTTTAAAATTTTCAAACCGAAACCGAACAGACCATTAACAAAACCAATCCGAAACCGAACCGATTCTAATTTATGCAAACCGTAACCGAACCGAACCGACTAAAATCGAACCAAAACCGAAATAAAATCGAACCGAACCGAATATTTAAACATATTATATTATTTATATATAAAAATAAAATATTTTTATATATAAATAATATAATATATTTAAATATTCGGTTCGGTTCGGTTTGGTCGGTTAAAATCACATAGAAACCGAAAATCGAACCGACCACTTCGGTTTTGCATTTTTTAAAACCGAAACCGATCCGAACCGAATTTAAACCGAACCAATCGGTTCGGTTTTGATCGGTTCGGTCGGTTTGATCGGTTTTTTGTTCAGCCCTACTCTCCACTTCACTAAGATTTCAGACTTAGGTCGATATTTTCCTTTACGAATGACACGTCGGTCCATGATAGCTTCAGGTTGAGGAAGAATAACAGAGTCATTTGCAACTTGAGGAAGTTCAATAGAGGCTGGAGGGACTGGTCCCAAATGCTTTCGCAATAAACTAACATGGAACACATTATGAATTTGAGAACCTGGGGGAAGAGCCAACCTGTATGCCACAGTACCCACCTTCTCAACTATTTGATATGGGCCGAAAAATCGAGGGGCGAATTTCATGGAGCTTCGAAAAGCCACAGAAGATTGTCGATATGGTCGAAGCTTTAAATACACAAAATCTCCAATATCAAAAGAAACCTCTCGTCGGTGTTGATCGACCTGGCATTTCATTCGATCTCGAGATAGCAAAAGATTATGACGTAACTCGCGTAAAATGGTATCGCGATCACGTAGATACTCATCGACGGCTTGGACTTGAGATGTGCCTGGGACATAAGCCAATGGGGTCGGAGGTGGAATGCCGTAAACAACCTCGAAGGGTGTCATTTTGGTGGAGGAGTGAACCGTAGTGTTATAACTAAACTCAGCCCAAGGAATCCACTCAATCCATTTCCTTGGTTGATCACCTGCAAAGCACCTTAAATATTGCTCTAAGGTCCGGTTTACCACCTCGGTTTGGCCATCAGACTGTGGGTGATAACTTGAACTCATGCAAAGTTTGGTTCCCTGCAATTGAAGCAATGCTTGCCAAAAGGCGCTGATAAACACCTTGTCCCGATCACTAACAATAGATGTGGGAATGCCATGGAGACGGATTACATTTGCAACAAATGACTTGGCGACGGTGATTGCCGTAAATGGGTGCTTCAAAGCGACAAAGTGGGCATACTTCGTTAATCGATCAACAACTACCATGATGACGGTATGCCCATTAGATGGTGGTAGACCTTCGATAAAGTCCATCGAAACATCGTTCCATACTCGAGTAGAGACTGTCAATGGTTGGAGCAACCCAGCAGGCTTCATACAATCAGTCTTGTATCGTTGACAAACAACATATTGTTGCAAAAACTCTTTCACCGACCTGCGCATATTAGACCAGAAAAAACTTTGCCTAATGCGAGAAAGAGTTTTGTGGAACCCAAAATGGCCACCTGTGGGTGATGAGTGGCAGTCCGCAAGCACTTGTTGAATTAAGGTGGAGGTGGGGCTCAAGTATACTTTGTCATTTTTGAACCAAACACCATCACGTTGGACTAACTGGTGATGTGTTTTGACAGAGTCAGCATAAAAGGAATCATGTTGGACTTCTCTTTGTAGAATCGGCCACCAATCTGCATTTGGCATTGAAATGGATAAGAATTGAAACTCAATTACACGTGATAAAGAGTCGGCCCCTTGATTCTCGGATCCTTTTTTATACTCAATTTTGTAGTCATAACCAAGTATGTTTGGAAGCCATCGGGTTTGTGCCGGAGTAGTGATCCGTTGTTCAAGCAAATATTTAAGACTCTTTTGGTCGGTACGGACTGTAAATGGTTTCCGAGAAAATAAGGGCGCCATTTCAGAATCGATTTGACGATAGCCAACATTTCTTTCTCGTAGGTGGACAAGGCTAAAGCAGATCCCTTCAAAGCTTCACTGAAATAAGCTATAGGCTGATTTTTTTTGGGAGGGAATGGCACCGATTCCGGCTCCACTTGCATCGCATTCGATCACAAATTGTTGGGAAAAATCTGGAAGACATAGGACTGGTGGTGATGTCAATGCCTCCTTTAATTGTTTGAACGCTTCCTCGACTGCCTCATTCCATTTAAATCCTTCTTTGGACAATAGTTGATGTAGAGGAGCAGCAATGCACCCAAAATTACGGATGAACTTTCGGTAGTAGCCCGCTAACCCGAGGAATCCGCGTACTCCCTTTGCTGTTGTTGGTGTAGGCCATTCAAGGACTGCTTGTATTTTGGTTGAGTCGACGGCCACTCCTTGTTATGAGATAATGTGGCCCAAGTAGTCGACCTGTGCAACACCGAACCTGCATTTGGATTTTTTTGCAAACAAACTAGTACTCGATAAGATAGTTAATACTGTCTGCAAATGTGAGAGATGAGCCTCCCAGGATTTAGAATACACCAATATATCGTAAAAAAAGACTAAAATAAATTTTCGAAGATAGGGACGAAAGATGTCATTCATGAGACTCTGAAAGGTTGCAGGTGCATTGGTAAAACCAAAAGGCATCACAAGGAACTCTTAATGCCCTTCATGTGTGCGAAAGGTTGTTTTTGGAATGTCCTCCTCTAGTACTCGAATCTGGTGATAACCGGCCCGTAAATCCAACTTGGAGAAGAATTTGGCTCCATGAAGTTCATCTAGAAGCTCATCGATCATAGGGATTGGATATTTATCTTTGATTGTTATGTTGTTCAAGGCCCGATAGTCTACACAAAACCGCCAATCGCCATCCGCCTTTTTCACTAAGAGAACCGGTGAAGAGAACAGACTATTACTAGGTCGTATCAAACCAGATTGCAAAAGCTCCTTCACCATTTTCTCTATTTCAGTTTTTTGATAGCAAGGGTATCGATAAGGTCGTACACTTACAGGTTATTTGTTTGGCTGCAATGGAATTCGATGGTTATGAGACCGCAATGGAGGCAATCTGGTGGGTGGTTCAAATATTTGGGAAAATTTGGCTAGGAGACGGTCGATGTCGGGTGAATATGAATGTGGTTGGGTTTTACTATCAGATGGAATGATTTGAAGAAAAAGTCCAGTACTTTGTTGGCTGTTGAATTCTTTATCTGTTAAAGCTTCAATGCCATCACGTTTCAATCCGTGGAAAGTGTGAGAAGTTCCTCCAGCCTTGAAGGTCATGGTAAGATGCTTATAATCTGTCTCGATAGGTCCGAGAGTTTCGAGCCATTGGACGCCCAAGACTAATTGACATGCTAGTAGTCTGCTGTGATGGAATGGCCTTGGACGTTGATGGTGAGCGCTTGACACTGCTCAGCACATTCAATCATTTCTCGGTTGGCCACCATAACTTGAAATTCCTTGTCCCGAACCACTGGTATCCCATACTTAGTGACTATAGCTTGATCAATGAAGTTGTGAGTGCTGCCACCGTCGATGAGCACTGTCACAATCTTGTTTCTTAGCTTGTCGAGGACTCGCATTGTTTGTGGATGATTAGTACCTGCAATTGCATGGAAGGAGATTTCTGGCATTGCTTCTTGATGTTCTGGCTGTTGGCGCGTGTCGCTGTCATCATTAGAGCTCGAAGGAGGTGAATCTTCGATCATGAACAGTTGTGGGCGTTCGCAGCGATGGGGTGGAACAAACTTCTCATCACAAAAGTAACATAGCCCCTTCTCACGACGTTCCCTTGCTTCTTGGTTGGTGATTCGACAAAAAGTTGTTTGAGCCGAATTGGGGCTCGGATTCACACGTTGGGATGGTGGAGGACCTAGTATACCGGTAGTTGGGTTAGAAATCGCCTTTGATGCCACTGGAGTTGTTGGAGAGCGAAAGGTTTGACTCGGTTTCTTGTGTACTTGATTTCGTTCCTCGACAAGCCGAGAGACGCCTATGGCATCCGCCAAGGTACAAGGTTGTTTAATTTTAACATCGAGGCGAATGTCATCTCGAAGTCCCGCAATAAAACAACCAATGAGAAAAGTTGCTGGCAATCCATCAACTTGGTGGGAAAGCTTTTCAAAAGCTTCCTGGTAAGCTGCTACAGTTGTGGTTTGCTTCAGCCGAGACAGTGCTTCCGATGGGTCTTCGTAATCAGTCGGACCAAAACGGAGATGTACGGCCTTGGTGAACTCGTCCCACGTTAGTGGTCCACGAAATTTTGTCAACCATCTGTGCCATTGGAGGGCAATGCCTTCTAGATGGAATGATGCTAACTGAACTTGCTGATCTGGTGCAACATTTTTGAAGTCAAAGTATTGCTCTGCTTTGTAAACCCAGCCAGTTGGGTCATCACCATTGAATTTAGGGAATGACAATTTCAAGTGTTGATGATGGTAACCATGGTTGGTGTGAGAATTAGAAGCATGTGGCGAGTGTGAGGATGCTCCAAGGGCAAATGGGTTGATTTCAGGATGTGTAGTGTTTGTGCAATTAGAGACTCGAAGAGCTTGAAGCTCTGTTAATACCGTTTGTAAGACATCATTAACTTGGTCGAAGCTTGACTCGTGTCGGGCTAAGATTTCATTGACCTCATTGTGGAATTCCGCATTTGTTTTGCCGCGGGTGTCCCTGGTCGGAACCACGCTCTGATACCACTGATATGTATAATTTGAGTAGAGGGAAGGAGAAGAACAGGAACGGTTTGGTTGGCTGCAATCTTTTTTTCATCCTTCATTAAAATTGTAAATGACTATACATAATAGTCTGACAATGAGGAAATGGAAACAACAATCCTAGGAACATAACTGTCCACTAAGATGAACATGCTCATCATGGCTTATTTGAAAGAAATAGTTACAACTAATCAATAACTCCTTAGCCAACTCAAGCCACATCCAAGAGTTTGTGCAACTGCTCCAAGAGTAGTAGCACGTATCATACCTTGCGTGCTCCATAATTAGAAATTTAATGATCATAATACCTACTCCAAGATGAAGAAATTTAATTAGAAGTCCAAGTTTCGATTTGGTTCTCAGTTTTGTTAAGAATAGGGCAGTGATCTTGATTGAATAATAGGAAGCTACAAGAGGTCAGGCCAAATAAGTGATATGGTTGTTAGAGATTCTGCATTAGGCTTTTGTGGTTGTTTGCCAAGACTCCCGCTCGGCCAATTATGTGATGGCATCATCTCCCTTTCTAATTCCTTTTGGATATTCGTTAATATAGTCTTCCTTTCAGGTGTACTACTACTTCATTTCCTATTTGCTTTGGAAATTTTCAAGACCAAAAGGCATCAAAGAGCCGTTCTGGCTAAAAAAGGGTAAATAAATTTAGTGAAACCAGAAAATAATTGTTTGGCACAGTGGTACCAACACACTACATAACCAACCTCCTGTCTGCACCTATCTCGGTCAGATTTCATAAGAAACACCTTCAAAATGAAACACATTCTTAGGATATACTCAGCTTAGTTGTTGGTTATATGAGTAAAAAAACAATCACACATGATTGCCTTTATGGAAAAATGCGTAATCTAAATTTTGTAAAAAAAAAAAAATGCTACAATGGTAAACTAAACCCCCTATACAGTATATGGATTTGCAAATTTCATCTCATGTTGCAGTATAATTTGGCATATGTGAGATGAAACCGAGTTTTCGTAAATTTGACATGGATGACTCAGAAACATATCTTCTTAAAGCATAACAGATAGTCAGTTACAAATACCCTGTGCAACACACTATGCACTAGGAGTCGTGGATACATATTCAAGAAGCTTTTCATCTTGTTCGAACTCAGCCATGTCTTCATCTAACATGTTCACCCATGCTTCTATGCCATCTCCGGTCCTTGTATCCATCAATATAATAAGATCCCTACAAGGAAAACCACTTATGCTTACCCATGTAGGTTTTCCCCAACCAAAGTCAGCTTCGTACCAAGGAAACCTACACCAACTACTGAATATAGCCAAACCCGTCTCACCTTTGGCAACTCCTGCTAGTCCACCCAAGAACGATTCCAAGTAGGCATTACCACATAGTATTCTTCTCAAATACTTGCCATCAATTTTACTTATAGCATCCCTGAGCTTGCTTACAAGTATGTGAGGCTCTTTCTTGCTATCCAAATCCTGACTTGCCGTGAAGGTTGATCCAAATACATTTCCTAAGGTGTTCTCAAGTCCTTCAACCTTAAATGGTGGATCCATTCTCCTCCGAAAGTTGACTGCATGTATTGCTACATATTCCTTCAAGAGTCCATTTTTAGCTCGAGTTGATTCCATAAAACGCTTCCATATCAAGGCTGACACGGCTTCAATGCGTGTGGGATATGAGACATGTGAGCTATTAGCCCCCGTTGCCCTTAGGGATGCTATCTTTGATGCATCAAATACAAACCTTTTGGTTACAATCTTTCCTTTACCTCTATGAATGAATGCGGATGGAATGTAACCAAGTAAATCTCTCTGAGGGAAAATAGAGGAGAGCTCAGAGATGGGAAGGATTTCTTCTTTACAATTGTGAGTTTTAGCAGCCCAACAATTGATGAATTTGCTCATTGAATAAGCATCAGAAATCTTATGTGACAAGCACACACATATTATTATCCCTCCACAATCAAATACATTGACTTGGATGGCTAAGAGTACTTTGGACCCAAACTTAGGTCCATGTGCAGTATCAGCATCATCAAAATGGGGTTCATCACATGGTGAGAACATTTTTAGTACATCAGCAACATTTGGTTGCACAATCACTTCTGATAATAGACCGCTGACACGAGCTTCTACATAGTTAGCACCTTCATCATTGCAGTCGACAGAGGCATTACCATTTATCCTCCCTGCTAACGGGTAGAAGCTAGTTAATGTTTCTGATAGAGATCTCTTTAGGCGACAATGTAAACCAGCGTTTTCAATGTCATTAGGACTGTTGTTAGCATAGAAAAGGAAGATAGGAATATAAAATGGAGGAGCAATCTGATCAAGGAAGCAGAGGTTGAAGGTTTTAAGGTAAGGAGGAGTTGGAGAGGCTGGCTTGATGGACTCTCTTGAGATAACTTGAACCTTCATCTTAGAGTTAAGGAGACAACTTTAAAATGCACTTTGTGATGCCAAACATTAATATTAGTTTCAAATTTTATATACACATCTGCTTGGCTTCGACTTGCTGGATTTGAAAGGGACATGACATATCATTATATCAATCGATAAAAACTATTAAGTTCACCAGAGGACTGATCATAACATTTATTTGTATTTGATGAACCTGAGGTGGCATGAATGGCTATTTTTAGTATTAAATCCTCAAAAACAATGGAACAATCCTCTTTTTGAAAAGTAAATGTACCTATCTAGGCATCTTTAACCTTGTTTCTTCATTGGAAACTCCTATCTCTGTCAAGCAAATGCTGTCCCTTATATCACTAAGAAACTGATTTGCTGGTTCAAGCATATTCTTTTCACAAAAACTGTACAATTTTTTATGAACATGATATTATGTTAACCGGAAGAGACAACAACGTGAGATGATGGCAACGATGACAAAAGGTTGTTCAATCACCATTTGGGCTAATGGAGAGCCTCGGCATTTACAGACAGTCTGGAATAAATCCAGCATTGCCCCCACTATAACTGTGGCTTTCAAATGCCCACAAACTGCCAGCAACCAGAGAATAAGCTAAAGAGACTGATTGTATCCCATTTTTTTCGAAGATAATTTTGTTTTCTAGTTTTCAAATGTTTGACAGATAAACAATTATACTCGTGAACATTCAACCGGCTTAGGAAATATTTGGATTGTTGTTGTTATTGAGTATTTATTCAATTAACTTTGTTGTTTGTTTTAGTCCCTAACCCGTATCTATGTTGTTTGATCTTATATCAGTTACATGTTAATAAAGTAATCAGAAGTTTTATCATGAATAAAACACCTATTTGAAAAGAATTTCATTTGGTAATATGAACACCTTATTGTAACTTATATTGAATAGGGATCAGAAACTCGATGCATGTGTATGTCCCATCTAGTTGTACTATTTGAATTTCATTCATTGTCTTCACTCTTCATGTCTTAATGGCTTCATGATTTATAATAAAGAGTAACCCATTCAGAGCTTAAGCCTGTATAAGCATTTGGTTTAATAGTGTCATACTATTTGAGTTTCATTCATTGTCTTCACTCTTCATGTCTTAATGGCTTCATGATTTATAATAAAGAGTAACCCATTCAGAGCTTAAGCCTGTATAAGCATTTGGTTTAATAGTGTCAATTTTTACCTCAATAATGGAATGGATTACAAGGTTTTGGATCCTTTTTAGAGCAAAAATTTTGCTAACCTTGAATGTACTTATCTTTTATTCCCCAAAAGAGTGATCTTAACAAAGTCAAAATTTAAGGAAGGAATAGACATGATTAAAGAAACTACTGATCCACCGAACCAACAAGGCAAAGGTCAAGACCAAAAATCAACATTTTCGCGTAAACTCCAGCGCATCAAGAAGGATAAAGTTGACCCATCCCTAGACAAATAATGAGCCAAAGCGCGAAAGTAGCCATAAAGAAATTCGAAGTAAAGCCCAAGACGACCACAACTGGACTAAAAAGGAGCAAACAACACACAACAAGTCGACACGATAAACTAAAGAAACACACAAAAAAGAAAAAGCGAAGTTCTTTTCATTAACAATACCACTCTGATACATCTGGAAAAGAAGATGAAGGGGTAGGAGAAGAAATGGAGGTAACCACAGGATCATCAGCTATATCACCTACGGGAGAAGGCGAAGGTCTCTCTTCAACCACTGGGGCGCTTGAAGGGAGAGGAAACAATGACTCTTCAACCATTGGGGTAGCTTCTTCACCATCATCTTCAAAAGGTTGATCAACCAAGTGGCTGTACTCGGATAAATCTGCGCCGAGCCCCTCGATATAGTAAAAAAACTCACCCCGTCCATCAACAACTCGCTTCCAATCTTTGGCTTCGACAATGCGGAGCCTGTCCTTGGTAGTAGCGAGTTCATTTTTGGTCACGGCATGTCGTCTCTTAGTGATGGTAAGCATAACAAAAGTATTTGCCTTGACCTCGTCGAGCGCAGTCGTCAACTGTTCCACCCGCCTCTCAGCGATATCGCGAATAACAGATTGTTCAATCTCAAGACCAGAAGCCTCATCATAAGCTGCCTTCTCAGCGGATAACTCCTTCTCCAAATTACGTAGACGGGCACGAACCCCATCAAACTTGGCTTTCAAGGACTCAAGCTCAGCAGCAGATTTATCTCGCATATTTTCCGCCTCAATCAACGAAGTCTGAGCAACCCTGGCAAGTTTCTCTGACTCTGCGCATTGCGCTCTCAACACGTCGAATTGGGAAAGAATATGAGAAAACACCGGCAACAATGTTGCCGACCTTCTATCCAAAGAAACCACCTGATCACGACCGGTTCGATAGACCGGGCCCATCACCCCTGCATTATCTGCTCAAGACAATGATCAAGGTGATCACATGGATCCATTACGAGCATCGAAGGTCTTTCGACTGATCGTCTGTGTCATTCATTTATCAACCTGCACGCACCATCTTACACGTCAAGCTGAGTGAACCAACAAAACTTGCCATCCGACTTGATACAGATATTTTTTGGGTCAGACTCAGTCCAGCCAACCCATGGATGAAGAACACGAGGATCCGAAAGCACTGAGGAACCACCCCCAACAGCAGGAAGAATAGAAGAAATTAATAGCAGTGACAATGGAAAAGCCGCTTTACCCTCCCCTCGAGGAGCAACCATAACAGGAGCGGGACTAGTAGTGACGGTGGGAGCAGGAAAATCTAGACGGGCAGGAAAATAAAATAAGAATCTGACCGCATCACTGACATCAATAGAAGAAGAAGGAGGAGAGTGAACCTCAAAACTTTGACCACCACCACCAACATCTTTAGACTGCTCCACCGCTAACTGAAACATTTTATCATCAATAGCTCGGGGATCATTGTTAGACAACTCAGCAACGTCTGAAGCACCATAGGCAGAAAGAAGCATCTTTTCATTATCATCCAACGGGTGAGTAATCTCTATCTCGCTCCTCTCCAACACCAGCCTCATTTCCTCAACCTCCTCAAGAGATTCACGATCTCTATTATGACATCTTCGCAGGAAGGACTTGGATGAGAGGTACCCTCCATAACATCCTGACCAAGACTCGGACGAGATGCAGTCCGAGCAGAACCACGAGTAGAAAGTCATTTCTTCCTCGAAACCCAACTAGGATCTATCGACAATCGCTTCGACAGACTAATGGGTCTCGCAAGTTTTCTTTTTCTGGAAGCTGGAACTGCGACATTAACAGGAGCATCGAGATTCGTAACACACATGTTTGAACTCACTTCCCAATCAATGCTAGCACGACTAACACCAGCACGAGCAGCGCGAATAGCAATATCCTCAACACGAGACTCAGTAAGCAAGACCCTCTTCGCTTCGTTCATAGTGTACAAACCACTAGGATCCAGGATGTCCTCGGAAAGAAATGCCTCCACAGGAAATCAGGGAAGCTTTAAGAATCGGTCACGGATCCTCTACTCCTCCACAGTTTACTGTAGATTCTTCCGTTTATTGGGAACTTGGAATGATCGAAAAATCAGACGACTTCGCAGTTGGAAGTAGCCAGAGTTAGCAGAAGCATAAAACTAAGAGCTTGACCAATCACAGATGTCATCATTAAGTTTCTCGAAGCAAACAGGAGAACGGAGGAAGCAAATATCCTTGGTCACCAATAGACCAACCACCGAATGCAAAACTCTCACAGTCAAAGAAATGTTGAACAAAATAATCATCGTGTAAGAGGAAACCATTACTTTCCAACCATTAGGACCCATTTGAGCAGGAAGAATGCTCAATAAGTCCAGATACTCCCAAAACAGCCCTGAAACTAGAAACCGAAAGCTAGAAGAAAACATGCACGGATACAATGCGATGTACCTAGACCTTGGATTACAAGGGCTGTCGTTCTACCTAGGCAAGATAATCTCGAGGTCGGGCGAAAGATTGTAGTCAGAACAAAGACTGTCCAGCGTCGCCTGAGAAGCTTTCTTGGAAGAAAAAATGAGCTTCACAAATAGCTAGCGACTTACTACTTAACTTATCACCAACGGACATCGTTAAGGAACATAAGAGAAAAAAGAACGAAGAAAGCAAAGGAATAAACGAACTCTAATTTCAATGATAGCATAAAGAGGGAAAACAAATTCGTCACATCCACTTTATAAAGCTGAGCAATGAAGGGAGTGCTCATGGGACAACATGTTTGAGATATGATGGCTACGTGAAATCCCAAAAATGTGCGCAAAAACGAACGGGCAAACAAATAATCGAGACATCAGCCCGCAAAAAATTACTGACAACATTAAATACAAGGCATTGATGGAATTGAAAGATAAACCGTCACAATTTTAGTGGCCACATCAGCATACCCACTAAGGGATGGAGTAGTTAATGATACATCAAAATAGACCGATCATCGCGGTCATACACGAGGCAGAGAACATTCATCGCGAGGATATAACATCCCATCTACTGGGCCAGCTCGAAAAACCCAAGAAGAATAAAGCCGACCACAGAGGTCCAGACAATGCCCACTATAAGAAGATATAATCAAAACCCGAATCCAGACCCAAACAAATCAAAGCTCAAATCCAGGCCCGACGAGTTGCACCAAAAAGAGTCGTGGAGGGAGTTACGCCTCCACGGACGCATCTCCATCAAGGAGGAGACAATCACGAGAAACATCTCCTTCTGTTGCACCTCACATGCTTAAGTCACGTAGAGAATTAACTGCGACTATTATAAAAGGTAAATGGAACATTCAACACAGACATGCAACTTTAACTGAGTTTTGTCCAGATTTACTTCATTCTTTAAGCAAAGTTGTTGACTTAAGCATCAGAATGTCTTTTGCCACCAAAAAAATGGTCCTTGGCAGTTTAACATTTATTTTGCAGGTCAAACTCACACGAAGATGATTTTTTGACACATTAGCTTCCACATTGTTTCCACTCAAATTATTATATACAAGTTTGTGTCAATACTTTTTGCTCACATATCATTATCACATAAACAATCTCTACTTGCTTCACGTGTCATTGTAATAGCTTCAAAATGACACAATTTCTTTTACTATTTGGTGATTGTTATTCTCAGCTTTTGACACTTTTCTTGCTCTATTGGCTGTATTTGGCTGCTAAGGTTCTTCACATTTTAAGCAGTCTATTAAACAATCTTATGTTTGTATACACAGTAAGTTAGTGTGTACAATGTGATGAATAGTTTACATTCAAGCTATCAGTTTTGAGGAAGACTCTGCTTCCATGTGAATATTATGAGTCTGCCACCCCAAGAAAACCCACCCACCCACACTATAAATAGAACGGATACACTATTCTAGCTTATAGGGAACTCTATAACACCTAAAGAAATGGAGTTTTATAGTTGCCTTCTTTGCTCTTAATTTGTTTAGCTTGATCTGTACCAATGTCTTTCTCTTCTTTGCTCTTTGGTTTTCAGATGATAGAAGAAAGCTTTCTTCCAACCATAACACTGCACTGATAATGCTTGATTGCAGCCAAACTGATGAGGAGGTTTCCTTAGCTCAGATACATGCCCTGCCCACGGTTGCATGGCATGGTTCGATTGGCTCTGATCAAGTATTTCAAGCAGAGTTGTAGAGGGATATCATAGAGTATTTCAACAGTAAACGTATGTATATGCATTATATAGAGTAGTTAAGCGATTAGTTAGAATAAGAAGTGTACTCTACTATGTACTGTTTGTGGTTACGTCGAGCATATGCATGCCATATTATTTGGAATGTGATTCAAACTTCCACACAGAGGTGTCCATTGTCTCACAATTAAAATGAAACCATTACTTTTCAACCATTAGGACCCATTTAAGCAGGAAGAATGCCCAAGAAGTCCAGATAATCCCAAAACAGCTCTGGAACTGAAAACCGAAAGCCAGAAGAAAACATGCACGGATACAACGCGATGTACCCAGACCTTGGATTACAAGGATTGTCGTTCTACCTAGGCGAGATAATCTCGAGGTCGGGCGGAAGATTGTAGTCAGAACAAAGACTGTCCAGCGTCGCCTGAGAAGCTTTCTTGGAAGAAAAAATGAGCCTCACAAATAGCTAGCGACTTAACGCTTAACTTATCACCAACGGACATCGTTAAGGAACAGAAAAGCAAAAAGAATGAAGAAGGCGAAGGAATAAACAAACGACTCTAATTTCAATAATAACGTAAAGAGGGAAAACAAATTCGTCATGTCCCCTTTATAAAGCCGAGGGAATGTTCATGGGACAACGTGTTTGAGATATGATGGCTACGTGAAATCCCAAAAATGTGTGTAAAAACGATCGGGGCAAGCAAATAATCGAGACACCAGCCTGCAAAAAGTTACTGACAACATTAAATACAAAGCAATGATGGAATTGAAAGATAAACCGTCATGAATTTAGTGGCCACATCAGCATACCCACTAAAGGAGGGAGTAGCTAATGATACATCAAAATAGACCGATCATCGCGATCATACACGTGGCAGAGAACATTCATCGCGATGATATACCGTCCCATCTACTGGGCTAGCTCGAAAAACCCAAGAAGAATAAAGCCGACCACAGAGGCCCAGACAATGCCACTATAAAAAGATATAATCAAAACCTGAATCAAGACTCAAACGAATCAAAGCCCAAATCCAGGCCCGACACGAGTTTTCTCATAAAAAAGAGAAACGTTGTACCAAAAAGAGTCGTGGAGGGAGTTACACCTCCACGGACGCATCTCCATCAAGGAGGAGATAGTCACGAGAAACATCTCCTTCCGTTGCGCCTCACATGCTTAAGTCACGCAGAGAATTAACTGTGACCGTTATAAAAGGTAAAGGGAACATTCGACACAGACATGCAATTTTAACTGAGTTTTGTCCAGATTTATTTCCTTCTTTAAACAGAGTTGCTGACTTAAGCATCAAAGTGTCTTTTGCCAACAAAAAGGTGGTTCTTGGCAGTCTAACATTTATTTTGCAAATTAAACTCACTGGAGGACGATTTTTGGACGCATCAACTTCCACATTGTTTCCACACAAATTATTATCTACAAGTTTGTGTCCATACTTTTTGCTCACATATCATTATCACATAAACAATCTCTACTTGCTTCACGTGTCATTGTAATAGCTTCAAAATGACACAATTTTTTTTACTATTTGGTGATTGTTATTCTCAGCTTTTGACACTTTTCTTGCTCTTTTGGCTGCTAAGATGCTTCACATTTTAAGCATTCTATTAAACAATCTTATGTTTGTATACACAGTAAGTTAGTGTGTACAATGTGATGAATAGTTTACATTCAAGCCATCAGTTTTGAGGAAGACTCTGCTTCCATGTGAACCCCAAGAAAACCCACCCACCCACACTATAAGTAGAACAGATACACTATTCTAGCTTATAGGGAACTCTATAACACCTAAAGAAATGGAGTTTTATAGTTGCCTTCTTTGCTCTTTGTTTATCTTGATCTGTACCAATGTCTTTCTCTTCTTTGCTCTTTGGTTTTCAGATGATAGATGAAAGCATTCTTCCAGCCATAACACTGCACTGATAATGCTTGATTGCAGCCAAACTGACGAGGTTTCCTTAGCTCAGATACATGCCCTGCCCACGGTTGCATGGCATGGTTCGTTTGGCTCTGATCAAGTATTTCAAGCAGAGTTGTAGAGAGATATCTTAGAGTATTTCAACAGTAAACGTATGTATATGCATTTTATATAGAGTAGTTAAACGATTAGTTAGAATAAGAAGTGTACTCTACTATGTACTGTTTGTGGTACTTCGAGCATATGCATGCCATATTATTCAGAATGTGATTCAAACTTCCACACAGAGGTGTCCATTGTCTCACAATTAAAATGAAATGGTGTTTTAATTCACATTCCAGAAATTTCAGTGTGCATGCTTACATAGTCATATGTTCAGCTAAACTGCCTTAGATTGATTTCTCAGTTTTTTATTCATCTGTGAGACTAAGACAACTAACCTATGTCATTCCACTGGCAGAACTGTTGGAGATCTGTGTGATGTTGTGATAACAAACTACCAACCGGCCTAATGAACAAGTATTATGAACATCTATGTGGCATTCAGAGTTTTGAACAAATATGGAATCGGTATAATGTTGTATTCAACAGGTGAAGTTGCCAAAGGAGCTGTGGTCGAGTGGTTAAGGAGTTGTGGACTTGTTCCACAGGTCCTTGCTTCGAGACCCACTGGAGGCATCTTTATTTCGGGGTGATATTCGACCCGTAGGTCGCATCTCGGGAGTAGGTTACGGATCCTATGCTGAAATAACCGGCTTGCCTTTCAAAAAAAAAAAAAAAACAGGTGAAGTTGAAGAAGACTGTCGTTTAATTGTTGTTCGATTCAAGACCAATGATTTGCTTGGTCACAGTATTGGTTGATGTATTTGTTTAGCATATTTGCTTAGTGTCTATGGTCTTGGTTATCTTCCATTTTGCTAATTTGATTTTGCGTTAGGAGCTTGTTAAACGGGTGGCATGCTTCTTGCTTTTATCTTTTTAGCCATAGAGTTTACTTTTTAGTAGTTCCTTGATCTTCTAACAAAATAGGCCCGGTAGCTTTAAACCCTGCATTCCTTTTGAAAAAGAAATTAGAAGACCCGCACTGTAAAGACAAATTCCGCGATCATTGGAATCACTAAACTTGGGAATGAAAGAAAAACTCGGGTTTATAGCATCTTCTACATTGTTCTTCTACTAGTACTGATACTTTTCAAATAAAAATCCAGACCTAACGGCATTAGGTAGTATTAATGGTGTTCTCTGTGCCAAAACGTGGTATTGAAGCCAAATGGCTTCGGTTGAGATGCCAATGCCCATATTGGAGATAACACTATTGAGTTGCGGCATTTTGGAACTCCTCACCCAAATGAGGTTTCCTTGGCCCAGAAACATGCCCTGGATGCTCATGGTTGCACGGCACTGCTTAAATGGTCAAAGCATTTTCTATCATACTATTTCAAGCAGATTTGTGTATGGGATGTCTTTGAGTAGTCCAACACTGAACTGTGTTGTGTAAATTATACTGATTTAGTCAAAAGAATGCAGTGGAATGAGCTAGTGCTTGTCGATAAACTGAGCATATCAGGAAATCTGGTTATTGTATTCTGACAAAGTATAGAGTAATTCAGATTCATACACAGATCCTCATTCTCATACATTGTTACTGAAATTGTGTTTCCCTTGTTCATTCTCATTCCCGGAGACTTTAATGTCCATGCCCAATATGTTTAGCAAAATGAGCCTTGGATCAATTTCAAAGTCTGGAATCAGCTATAATTCATCTTATGTGTAAAATTTGTGACTCTTTCCTTCCTTTTAATGGGGTCATCCCCAATTAACTCATCACATTCAGTGTTTTCAAGAAATATGGAATTGGAAAAGCAATGAATTAGCTAGGGAATTAGTTAATTTCAAGTAGTATACTACTTGTAGGTGTAGATGTTTGATTTCATTTTGTATAACACCAAGGCCTTTTGAAATAGACTCCAACAAATGATATTGAAGTTCATGGCCTCGACTGAGACTCGAGTGCTAAAGATGAAGGTAACATTATTATAATCGTCTTTTTTTTTTTTTTTGGAAAGCGAGCTGGGGTTTTTAGGATCCCCGAACCTTATATTAAAAAAAAATGATGATGATAAAGTTTACAATCGCTCATACGTTCACTTGTTTCGTCATTTACAAAACAAAAAACTTGCTTCAAAACTTCAACAAAGAACCTAATTAGTTCTAGATTCACCGTCTCCAGGTTAGGGAGTAACCTTGCAAAGTGTTATGCTACTAAAGTGGTGTTCTCCATGTTAGTGAATTATACGATTAGTAAGCCTTGTAGTGGTGTTTCTCCCTCTTGAGAGAGATTGTATTTGCATCTTCTTATTTTTAATTAATATAAAAGATAAAGGGTCCAACAATGATTCACCTCTACGAGAAGGAAAGTCATAACATGTAAAAGAATAGGAAAGTTACAATAGAAAAGTCAGGTAAAGAAGTAAAGTCAGAAAAAAATAGGAAAGTTAGAATAAGAAAGTCAAAATAGATAAAGAAGTAAAGTCAGAATAAAAAAATTAGAATAAGAGTCTATTTTGTATGGGCAAGAAGAAAAGTAAGCTTGTCCTCGGCTGCTTTATGACAATGATGGGACAAAGGAGATACATATCAAGAGGAGAAATGAGTTTGGCCGCATTATGATGACCCCAAAAGAGGCTTTCCGGATGATTTCTCATAAATTTCATGGAAGGAGCCTGGAAAATGAAGAAAGAAAAACGTATGAAGCAATTCCAAGATGATTTGAAGATGAAACAAATGAAGAATTCTGACACACCATCACCATCTATGGAGAGAATGAGGGAAGCCCAAGCTCGCTTGCAAACGCCATATATATCTTGTGCTCAGCGGACATGTTAAACCAGGGCAAAACAGTGACCCTAAGAGTGGTTTTGCTACTGTTGAGGACATTCCTGGTGGATTAACACCAACGTTGGGGGATAGGAAGGTTGATCATCCTATCCCATTTCAGTATTTTTTTAGCATGATAAAAATATGGTGTATAAGATGATGTATTAGTGTTCGAGGTGATCATCCTCACCAACTTCAGGCCATTTTCGACATCTTTATGACCATATAAGCGATTACATACCATTGTCACAGTTTTCAAATACTTACATGTCTGGTCGTACCTACCATTCTAAAATGTCTGAAATGTATTACTTCCAGTCAAACTATATCTCAGAAATTGCCAAAATTGACTATGGAATCATAAATTTACAAACTACGAAAAATATCAAAATTTCTATACATTAAGGATTATAATAGTTTTCGCTTGACCACGTTTTGTCTGTGTGGGGTGAATATATTTACATAATTCATTAGACTACCTTGTATATCGTATACATTTTTAATTTAGTATAACGTTTCTTATTATTTTTTCTCCTTGACCAGTTTTTCTTAGCTATTTTCTCTACATGGGGTGACTTACACCTGCATCTAATATTTTATATACTCGTAAGTCCTATTTATAATGTTAACCAAAAAAAATATATATATAACTATGATCAGTTCCAGGAAGGTGAAGTCTAGTGCATGTGGTATGCATGGATACTAATCCATACTATAAATATAACAACATATCAAGGTAGCTGATCAAGGTAATTCAAGAAATGGAGTTCTATAGTTGCCTTCTCTACTCTTTGCTTGTTCTGATATTTACCAATTGTTTTCTCTTTTTGCTCCTTTGGCTTTCAGATGACAGAAGGAAACTTTCTTCAAACCATAACAGTACTACACCAGCAACATCTGAACTTTTTTCCGAAATGGATGGGGTTTCCTTAGTGTCCATGGCTGTTCCCTGACTATGGTTGTGCCGTGCATCTTGAACAGTTATCGTCTTCAATGAAATGTATTTCAAAGGAGTTTGATTTGTTGGAGGATATCTTTTTCTGTAGTCGATCAATATGTTATTAAGCACTCCTGATAAGAGATTGCAGTCATGTTAGAATCTTACTAGTGCCATCCTTTGCTTAAGTGGTTACTCGTGTAATAACAATGGTTAAGATATTTGCGAAAAAAGCTACTTGAGAATATCATGGGAGCCAAGTTAGTGTACTAATGTTGTTGATCTTGCTGGGATCTATCGAATTCTGGACTCCAAAAGCCATGAATATATAGGCTTGGAAGTAAATGTTTTCCTATTTAGGATTATCTGATTTTTAGGAGTGCTGTGTTGAAGCTCCTATTTAATCTTGCAAGCTCATCTTCTTTGGCTGAGATAAAAGTGTATGCATATTTTACATGTTACGTTTATGCAGTTAGGAACACTAAATATAAGCTTCCAACCACTTTGAATCTATATCGTAAATATTAAACAGAATCAGGGACACCATACATAAAACTCCATGGTGACTCTAGACCTTGAAATCGATTCAAAACCCTTAACAGTTAAAGAACATGTGAACAATTTTACATTTGGAATTCCAAAACTTTAAATGAAATACCATTCAAGCTAAATTATGTGAGAACGGAACACCGTATTAACAGTTAGTATAATTGAACATGTTCTGTTCTTCCAAGTTTTTTTTTAATTGGGTCATTGACCCTTTTTATTTATGTATTAATTCATGCTCGAAGGCTACATGACCGACCTTATAGGTCCTAATAATCGGGCGAAAACTCACAAAATCCTAACTGGTGAGTCTCGAACCCGCAACCTCTCACAAGGAGAGTGGATGTCTGACCACTGAGCTACAATTGGTGCCCAAAATAATTAATCAATAACACAGACTATCAACTACCAAATACCAAGTGTAGTTAATGTTATTCTCCATTCCCATATATGTCAAACAGGAATGGTGATTCATTTTTAAATTATCTGGAGTTTCAGTGTGTGCCAAATGTTTAGCTAATAGGTGTAATATTGATTCGATGTCTAGTATCAATCTGTCTTCATTGTAAAGGTCTAGCTGTCTATTTTGACTTGAGAATCTATTGTTTTCACAATTTGGAATCCTAATTCAGACACAATCGACATTAGTTTATTCTTATATTGGAGGGTTTATTCAATTGAGATTTTCATCAATTCTTTTCTACTTGGTGATTTCTGTCAACAATATGGTTATGATGATTTTAAGCTCCCTCATCAAAGGCCTTCTCAATCCAAACTCTAATACAGGTCTCATCCTGCTAGAAAGTTTAAGTCCAAAAAACAATATGGACCTAAACAACTTCAGTCCAAAAACTATAATCTAGGGGTGGGCATCCCATCCCACAATCCCGATCATGTCCCGTCCGTATCTGGGATGGGATGGGATGAAGATTTTCAATCCCGCCAATCCCGAGCTAATTTTTTAATATTTATTAGTAATATTTTTATTTATTTATTTATTTTTATTCATATAAACTTACAGATGACTGACAGAAACTCATGGTGTTTGCCGTGGTAACAGAAATGTTATTTCAAGAAATAAATATTCATTAAGCAAGAGAAAGATAGCAGACTGTTGCTTGGATTCTCAATAAAAGTGGCTCCAATTATTTAACTTATAAATATTGATGATACTCAGGTGAAGATTAAAAATAAAAATTAACTAATAATACATATTCAACAAAAATTCAATCATATCAAAAAAGACATTATACTTTTAAAACAAAATTATTCTCTCCTTGATCTTCTTTATCACTCCCAGCTCCAAATTCAATTCAACATACAAACAAAGAAGGAAAATGGAGAGAAAGTGAGTGTTGATGAGGGAGTATGTGATCACTATTGCTTTTCCACAAGTGATGGGAACTCTTGTCTGTTTTAAGTCATTATTTTGTGTTTGTCTTTGTCTGTTCTGAGTTTGGGACTTAATAATTGCTAATTTGGAAGGTAGCCACCAAAATCCTATCTAAAGCACAAAAAAGCTCAAAGCTAAAAAGGGTTTTGCCTCCCAATAATTAATTGGAGGGATATATGTACATGTCTGCTCTTAACTATTTTCTTTCAAAGGTGTGAGTTCCTAGAATTCAAGGGAAAAATAAAATTTGAAAAGAGAAATGGACTGTTGATAAAATTGATTTATAATTTTGATCCTGGCATGGCACGTTTCTCTTTTCCAAAGTTACTTTACTGATTTTAGGAATGTTGGGTGTGCAACTAGATAAAAAATAAAAATTAACAATTATAAATAAAAATTAACTAGTAATAGAAATTTAGAATGGAACATTCAGGGGCGAAGCCAAGAATTTGAGATGCCCCAGACTGTAATTTTTTTTTTAAATTACAATATATGTATTGATGGTAAACCATTATGAATATGTTAGAGCATCACCAATAGGTCTATATTTCTTTCCATAACAAAAGATGAAATGTCATTTTGTCAAAAAACATGAATTTTGTTTCCCACAGTAATGAAATTGTAAAATCAGTTGGGAGGCCATCACAACGACACAATACTCTTAGTGGGTCCCATTTATCATGTCATTTTCTAAAAGTCAGCCCACTCGACTTCATTGTTAGAGGATTTAGTGGCTACCCTTATATTTACATGTCACATCTATATCTAATTATAAGAAAGTTATTTTTCACGCTCTTATATGATGATAATCTTCGCAACAGTCACAGGCAGCATGTTGATCCCGTCCTGAACCCGTTTGGGATGGGACGAGGTCGGGATGGGGTTTTTCTCATCATGTCTCATCCCGATCCCATATGAACGGGATGGGATAGGGATGGGTATATCTCGTCCCATCCCGTGCCCACCCCTACTATAATCAATATTATAGCCAGCCCAAAAAGCATGGTACGCATAAACCTAAGCCTACCAAGCCATTCAAGAAGTATCCAGCCCATACCCATTCAAAGTCCATTTGCTTTAAATGTGGTCGTCCTGGTCACTATGCAAAACAATTGCAGAACGACCCAAAAGATTCAAGAGCTTCAAGCTCTTGAAGATATCAAGAACATGTTTCTTCAAGCTCTTATGAACTCTGAATCAGATAATTCATATGAAGATCTTCAAATTTTAAATTTGAATTATTCTTCTGACTCTGATCAATCTGAAAAGATCATTGATGACGAATGCGCAGAGGCATGCCATTGTCATAACCTCCAAAGCGTAACATGCTTTCCAAAACGAAAGAATCCAGTATTCTTTTAGATTTTGTTGATCGTATTGAAGATCCTAAACTTAAGACAGAGTATCTTCAACGCATCAAAACAAATTTAACCACAAAACCAACCCCAGAGGTCATAAATCTATTTTATGATAACAAACAGATTATTGACAAATTTAGAAGATCTACATCTTCTATCCCTGTCAACTTATCTGATCTTCAGCAAGAAGTCAATCATATCAAAAAAGACATTATGCTTTTAAAACAAAATCATTCTCTCATTGATCTTTGTATCAATGGACTTCAAAATACGTCTTTACCTGATATACCCTCTTCTTCTGAAACTCCTGTAGAGATTACTCCTCCTTTTTTTCTTAATGAAATCAACAAAGTTACACATCAGCGATGGTTTTGCAAAGTAAACCTCGTTATCAATAAAGAGATTACTATCCCATGTAAAGCTCTTATTGATTCTGGTGTTGATCTTAACTGCGTTGTGGAAGGATTAATACCTACAAAATATTTTGAACTTACAAAACAAAAATTGTATACAACAACTAACTCCAAATTGACTATACAATACAAATTAACCAATGCTCATATCTGCCAAGATAAAGTTTGTATCAAACAAGATTTTTTGCTTGTACAAAACATGGTCCAAAAGATGATTCTTGGAACACCATTTTTTGCAGCAATCTATCTGTTCTCTGTTACAACATCGGGCATCAAAACCCAAATTCTTGGAACGTTGAGTTTCCTTTTCTTTACAAACCTGAAATTATAGAAATTAACAATATCAAAAATGATACTTGTTTTCTAATTTCATTTCTCAGAAACAACAACATTTGCAATCCCTTAAAGCAGACATTGCATTTAGACGCATTGATCAGCAAGTTCAAGATCCTAAACTCCAAACTCAAATTGTTCAATATCAGGAACATTTGACAAAGGAATTATGCTCTGAACTTCCTAATGCTTTTTGGCATCACCAACGTCATGTTGTTAGACTTCCTTATGAACCCACTTTCAAAGATTCAATGATTCCAACTAAAGCCAGACCGATTCAAATGAATTCTGAGCTTATGGAACATTGCAAAAAAGAAATCAAAGCCTTGCTTTCAAAAAACCTTATTAGGCATTCCAAATCTCCCTGGAGTTGTGCTGCCTTTTATGTTAATAAAGCAGCTGAATTAGAATGAGGCAGTCCTCGACTTGTTATCAATTATAAGCCTTTAAACCAGACTTTGCAATGGATTAGGTATCCTATACCTAACAAGTGAGATCTTCTTAAGAGACTGCACTCAGCCTGTGTATTTTCAAAGTTTGATCTTAAATCTGGATTTTGGCAAATTCAGATCCATCCCTTTGATCGTTATAAGACAACATTTAATGTTCCATTTGGTCACTTTGAATGGAATGTTATGTCCTTTGGCCTTAAGAATGCTCCTAGTGAGTTTCAAAATATCATGAATGATATTTTCTCCCCATTGTCAACCTTTACAATCGTGTATATCGATGATATACTTGTTTTCTCATAATCAATTCCAGCCCACTGGAAACATTTGTATCAATTTGAAAGAATTATCAAAGAAAATGGTTTAGTTCTTTCTCCAACAAAAATCAGTCTTTTTCAAACCAATGTCCGATTTCTTGGACATAAGATTTTTCATGGGACCCTCACTCCCATATATAGGGCAATTGATTTTGCAAACAAATTTCCAGATGAGTTAAAAGATAAAAATCAGCTACAAAGGTTTTTAGGATCTCTTAACTATGTTGCAGAATTTTACAAAGGCCTTAGTTTTATTAAAACCCTTGTTTGCCAGGCTTAAGAAAAACCGAAGCCCATGGACTGAAGCCCATTCCCAAGTTGTCCGACAAGTCAAGTCCAGAGTCAAACATCTTCTTTGTCTAGGGATTTTAAATCCAGAAGCCTACAAGATTGTAGAAACAGATGCGTCCAATTTAGGATACGGTGGTATTCTCAAACAATTGGTTCAATACCATTCTGGTATTTGGAACTCAGTCCAATTCAATTATTCCATAGTGAAGAAAGAGGTTTTGTCAATTGTCTTGTGCATCATGAAATTTCAATATGATTTAATAAACCAAAAGTTTTTATTACAAGTTGATTGTCAATCTGCCAAATAGATTTTAACTAAAGATGTTTTAAATCTCGTTTCCAAACAGATCTTTGCCAGATGGCAAGGTCTCCTTTCAGCCTTTGATTTTGAAATTAAGTTTATAAAAGGAGCTGATAATTCTCTTGCAAATTTTCTAACAAGAGAATTTTTGCAAAGATGAGTTCTTCTAACTCATCTTCTTCTCGTCCTCCTCATTTTTCCAAACCCAAATCAAAATTTCAATATGCTATGAAGCCTTCTGCCTCACAGCATCAAGCCCCTCTTTCTTATGCCATTTCTCTTTCACAGAAGTTCACTCCGTTGAACCAAGAAGAAGCAACTAGTTCCACCATGACCAATTTTACAAAGCCGCAATCTTCGGCACCAAATCCATACATTCCTAAAGCATGTTTTGATTATATCACTATGATCGAGCCATCCATGTATGCTTTAGTCAAAGAGCCCCAGCTCATCGCCAAGAATCAGTTTCCTCAACAACAACAGTTTGAAGAAGCAGACAGTACAAAATCACAGGAGTTCTATGAGTTCATCCTCGTAGATTCTGATTCTGTGATCATCACCCACCATCATGACAAAGACCACCAAGAAAGGATCACACATTCCAAGTGTCAGATCCTCAAAGTTCTCTCAGAAGCTGACTGGCATCAACTCCCTCACTACCACAAGAAGTTCTCAGTGAACTATGTTCCTCAGACATACAATTATCTTGACTACAAACTAGCCTGGTCAAGAGCCTTCTACATACAATCACAGAATTGTGGCCATTCATGGTTCTTCCTATTCTGCCAGAAGTTCAAACAGAAGTCCGTTCCTCTTTGGTTCCAACACATTTGGTGGAGCCATTTTGGTCCAATTCAAGACATCCTTCCTCCTGCTGTTCAAGAAGGATGAAAGATTTTCCAAGAAAAGTACCAATTTTATCTGAGTTTGTATCTATCTTACCTATGTTAGCAACCCTGGGTAGAAATTGGTATCAGAGCCATGTCTCCTTTTCTTTCGGAGGGAAAGTATTGGTGAGTCCTAGGTACTGTTGGTCAGCCGTTGATAGCGTTGGTAAGCCTATAAGGTATGTTGGTCAGCCGTTGAGAGCCCTGTGTAAGTTGCCATGTTGAGCGCAGTGGTTAAGGGTTAGGTAGTCCCATACTGGTGTTCCAGCTGTAGGTGGTTTCGAGTACAGTGTTCCCAATCCTCAATCCTCAAAGATTTTGAAAAATGTCTTTGCTTTCAAAATTTACCCGAGCTTTTAGCTCTAGGTCAAGACAGATTCCAGATGGTGTAAATCAAATGGAATGTAGAAATTCAGAAGTAGAAAAGAATTTACAAAAATGGTCAATACCAGAGATTCCTTACAAAAACATTTACAATGTTTCCAAATCCCTGTTTTCTAAAAAAACAGAAGATCTGATTGATATGGTTGAACAAGTATATCCATATTGGATTGATTCAAATTGGGATAAAACCCCTTACAAGATAACCATTGGCTTTGATCTACAAGATAACCTACAAAGTCATGAAGACTCAGTTGAGTCCTAAGGCATTAATGGAGTCTGCAAAAGGATATATCATTCTATTTCAGGCAAATAAAGAAAAAACAAGTGTTATTGTCCCAAAGACAATTCAATGGAACCAGATCACCCTTCCAGTCACTTGGCAGGTTCTCACTGAACCTAGAAGACCTATTCCCAGTCGATTAAGTCAAATTCCGACTCTTGAAGACGGAACGGTTGAGTTACAATTCTCTGAGTCAAGAAAGACAAGTTTAAAATTGTCTGACTCAGCTAGGAGATCAACATCTTCTTTCAAAACAACACCATCCCAATTCCCAAGGGCTCAGACACTTCCTGATGTCCTCCCTCACTTAGATCTTGCCAGTCTGAGAAATAATCCACAATTTCCTCAGATCCCGCAACCAATCTACAATCCTGAATCTCCTACCTAATCCGAGATGGAAGATCATCCTCCTTCTCATCCTCAATTGAATGTTTTACAAATAGAGTTTATCCTTGACAAAGATTCGACGCCGATTTTCGAAGAAAACAAAAATTTCGACTGGGAACCTACACGCCCCGATTTCGAAGAAAACGAAAATTTCCAAAATCCACGTAGGTCTTCTAGGTTCAGTGGGAACCTACACGCCAAGAACCTAAATGTTACTATAGGTTCCCACTCCTATAGTAAGATTCGACGTCGATCATTAGTTATGGTCTAGGAGATAGTTCAGGTTCATTCAAGATGTTTGTAGATGTCTTTTTAGATCAAACAAGATCAAATACAAGGATATATATAACAATTGAGATCATGCATAAGAAAGCAGACTTTCAGGATTTCTCTTCTTACAAGATAATGAAGGTTCAAATTAGCTCCAGAGAGTTAATCAAACCATCTTCTCCAACACCTCCTCACCTTAAAATTTTTGATTTATGTTTCTCTGATCAAATTTCTTGTCACGCCCCGATTTTCGAAGAAAACAAAAATTTCCAAAATCTACATAGGATTATCCGTTTTCCCAAAACTCGGGACGTGAAATTCAATAACAACATAAACATTTAGCAGCAACAACAACTCAAACAGGATTTAATTACTGAAATAAATAAAAACTCTAACCAGGAAAACTAACGTTGCTAGCCCCACTAGCGGAACTCCCATAACGCTGCTCAAAAGTTTCTAAACCTGAAAGGCTAATCGGCTACATTCCCAAAGGAATGTACCCAAGAAGCAAAAGCTCACTTGGGTCAACAATAAAGCTAGTGTGAGTAATCTTCATCCGAAAATCAATAAATTTGCACGTGAACGTGATAACATCAAACTAAGCACAAACAATAAACAACCACACCAACAAGTAGTTCCTCAACGAGGCATATGTGCCATGCAAGAAAACACAGTTCAAAGAATTTAGTTCCTCAACGAGGCAATCATGTCATCATCCCAATCAAGTAAATATGCATTTACTTATACTTACCATGTAGAAGTTGATTATGGCAAGTCTGACTTGTAGAAATATTAGTGGACATGTCATCCTGCATGAAAAGGGTTAGAAACAGTATAAACGTAATTTATTAATTAAACAGTTGTCTTCGTACAATATTTGACTTACTCATATTATTCATTTTTTTTAGAATTTGATTCATTTTTTAACGGATTGATCACTTAGACGATACCACATTCGCACCACCTCCGTACCGAACATACATGCCCGTATGACTCTCTCATATAAATGAGGACTTCTCCGTCATCCATGTCCAAGTGGGGACACATCACATACAGGCATGCATCACCGGATACTCCTAACTATATGAGTAACAAAAGCCACTCTTGGGCTATTAATGCACATAAAGTCACATAACATTTTTTACGGAAAAATATCAAAGCCTATCGTAGGCATAAAAATTCACCTCATTTTCGCAAGACTAACCCGAAGGTTATTTTAGTTTCTCTATAAGAAATAAGCGCCCCACCTCCGCAAGGCAACCCGCAGGTTATTTAGTTTCTTTAGTAAGAGAGGAAAAATAATAAACAAAAGAAGTGTGGTAGTTCTAAGTGATACAATTTCAGGTGATTAAATTTTTCAGAAATCAAAATTTATCAAAATCATTTATTTTTTATATCTCCAAGTTCCTCCACAATGACATTTTGTCACTCATAAGTAAATCAATCCACCCATTATTTTGGAAAAATGTAACCATTTCAGATGCATACATTCAGTGTTGGCAACAATATGAGCCACACACTCACCATCCTATAACAACATAACTAAAATATTAACCAATAGATTAGTATGACTTAACAAGACAATATATTAGGATGTACAATGGTAATTTTAAACAAGACAGTGGTATGCAATGAAATCTACATACAAAAGATGATCGAATTCACACAAACACATGCACAAGTAAAAGTCCAACCAAAATGAACATAAAGTCAAACAACAGATTCACAGCTAATCACAGCCCCCATTGAACCAATTTTCTGAGCTAATCAAAATTAGAACTAAGACTACACCCCTAATTAAACTACTATAAAAACACAACTCGATCATACCACAGTAAACATCAAAACCCCCCATATATTATAAAAATTAAACCAAGCCCATTACTCAGAAAGATACTCGCAAATTCTATATCTAATCAACAACCCAATATTGTTAAATTCATACAAAATGTATATAAAAGGGAGAATGAAGAAAACTCACAATATGACTCCCAACCACGCTCACCCATCACAGTGAAGAAGATTATGTGTCGTTATTTTTAGAAAACCAATCACATAAGGATCAACTTACATCCAAGTCCATATTACGCAAACACCACATTAATCAAAAGTGGTAGTTTGAAATCAACAAAAATCTCCTAAAGAAAATCAAACCAAACAAGTGGAAATCACCAACGGAAATTTAGATTGGGAAACAAGAAACTCACTTTGATCTTCACGCCAAATGCCTCCTTCCAGCCTAAGCCATCAAAAGCTTCAACTGAATCGAGCCTAAATTCAATTTAGGTTCTCCCAATATTGTCAGTTACAGCTTATTGATTGTTTCGTCTCTTTTAGAAAATCCAAGAGCCAACCCAATTAGTTTTACAACACACTAACTATTTAGTCCAACCCAACTCTAGTTGTGCCATCTTCTTCTCCTACACATACATACCTCTAATCTATAAGTTTTAATGTCATAGGATATACAGATCAATGATAGGGATAATATCAATTTCAATTGTATTACGCTCAAATAACATCGTGGAATAAATTCGGTAAAGATCATAGGATTTCTACAATCTGATCAGTGGTGGTTTTCCATGCCTCAAGGTAAATCCAACCGTTGGATGAACTCGAAATAAAACAATAATTTTTCTATGGATAATTTCAAATTTAGGATTAAATTTCAAATCATTTTGACTAGGGAAAGATCTCGATCCACCGCAAAACTTTATACTGCGCAAAGCTGCTTTCTATTACTAAATTTAACAAAATCTCAGTTCTCTTTTAATTCAACTATTTTTCACGAAAATTATAATACAATACTACACGAATTTATAGATTTATTTATGTATTAAAATCTAATCCGAAATTCATGGATTTATATATCTAAAAAGAACTAGAGAATCAAGAACACTAACTTCTACTAATATTCGATAATTCTACTAATACATATCTAACAAAATATAATATAAGAGTGAGAACAGTCACTATTTTTTTTTTATAAAGAAAAAAAATCATATTCATAGAAACTAAACTTCAATTATATCCAAAGATTATATATTAAATCTTTATAATAAAGAGAATTGAAGAAAACTAATACAATTTTTATAAAGAAAAGGAAGTAAAGAACTCACCTTTTACTTTTCTCTTCATTTCTTTTTTTCTTTATTCGTTTGTTCCTTCTCTTCTTCTCCTTTTTTTCTCTACAGATTTTTTTTTGTGCGGCTGGGAAGAACCAAACCTCTATTTAACCAACCTAAAGACAAAACCCTACAAGTTTAGGGTCTGGCACAAGGTTATAGTGACACCCCCTTATTTATTTATTTAGTTATTATATGGCTTAACTTCAAATTTAATAAAGCCCTAAAATTTTGAAATTTAAATTCAATTAAATGTAACTCTATTTTATTTAATTCAAAATAAAATAAATTATCTTTATGAAATTTAGGGATGTTAAATTATACACACATTAAATGAAATATCGTCCCGAGATTCGGAATGAAAGAAAGTTAAGCGAATTTCAAAAAAAATACAACTTGTTAAATGAAAGAAAATTTTAAAATACAAATTTCAATTAAACTCTTAGGGTGTGTTTGGTTGCACACATTCCGTGGGAATAGGAATCTTATTCCCACTTAGAATAACATTTTGAGTGTTTGTTTGAAATTTTAGAGGTGGGAATCAGACGCCTCACTCGTATTGGGAAAACAATTCACGGGTCTTCCTCACGGGTCCTCCTCTCGATCTATTGCTCCAATCTTCCTCTCGATCTGTTGCTCCAGTTCAAGGGTTTGTTGACAAAACCAATTCACGGGTCTTCCTCTCGATCTATTGCTCCAGTTCAAGGGTTTGTTGACAAGGAGAAGGATCTGTGTTGTTCTTCATATCCTTCTCTGCTTTTCCTTTCCGATCCTTGCTCTTCCTCTTCGATCTCACTTGATTTTCTCTTCATTGCCAAGCCAAACCAAACCAGTTCAAGGGTTTGTTGACAAGGAGAAGGATCTGTTGTTCTTCATATCCTTCTCAACTTATTCGTTGGCTGATCTCCACCTCCAACACAAGCTTTGCTTCTCATCAAAGGTAAATTATATTTCCTTGTTTTTTTTATATGTTTTCAAAGATGGGATTTATATGGAGAGGGGAAGAACTTTCAGTTCAATGAGTTCATCTCTTTCAGTTCAATTAATTCCATTTTTTATTTTGTAATGTACAAGTATTTACCACAGATCTGATCATGGGTATGTTAGAAATTTCCAGTATGGAACATTGAACATGAACAACAGTACAGAAACCATCAATAGTTGCTATTTGACATTGATCCAACCTAAAATTGATATTTTTCTCCTTTCTTCTAGTCTGGGTCATGTGCACCATAAGAAAAGAAAATGGCACAAATTTTACGGCTTGATTGTTGTTACCGAAAGACTGAAAAATACATGGTTGGGTTCAAGCCCAAAGTGAGTTGGTTGTAGTTGTAGAGGTTATCAAACAGGGGTTTTTGAGGATGATACACAAAAAAAAAAATGATAATGCTTAGGTGTTTTGTTAAGGAGAAGCTTTTTCTTGACTGGGGTTTGCATTTTGGATGTTGAATGACACATACCAGTGTCACGTATCCTTGGGGTTTTTCTACCCGTCTTTGGATTGACACATACCAGTGTTGTTACACAGGTGTACATTTGAGTACCAACGCCAATAGAGGATGTTCCACATCATATGTTTAGATAAAATATACTTCTCTAGGAAATTTTCAATGTTGGAAGTTCGTATGTACTATTTAGACCCCACTGTATACGGTTACACTTACTCGTATTTCATCATTTAAATACGGATTTGTGGATAGTGATCTTGTTGCTTGCTAGAAATGTGGTTTGCAGTTTTTTTCATGTTGTCATTTTGTGTCTTATATAGTTAGTATGTTTATACTTGTCATTAGATATACATATAGTCGTATGGATGATGCATCATTTCTTTTGTTGAGTGAAAAATTCATGAGCTATCGCTTAAGTTTCTAGCCAAGCTTTTGTAAATTGAATGAGAAAGTTATTATTTTCTTGAGTTGTACTATGTAGGATTCTCATAAATATACTGGCATTGTGGAGGACTGCTGTTGTGATTATGAGACTGTAGACAGTCTTAATAAAGAAGTTTTGAACCCGTTGTTCCAAGAGCTTGTTAGAACTCCGTTCTTTCGATATTTCAAGGTATGGCATGTTTTTTGATATCCAGTGCATTCTTTATTTAATTTGTATTCTTTGCAATTTGGTTTTTGATATAACTCTGTTATTTTATATATAATTAGGATACCTTGAAAATTATAAACCATTTGGATGTACAACATTTGTTCAGAAATGATTTCCATTGTGTAATTATACTAATTACTGTATTTCAACTTGATGATCATTTAGTTGCACACCCAACATTCCTAAAATCAGTAAAGTAACTTAGGAAAAGAGAAACGTGCCATGCCATGCCATGATCAAAATTATAAATCAATTTTATCAACAGTCCATTTCTCTTTTCAAATTTTATTTTTCCCTTAAATTCTAGGAGCTCACACCTTTGAAAGAAAATAGTTAAGAAGAGACATGTACATGTATCCATCCAATTAATTATTGGGAGGCAAAACCCTTTTTAGCTTTGGAGCTTTTTTGTGCTTTAGATTGGATTTTGGTGGTTGCCTTCCAAATTAGCAATTATTAAGTCCCACACTCAGAACAGACAAAGACAAACACAAAATAATGACTTCAAACAGACAAGAGTTCTCATCACTTGTGGAAAAGCAATAGTGATCACACACTCTCTCATCAACACTCACTTTCTCTCCATTTTCCTTCTTTATTTGTATGTTGAATTGAATTTGGAGTTGGGAGTGGGAGTGAAGACTTGTGTGTTTTGTTAGGTTGACATGGCCTGTCAATTGGAGGGACAAAACAACAAAGAGAGTGAGCCGAAAGGAGAGAAGACCAATTGCTACTTAGGATAAATGATAAGGTGGGTGGTCATTCCTAGTTTCTCCATAATCTCTTTATAATCAACATTGGACCATTCCTTTCATACATACTGATATGCTTGCCAACGGCTCTAGATTAATTAAATTGGTCACTAGGGGCTGGCTGCTCTTTTGTTTCTTTGTTTCAGATTTGGTTTTGTAAAGTTCTTTGAACTAACAAAGAGTAAAGAAAGTAACTCTTTCATGACAGAGAAAATGGTATATGTATGGCCCATGCATGCTATTCACACATCATTGACAACTTCTTCCCCTCTTCTAGTATGTTTGTTTTGATTCTAACTTGTAACATATTCCTAAGCCAAATAAGAAGTTGACTGTGCAGTGTTGATTTCTAATTTTAATAAGAAGCTCTTTTGACATATGTCTCAAGATACACATTAAAATATGATATGGTTGCATTGCTCTATCATGATTATGTGAAGCAACCGATCATGGCATGATGCATGCCGGCCAAGTAATATTGTATTAGATTATAGGCCAAGTAATATTGTATACGTTATAGAAGCAAAATGCAATAAAGGACAGGGGTTCACTGATGAAGCTTTGACACATGGATGATTCCTAGTATATTGAGTTTGCAAGGCTCAGTCATTCGGGCATTCCATGCACAAGTCTAAATCTTTATTACTTAACCTCTTCTGTGTGTATTAGGTACATGTGATAGGTCTTCAAGCATAACTGACTTACATAGTTGCATAAATCTTGTTGTTTTCTGTTTATTGATGAATGTATGTATGTTTCATCATCATCTCTTACAGTGTTATACAATGCGAATTTTAATCAGGCGACGACGAAGGCTAGTTCAGATGTTTATGCTCTCCATAATGACGATGATCATGTATAGGAGGAGACACGTTCCTAGAATGTTAATTGTCAACCGAGATGAATAAAGACTTTTGATATTTACATAATTATTACATAATATATCCCTCAATTTATATATGTTAGTGTTTCGATTATTATATTTTATATTAATTTTTTCGTTTTCATGTCTTTGTAGGAATTTGAGCGTAAACGATGAAATCATATTAAGGCGACAAGTTAAAGAACGACAATTGGTTGATTCTAGCGGTGGTACAAAGTAGAGGGCCACACATCTAAACCCAAAACCTAAGCCCATAATCTAAACCCAAAACCTAAGCCCATAACCTAAACCCATAAACCCAAAACCAAGCCCATAACTTAAATCCAAATCTAATGCTAAGCCCAATCAAACCCTAGACACATTCCCTCAATCACCAAAGATTCTGATTTATTTTTTTCCTTAGATCGCTCATTGAACACTCTCTTGAACCTGTCCACATTCATTTTCTCCTAATTCTCTTTAAATACAAAAATTCAATGGATGAGAAGGGAAGGAAGAGAAGGGAAGAAAAATATCAGTTGAGAATCAAATCCTCTGTCCTTCAATTGAGTGATTCTCATCACCCTCCCCATCCATCATCAGCCACACCACCAAGCTCCGCCTCCCACCATCGGCCACCCCGCACACCACAAAACAGAGCCGCCACCATCACCACCGTGAAACAGGGGCGTGACAACCCTGTTTCACATCAAATTTCCACCTCGCGACCCAGACAGACCGTCCACACCACCGAGTTCCGCCATCACCGCCCTCTCTTCTTCTCTGCATCCCTCTCTTCGCCACCGTCCAGCCACCACAACCACCGTGAAATAGAGCCGCCATCACAGCAACTCTGTTCCGCCTTGCGACAGAGTCAAAACAGGTTCAACCGCCATCTCGGCCTCTCTTCATCTTGACCTTTTTCCTGTCTCCATCCCTCACGGTCACCATCACAAGGCGGAGAGTTGCAGCGGTGCACAACCACCGCTGAAACAGGAAACGAAACAGGGAGTATCCTTCCTGTTCTCTCTCTCTGTTTGGGAGTTTCTTATTGCATCTCTCTCTTATTTTGCAGGTTTTGGAGACTTTTGTAGGACGGGACGGTCGCAAGGAGCGAAGAACAGCACCGCGAGCGGCGCTGTCGCACTGGAGAAGAAGGCGGAACGAGCTCTGTCACTGTAACGACACTGTAGCGGTATTGTAGCAGTACTGTAGCTCTGGCGGGAAATAACAGAATTCTAATTTCCATTATTTGCACCCCGGTTTCTCTCTGTACTACCACAGAGCTTTGTAATTCATTTTCTCGGGATTCGTGTTCGGACCAACTGCTGAGTACCACCACATCGAGTTTGCGACAAACTAAATGGGTTTTATAAGTTATTGTGATTGATTTTACTAAATTGTGTGCTCAATTACTAATTACAATTTATTTCTGAAAGTTTTTGATAAATTGTTTTTGCTTGAAATAATTTGTTAATGTTTGATAGAAACATGATATAATTTAATTGGATTTTAACGATCACATAGTCGGTGTAAGCAAGGGATTCTCATCCTTAAAGCTTCTCGTTTTTAAATTCAGTAATTTAGATTAAATAATTTTGCTAACTCACTCGTGAGTTCAAGCCCACAAAGCCCATCTTTTTATTTTATTTTATTTTATTTTACTTTTCTTATTTTTAAACTTATTTTTAGTTTAGTTTTAAAATGTTGTAACCCCATTTTCCATTTAAATTAGTTTAAATTAAATTATAAATTTCAATTGCATCCACCTTCCTCGTGGGATCGACCCGTACTTGTTGTTGTCTACTAGTTAGGCACCGTGCACTTGCGATTATTACAAGTGGGTTGAATTAACCTATTAATTTAGGTTGGTTAAATCTCGCATCAACTTTCTATGTTGAAAAGAATGTATCATGAGAGTGATCGTTTATGCCATGAACAACTTAGAATGAAGCGAAGCATATTCTTGAGGTTATGTTCTCACTTACGTGGGTATGGGTTAAGAAATAGTCGCCATTTGGATATTGAAGAGCAAGTAGCTTTGTTTCTCAACACTGTTGGACATGATAAGCGTAATCGAAGCTCGTGTTTCGGGTTCCTTCGCTCTGGCCACACTGTTAGTATTTACTTTCATCGTGTGTTATCTTCGATACTACGATTACACAAAGATGTTGTCAATCCTGCTACAGAAGCAAACTCCCCAGCTGATGGTGGGAGTCACCGTAGTTGGCATCATCATTTTCAGATTAGATTGAAATTACTTTAGAAATTAAACTTAACATATTTAAATATAGCCAATTATATTATTTTACTAGTAATATTTAACTAATTACATTTCATATAGGATGATGTAGGTGCAATAGATGACACTCATGTCAAAGCCACTGTCGCTGAAGTAGATCAAGTTAGATATCGAAACAGACTTAATTTCATTTCCCAAAATGTGCTTGTTGCTTGCACATTTGATATGAAGTTCACTTACGTGCTTGCTGGGTGGAAAGGGTCGGCTCATGATGGTCGACTCATTCGAAGTGTCGTGAGTCGCAACAGGAGTCGTTTAACTGTGCCTAATTGTATGTTAATATAATAGATTTAATCTAAGTTTATAATAATATAATAACTTAATACTAATATTGTATCATTTTTAAATGTATAGGTAAATATTATCTAGCCGATGTTGGATTCCCGCTAGTACCAGAATTGTTGACACCATATCGCGGTACACGATATCACCTTCGCGATGTTGCTGGTCAACGCCCAACAAATGAAAAAGAATTATTCAATTTTCGCCACTCATCACTTCGAACGGTTGTCGAACGAACTATTGGTTTGTTGAAGAAGAGGTTTGCATATCTTAGGGACCATCCATATCATGATATTGATACCCAGGCAAAAGTGGTACTAGCATGTTCTGCGATTCATAACTTCCTTCGTGAAGGAGATCCTGATGACCATTGTAGCAATGACGAATCTGAAGAGAATGAAGAAGAGGAAGAAGATGAAGATGAAGATGAAGAAGAAGAATCTATTGATATTGCTAGGACACCTGAGTGGACAAACAATAGAAATCAAATGGCTAGGAGGATGTGGGATGCTAGAAAAGACGAACCTTAAGATTATATTTGTATTTGTTCTTGATTAGAAGATATCAAATGTTGCTTTCTCTATGTGATTGTGGTCATACATGTATGGCTTGATTAATGAGTATCTACCCAGTTCTTTATTTATAATGCATTATTTATAATATATATGGTATCCACACAACCAAGTGTTTGTTCTCAGAATTGCATGAAAACTACTACAAAGAACTTCAATGAAATTTCTGGATTAATTGCCAATTTAGAGAAAAGCTTTAGTTGACATGGTTGCTCAATTTTGTTGCATTAGGGACATTGACGAAATGCTTTTATTGGTTATAATCAGCATGATTTTATATTACAATCAATGTTCTAAAAATCGGGGAAGGTGGAAAACCGCCCAGATTAATGGCTAGGCGGGCAGTCTGGGCGGTTCTGGGCAGTTTGGGCGGGTCTAGGCGGGTCTGGGCGGGGTCTAGGTGGACTCTAGGCGGGGTCTAGGCGGTCTGGGCGATTTTTAATTTTTTTAATTTTTTAATAAAGCTGATTGTGTTCTTATTTTATTTGTATTTCCTATTTTTTAGAAATAAACTATTTAATTGTTTTTTATTCAGTATATGTCTAAATGTAGCAAATGATGATTACTTAATGGAATTCTCAAATGATCTGCCGTTACCAATTTTACTAATGTAGATTTTATCAAACATAACTGAGGTTATTCATGCAATTTGAAGAAAAATAAAAGAGTACACAAATTCAAATTTATATAAAGTACCCATCATGACCAACTTTAGTATTTGAGTTTTAATAAATTTTGTTCACGATTGTTAATTTTTCATGTTTTTAAATTTTGCATATGTATATTGACAATAAATTGGATCTAAGTGATAAGGTATTATGCTTAACTTTTGTAAATTATTAAAGTTATAATACAAAACCCAAGACCGCCTAGGCACCCGCCTAGGCCCCTTGGCGCTAGGCACCTGCTAGCCACCCACCCAACGCCTAGCGATTTTTAGAACACTGATTACAATGCATTATTAGTGCACTACCCTGTAATCTGCCTATTACAGGTATTAGTGATACCTCTTGTTACTTTTTTCCATTGCTTGAGAAGTCATTTTAATAGTGGAAAGTCATTTTAATAGTGGAAGTAAGCAAAGTGATTAGTTGAATTCAGTCCATGTACTTACACTGCATCTTATATAACTAGCTACTGTGCATACTTCCTCTAATAATAAGGTTCATTATATATATATATAAATAATGCAGGTTGTTTATGTGATTGACATAGTTGTTTATAATGTAGGTTGCTGTTGTGACTGCTGCTTTCTCAGCAACCCCATTACTTTTAGCTAGGGCGCAAATCTGCATATCTGCAGCTCACTACAGAAAAGACCTGGTGAAAGCCTTGGAGGTAACTTTTAGATAAGACCAGTACAAGTTTTATTAGACTAGATCATGATGTGCATCACATGCTGTTGGGATATATAGCTCCCGACTGAAGATTGATATTCCTCGATGGTAATATTATTCATATGTGGCAATATTACTACGCTCTGTTCGTTTAGCTTACAAAAAAAAAACTGTGGTAGAGATTCTATGTAGTTATTTCCTTTGTTTACTTTGCTTCTTTGGAGAAAAACTGTAAGTGCATAAATTTTTATTTCCATTGGAAAAGTATGGGTGTTACATTTCTCCTCCAATTTACATTCCCATCCTTCTTTTCTATGCCAACGACGGTGAAAACAGCACCCTAAGCTCAAATATACATTGTCGATTAAGGACATCTTTGTAAGAAACGTTAACTACCTTCTACCCAGTAGTAGGGAGGATCAGTATTGGTAGTACCTCCATTGACTGTAATGATGAAGGTGTGGACTATTTGGAAGCTCGGGTTATTAACAGTCAACTATCAGAAGTGATGATGCAACCAAATGTTGATGTACTAAAATTGCTTTTGCCATGCAATGAATCCCATTTCGATGAGACTGAAACTGGGCATGGACCTGAGTTTGGATCGAAAGTGCTCTTAGCCATCCAAGTCAATGTATTTGACTGTGGGGGGATAGTGATCAGTGTGTGGTTGTCACATAAAATTTCTGATACTTATTCACTAAGCAAGTTTATTGATTGTTGGGCAGCTAAGGCCTGCAACTCGAATGAAGTAATTCATCCCATCCGTGACTTATCGTGCATCTTCCCTCAGAGAGATTTACTTGGGCACATTCCATCTTCAGTTATCCAGAAAGGTACAGGTAATCTTGTGACGAAAAGATTCATCTTTGATTCCTCAACGATAGCCTCCCTAAGAACAAAAGTCACTAATAATTCATCTATACATACGTATGCCACACGTGTTGAAGTGGTGTCTGCCTTGATGTGGAAGCTTTTCATGGAATTGGCTCGAACAAAAGGAGGACTCATGAAGGAACATTTGGCGATACACACATTGAACTTTAGAAAGAGACTAAATCTTCCTCTGAATGCTCATGAATATACCTTAGGAAACGTAATCGCTGTGACCCTCACTGCAACTGAAAAACTGAAAAGCAAGAAAGAGCTTTACATACTAGTTAGTAAGCTCAGAGATGCTATACGAAAAATAGATGGTGAGTACTTGAGAAGAATCCTATGCAGTGATGAACACATGACAACATTCTTGGATGGAGTAAAAGGAGTTTGCAAAGGTGAGATGGGGACGGTGATATTAACTAGTTGGTGTAGATTTGCTTGGTATGAAGCTGACTTTGGTTTTGGGAAGCCGATTTGGGCAAGTACTACTGGTTTACCCTGTAAGGATACTGTTATATTGGGTGTCATCAATACCCTCAAACAATTTCTTCATAATCGTTTCCGAATCAAAGATCTTGGGGATTTTAAAATTCTTTTTGGGTATTGAGGTATCTCGTTCCAAGAAAGGTATTGCAATTTCTCAAAGAAAGTATGCTCTTGATATTATTAAAGATGGAAGTTTATTAGGAACACCACCAGTTTGTTTTCCTATGGAACAAAATCTTAAATTGTCAGACACAAGTGAATTGCTTGCAGATCCACAAAAATATAGAAGGTTGGTAGGCCGCCTTATCTATTTGACCATCACCAGGCCGATATTACTTATGCAATTCATGTCCTCAGCAGGTTTATGTATGAACCATGGAAACCACATTGGGATGCAGCACTCCGTATTTTGAAGTATCTTAAAAGTTCTCCAGAAAGGTCATTTTTTTTAGCTCATAATTCTTTGCGTTTAATAACTTATTCTGATTCGGATTGGGCTGGTTGTCCCACTACTAGAAGGTCAACAACATGTTATTGTGTCTTTCTGGGAAATTCACTGATATCTTGGAAAACAAAGAGACAGAAAAATGTCTCCCTCTCTTCAGCAGAAGCCGAGTATCGAGCCATGACAAGTGCTTGTTGTGAAATAACCTGACTGCGCAACTTATTGCGAGATCTACAGGTGTCACATCCGGAGACAGCGATGCTTCACTGTGATACTCAAGCTGCTTTGCACATTGCGGCTAACCCAGTCTTCCATGAGAGAACAAGGCATATTGAAATAGATTGCCACTTCATTAAAGAACAAATTCAAAATGGTTCAGTTGAAACCAAGTATGTAACTTCATCTCATCAAGTAGCGGACGTGCTCACAAAGCTATTAGGAAAAGACGTTTTCAATGGCATGTTGCACAAGTTGGGAGTTCTTGACATCCACTCGCCAACTTGAAGGGGAGTGTTGAGAATCAATGATTCTCCTATGATACAGGGATATGATTAGGATACTATAGGGATATGATTAGGATATTGTAGTTGTAAAAATCTTAGAAATATTGTAGTTGTGAAAACTGAATTGTATTCTCATAGAAGTTACCTAAAGCTATTAGGGTACTTCTTGTACAAATACCTTTGTTTGTATAATGAAAAACTCACCCCGGCATATTATTTTCTCCGTATCATTCTTTTACACTGTTCGACTGTGGGGGGATAGTGATCAGTGTGTGTTTGTCACAAAATTTCTGATACTTATTCACTAAGCAAGTTTATTGATTGTTGGGCAGCTAAGGCCCGCAACTCGAATGAAGTAATTCATCCCATCCGTGACTTATTGTGCATCTTCCCTCAGAGAGGTTTACTTGGGCACATTCCATCTTCAGTTATCCATAGAGGTACAGGTAATCTTGTGACAAAAAGATTCATCTTTGATTCCTCAAAGATAACCTCCCTGAGAACAAAAGTCACTAATAATTCATCTGTACTTTGCTTGGTATGAAGCTGACTTTGGTTTTGGGAAGCCGATTTGGGCAAGTACTACTGGTTTACCCTGTAAGACATGGCAGTGTTTTAGAACAAGATGAAGAGTTCCTTGAATTTATTTCCATGGATGCCTATTGAATAGTAGTGCTATTTCTTGTTTTGAGAAGTGGTGTTTGTTAGTTTTATCTATTATATTATTATTATGCGTGAATAGCGCACGATCGAGCTTGCAAAAATCACCGCTTCTATGTATTGTAAATTTGATTTCTAATATATGCCATGGCGCTTTATCAAAAAAAAAAAAAAAAAAAAAAAACACCAAAATGCAGTAAAAATAAGAAAAAACATGAAGCCATATCTGCGGAAAGTTTAAAATAAACTCCTTTTAAATTTCTTTAGAAACTGATTGAAATTGAGATATAGAACTCCAGACCTTGAAATTGATATAACAGTCCCACAAACAAAATACAATTAAAATTAATTAAGGCATGTATATTGAGATTCCAAATAATGTAAATGAAACACTCTTCCATCTGAAATATATGATAACGGAGACGGACCACATTTTAGTTTAGAACTGGGCATGCTTCCGTCGCCATATTAAAAATTGGCATTTGATCATGCATGCAGTTGTGTTCTTCTGAGTAAAATCAATAACACAACAGCCAACATACATAATTGAGTATATTGAACTACTCAATGATCAATCTTCTCTGCTTGAATTTCTTTGATCAAAGATAAACTGATGATGGTTCAAGTTGAGCATTACAACTGCTTGTTGAATATGCATCTGATCACCAAATTGGGATTGGCTTTCTAATGATTCTGTGGAAGTGGTAAGATTGAAACAAGGTTTTCTTTTGTCACTTGAAAGCCAAATAACAAAGAAAAGAAAGCCATGAGTACAGAACCAAAGGATGGAAGAGTAGAGAAGACAACTATAGAACTCCATGTCTTGAGGTGCTGTAGAATTGCTTAAATCAACTAGGTTGCTATGTTGTTGTATACTTGTATATTTAGTTGATGTTGTACTATTGGCCTAGCAGTCCCATATTGAACAAGTCCCACCACCAATACAACTACAGTCCATCACATTTAGCATGTGACAAATTGCCCATACAGGAAAATATTCTTAATAAATTATTTATCCTAAATGGCACTTGGGAAAAAAAAATCCTGGTTCTTAAGCCACTGAAAGAAAAATGGTGTATTCAAAATTCTTCTATAAGTTCTTTGTACATGCATGGAGACCAAAAGTTGAAGGTTTTCCCTCTAATCAGGAGTCTGAATACCTAATTTTTATCGACAGGCAAAAATTAGTGGCCAAAATAATTGAAAATAGACTAAAGAATTCTTTTACCAATTGCTGCTGATGGCTATTACAAAGGAAAACAATAGTTTCACTAATTTATAAGAGTATTATCAGTTATTAAAATTGTGTTTTGGTAATTAGATGTTGCATCACATTCATCGGTGCAAGGTCTAGCATGAATTTGGAATGTGTGGCATGTGGGATACATCTCAACTGTTAATCTACCGAGCAATTTTACAGTTATAGAGTTGTCTTGCATAAGGTATATTGTCAAATTCTAGCAACAATTAATAAGTTGTCTTGTCACAAGAACGGTTGATATGCAGTCACATGCTCCACAAGGTGAGGCCAGACCTATTATCCACTAATATATAGCCCAACAGATTGCTTGGCAAGGATTCGATTTGCTTTGGTAGTAGATCATTTTCTGAAATGGCTAACTTCAACTTGTAGGAAGACTGTCATGCATGCTAGATTGCTAGTCACATTACATTCCAGTTTCTTATACTAAAGAAGCCTACTCCAGACTAGTAAAGTTTACCTTAGTAGTGTATATACTTGCTTATAAAGATCGGTTTGTCGAGTGCTAATTGTTACTGGGCTTATAAATTAGAGCTAAAGACAATGATGGTTGTATTTGACAACACATCTGCATTGATCAGACTTTTTTTTTTTTAGATGAAATGAAACCACGCTAAACTTGACTACTATTTACAGAATTGGCCTGCATAATTCACTGCAGCAATTAAGATGGAGATTTGCTTTTGCGGCCTAACAAAACTCAAAATATCTTCAAAGATTGTAACAAATATAGACTGAAGATGAGGAAGAAAAGACTGATCATCTTCAAAGATTGTAGCAAATATAGACCTTGTCAATATGGCTTTCTCTTTGTTTCGATAAACTGTTGATATATCCTTCACTATATGTAAAAAGCGATTTTGTATAACTTGTTATGGTTTTGGTTGAAGAAGAAAGGTTGTTCAAGTGACATCAAGTTTTCCAACAATTTTGAGTAAATATATTAAACAGCTGCACAACCAGTGCGTACATTGAAATCATGTGCTCTTCAGAGTAAAATCAGTAGCACAACACTCAACATGATCAGTATACTGAACTACTCAAAGATGAACTGATGGTCCAAGCTGAGCATTACAACTGCAGGTAGAGCATGTTGGGATATGATTTCTGATGATCCTGCTGGAGTCATAAGGTTGGATGATGGTTTTCTTTTGTCACTCGAAAGCCAAACAACAAAGAAAAGAAAGCCATGAGTACAGAACAATAGGATGGAAGAGTAGATAAGGCAACTATAGAACTCCATTTTCTTGATGTGCTATAGAATTGCCTTAATCAGCTAGATTGCCATGTTGTATATATAGTTGATGTTGGTGTACTATTGGTCTAGCAGAGTAGCAGTCCCATATTGAATAAGACCCACAATCAATGCAATTAGCTTGTGTTATTTTTCTCAACTTGATATATAGTATGATTAGCCACAACTTGATATATAGTATGGTTTGCAGGCTCATAGAAGACAAAGTAGTATGTTCAATTTGAATTTTGGTAGTTGACCCTACCAATAATTTGCACATGGACATGAAAGTTGAAGCTCGCCTTACTCATGAGTTTAAACACACAATTTTGAAGCAGTAGTAGAAATCTAGCTAGCTCAGTGAAATGTACAAACTAGGTTAAGTAGCTAGCTAGTACATAACTCGGGGGAAATCTTTCATTGCAAAGTAAATATAATTGATAAAACTAACAAACACCTCTTCTCAAAACACAAACTAACACAACTATTCAATAGGCATTCATGGAAATAAGTTAAAGGAACTCTTCATCTTGTTCAAACACAGCCATGTCTTCTTCCAACATGTTCACCCATGCTTCAATGCCATCTCCTGAACTTGTATCCATCAATATAACAGTATCCTTACAAGGTAAACCTGTAGTACTTGCCCAAATCGGCTTCCCAAAACCAAAGTCAGCTTCATACCAAGCAAATCTACACCAACTAGTTAATCTCACCATCCCTATCTCACCTTTGTGAACTCCTTTTCCTCTATCCAAGAATGTTTTCACGTATTCATCACCGCATAGGATTCTTCTCAAATACTCACCATCTATTTTTCGTATAGCATCTCTGAGCTTACTAACAAGTATGTGAAGCTCTTTCTTGCTTTTCAGTTCTTCACTTGCAGTGAAGGTCGAAACTATTACGTTTCCTAAGGTGTTTTCATGAGCATTCAGAGGAGGATCTAGTCTCCCTCTAAAGTTCACAACGTGTATTGCCACATGCTCCTTCATGAGTCCTCCTTTCGTTCGAGCCAATTCTATGAAACGCTTCCATATCAAGGCAGACACCACTTCAACACGTGTGGCATACGCAAGTACAGATGAATTATTAGTGACTTTTGCTCTTAGGGAGGCTATCTTTTAGGAATCAAAGATGAACCTTTTCGTTACAAGGTTACCTGTACCTCTGTGGATAACTGAAGATGGAATGTGCCCAAGTAAACCTCTCTGAGGGAAGATGGACGATAAGTCATGAATGGGATGAATTACTTCAATCGAGTTGCTGGCCTTAGCTGCCCAACAATCAATAAACTTGCTTAGTGAATAAGCATCAGAAATTTTATGTGACAAACACACACTGATCACTATCCCCCCACAGTCAAATACATTGACTTGGATGGCTAAGAGCACTTTCGATCCAAACTCAGGTCCATGCCCAGTTTCAGTCTCATCGAAATGGGATTCATTGCATGGCAAAAGCAATTTTAGTACATCAACATTTGGTTGCATCATCACTTCTGATAGTTGACTGTTAATAACCCGAGCTTCCAAATAGTCCACACCTTCATCGTTACAGTCAATGGAGGTACTACCAATACTGATCCTCCCTGCTACTGGGTAGAAGGTAGTTAACGTTTCTGACAAAGATGTCTTTAAGCGACAATGTATATTTGAGCTTAGGGTGCTGTTTTCACTGTTGTTGGCATAGAAAAGAAGGATGGGAATGTAAATTGGAGGAGAAATTTGATCGAAGAAACATAAATTGAAAGTTTTAAGGTGAGGAGGAGTTGGAGAGGATGGTTTGATTGACTCTATGGAGCTAATTTGAACCTTCATTTTCTTGGTAAGGGAAAAGAAATCCTGAAAGTCTACTTTCTTATATATCCTCGTACTTCATCTTGAATGAACCTGAACTGTCTCCTGGACCGTCACCAATGACCCACGACGAATCTTACTATAGGACTGGATGGATTGTTTTGGATCAATACTGAAAAACAGATAGAAGATACAACTATTTAGGCTGGTACTGAACAGAGCTGAACGTATGTGTGTGTCATCTTGTATTGTGAGAATCTCAATGTAATAAACCCTCCAATATACGAATAAACTAATGTCGATAGTGTCCAAATAAGGATTCCAAATTGTGAAAACATTAGATTCTCAAGTCAAAATCAAGAACATTAACAGCTAGAACTTTACAGTTAAGACATAGACATGAATCAATATCACACCTATTAGCTAAACATTTGGCATGTACACTGAGACCCCAGATAAGTTTAAAATGAATCACCATTCCAGTTAAATATATGGCAATTGAGGATAACATTAACTGCACTTGGTAGTTGATATTCTATGTTCTACCAAGTAACTGGAGCCAACATACGATATATCTTTCCACAACTCTGCTCATAGTACTTTGATCAAAGATGAACCGATGGTTCAAGTTGAGTGTTGCAACTGCGGGCAGGGCATGGATCTCCCCAAAATGGAGTTGGACATCCAATGATGCTGCGGGAGCGGTAAGGTTGAAAGAAGGCTTTTATTGCCACTTGAAAGCCAAACTGGGAAATAAAGAAAGCCATAGGTAAATATCAAAAAGATGGAAGAGCAGAGAAGGAAACCGTAGAACTCCATTTCTTGAAGTCCTAAAGAGAATTGCCTTGTAGTTGTTGGTTTTATCGGTTTAGCAGTCGCATAAGGAAACCGTAGAACTCCTTTTTTTTTTTTTTTTGCCTTTCAAAAAAAAAAGTTACAAGTGCCCACTACACTAGCAACTAGACTTGAATTATGGTTCTTGGACTTGATAGTTTCACTATAATCAATCAATTCACCAAATTATGCACATGAGACATCCATAATGCAATGAATTTGTTCAAATTATGGAAAATATGGTAAAAGTCCTATTTTCGGGCCTGTAAAGATAAGATTAGCAGCAACTACGTGAAGCAATTTCTTAGCACCTTGAAATTCAATCCTGAAAATCGCAATCGCATCAAACTAACAGTGCACAAGCAGATTGGAATTGGGTTTCAACTAAAGAGGTAAAAGAAAGCAAACCCTCCCTTAAACCAGCCTTCTAAGTGATCTTTGCTTTTGCTTTCCTTACACAACTTGCTAACTCAAGCAACTCCCCAACTATAAATACAGACTCACCTTCATGCCACAATCTCAACTTCACCACCCCATTCAAGTTTTGTTTGATTCACAAAGATCGACTTCTCATATCAAATGTACAAACGAGGTAAGTAGCTAAATAGTACGTAACTTAGTGGAAAAATCTTACATTGCAATGAAAATATAATTGATAAAAACAAACACCTCTTCTCAAAACACAAATTAACACAACTTTTCAATAGGCATTCATGGAAATAAATTCAAGGAACTCTTCATCTTGTTCAAACACAGCCATGTCTTCTTCCAACATGTTCACCCATGCTTCAATGCCATCTCCTGAACTTGTATCCATCAATATAACAGTATCCTTACAAGGTAAACCAGTAGTACTTGCCCAAATCGGCTTCCCAAAACCAAAGTCAGCTTCATACCAAGCAAATCTACACCAACTAGTTAATATCACCATCCCTATCTCACCTTTGCGAACTCCTTTTCCTCTATCCAAGAATGTTTTCACGTATTCATCACCGCATAGGATTCTTCTCAAATACTCACCATCTATTTTTCGTATAGCATCTCTGAGCTTACCAACTAGTATGTAATAATAACACCCTTTCAGTGGCGATTCTAAGGTTTGTTCATCATCACGATGCTCCCTGCTGATCCATGACAATGACCAAGGAGCATGATACAATGGACTCCTCCATTCCCCCTTGTGGAGGATCTCCAACTCTTGAAAGGGGAACTACATCGACCACTGTTGCTAGACGCGTTGAAGAAAGCGGCGCAAAATATATGCTGCAGCGACATCTAAGCACTCTGACTCAAGACCAAGCAGTGATTGCTTTGCGACTGCTTCAGGGCCATCACCTAGATCTAGATCATAGCGACGAAGCGAGAGATCCAACCATGCAACAACATACATGCATTGTTCAAAATCCAGGAAGCACCCCAGGAAGCGACCTAGGAAGTCTGAGCAATCCAGGCTATAGTCCAGGAAGCAACCTATGACCCAATACTGCTAGCAATCCAGTAATCAATCCAGGAAGCAATGTAGCATCCTGGGCTTCAAAACTTCGACAAGGCCGATATGCTGGATCGACCATGTTACAATATGAAGCTCCTACGATTGTGAATGGCAAGAAGGTTGTTAAAGTTCTAACTTCAGAGTTCGCTCAACGAATCAGTGAATGCGAAAAGCTCATCATCGTTTTGTGGGCAAGAAGCTAGGTTACAGTTTTGTCAAGTCTACATTAATCAAAATCTGGGGAACCAGTAATTTTGAGATGAGCATTCACGGTGACAAGAACTTTGTTTTCAAGTTTATGGATGAAGGCGATAGAACCAAGGCCTTAGAGATGGGATCCTTGCACATAGCCAGTAGGCTGTTCATTATTCGGCCGTGGACTCATTCCATGGACGAGGAAGCTGAAGCACTCACCTCGATCCCCATTTGGGTTACACTCAAGTGTATCCCCTTATTCCTATGGAACCCTATGGGAATTCAACGGATTGCGAACGTCATTGGGGTACCTATCATGCTAGATAAGGCAACCGAAGAAGGAACCCGGAAGGCCTATGCCAGGGTCTGTGTTGAAGTAAACGTCCACACCCTTTTGCCAAGAGATGTCCCAGTGGTGATCAATGACTCGAGTACAAGGATAGTGGATATCGAGTATGCATGGGTTCCACCCAAATGCAACTCTTGTGCTGTCTTTGGCCATTCCAAGCAGCAATGCATGAAACAACCTCCAATCAAAGCCACTACGCACAAGGTCTGGAAGCCAGTGAGCAGGACACAACAGCATCAACAAGCCAATGAGGACGACTGGACGGTAGCTCATGGGAAGCGAGCCATCAGAGAACCAAAGGAGAAGCAACACGAACTGACTACGGAGGGTACTCCTAGAGAGCTACAGCGGGACCCTGGGGGGGCACCTAGTACCAATGATCCACTCACTATGCAATGCACCAATTAATGTGGAGGACCCTATGCAATCGCATAGCCCAATGCATGCCAATATGCAACTAGCAATATGGGCTGATTCTCAACAGTCAAGCAATTCCATACCAGTTCCTGTATCTACCAACGTCAGTGGCCCAATAGTCATCTCTAATGCATTTGAATGCCTAGCACTGGAGACTGAGCCACCTACTCTTGCTGACACTATGAACTCCTTGCAGCAGACTCTTCGCAGGATTACTGGAGATGTACTGCAGAATGATCATGGTACACACACCAACACCACAGGAGTCAAGCAGCTCCTAGATCATAATGTTAGTAATGATTAAACTAGCCTGTTGGAACATACGAGGGCTTAACGATATAGTTAAGCAACAAGAAGTTCGTCAGCTAGTTAAAAAAGAGAAGGTACGTGTGCTCGGCTTAGTACTAAAATTAAAGAGGAAAAGAAGAGTACCATACAGCGTGACCTTTTGCGAGATTGGCACTGGATTGACAATGGACCTAATACTCAAGGGGGGCCGAGTGTGGATTGGTTGGAACCCAGGACTGGTATCACTTACTCCATCCTCGAGCACAGACCAGGCAGTAACAGTACATGCAAAATGGGACACTGGCTATGAATGTGTCCTTACATTTGTTTATGGAAGCAATCTATATACAGTCAGGCAGCAATTATGGCATGAGTTACTACAACTCTCAAGCACAGTCACACTGCCATGGGCTCTGCTAGGCGATTTCAATGCCATTTTGCATGCTAATGAACGAATGGGTCGAGCAGGAGCTCAGCAAGGGGGTGCTCACGATTTCTTGAACTGTGTCACCCAAGCTAAGTTATATGACTGTCGTTATAGAGGAAATTTCTTCACCTGGAGCAACAATCAATTTGGAGCAGACCCTGTCTCATCCAAAATAGATATTCTAATCAATGACACCTGGCTTCAGGAAAACCCAGATGCAGAAGCGGAGTTCCTAAACTCAAGTATATCTGATCATGCCCCAATGGTGCTTTCATTATATAACAATACTACTAGGGGGCCTATCCCTTTCAAATTTTTTAACTATTGGGTGCACGAGCATGACTTTCATAAGACAGTGGAGGAAGCTTTGGCAAATTAGAGTCACTGGTAACCACATGTACAGATTCATTAAAAAAGCTCAAAACAGTTAAACAAGCCTTAACTAAATGGCGTAAAGCAGGCTTCTATAAGGCAAGCTCAGCTGTAGACCTAGCAAGAGCTAGGATGACTCATGCTCAGCAAGCCATACGAGGCTTTCCTACTCCTGATCATTTGATCCAGGAAGAAAGGACTGCTGTCAAGGAATTTGCACACGCACTCAGAAGTGAAGAGTCCGAGCTGAAACAGAAGTCCAGATCAAAGTTCTTTGAAGTCGGGGACCAAAACAATGCATACTTCCATGGCCTAGTACGGGAGCGAAGGTCACAAAACAAAATCATGAGCATCTATAACAGGAATGATGAGAAACTGGAGGATCCGGATGCTATTGCATCTGAATGCATCCAGCATTTCACAACTATATTTGCAGGGGAGTCAGACAGTGCACACAATCCTGGGATCATTGACAACTTGCACTTCGATAACATGGTGACGGAGGAAATGGGAGCCGAGCTAATCAAGCACATTACTAGGAATGAGATCACTGAGACACTGTCCAATATTGACTCTAACAAGGCTCCTGGACCTGACGGCTTCACCTCATTGTTCTTCAAGGCCACTTGGAGCATCGTTGGGGACGATTTTGTTAAGGCCGTGTTGAACTTCTTCCGCAGCTCTAAGCTACTAGGCGAGGTAAATGCCACGCACATTGCTTTAATTCTTAAAATTACTAATGCGTCCTACTTCAATGACTACAGGCCAATTGCTTGTTGCAATGTACTTTATAAATGTATTACCAAGATCTTAACCAACAGGATGAAAGTAGCAGTTCAACTGATTGTGAGTGACTCCCAGTCCGCATTCATACAAGGTCGCCACATTCAAGATAATATCATGCTAGCTCATGAACTTGTCAGGAACTATCATCGTGACACGGGACCTCTCAGATGCGCAGCGAAAATTGACCTCAAGAAAGCTTATGACATGGTTCGTTGGGATGCTATCCTTCTGCTGCTCAGGAAGGTGAACTTCCCAGTCACTTTCATCAACTGGATCAAGGAGTGTATCACTACACCTAAATTCTCTATCTGTCTAAATGGCTCTCCTAAAGGATATATCAGTGCAACCAGAGGAATCCGACAAGGGTGTCCTATGTCCCCCTATCTATTTGTTCTGATCATGGAGATTTTACATGTATTACTTCGCAAACAGGTTCAGGAAGGCCACTACAAACTACATTATCGCTGCCAGAACCCCATTATCACCCACCTATGCTTTGCAGATGACTTTATAGCATTTTTTCATGGAGATGTTGGCTCGGCGAAGGCTCTAGCCACTGTCCTCACTGAATTCAAGGAATGCACGGGTCTAGAAGTGAACTGTGACAAGAGCATGCTATTCCAGGCAGGGGTTTCACACAGTGAACAGGCTATGACCACTTCTCAGCTTCACTTTGCAAACGGAAGTTTACCAGTTAAGTACCTCAGGCTGCCAATGATTTCTTCCTACTTATCACACACACAATGTGCCCCTATCATAGATAAGATCAGGAAGAAAATCAACTCCTAGAAGAACAGATTCCTGTCTTATGCAGGCAGACTTGTTCTCATCAAATCTGTCTTAGCTAGCATGCATGTATATTGGACGACCTGCTTCGGGCTTCCTAAGAAAACTCTAGATTGCATTAACACCTTGCTTAGAAGATTCCTTTGGTCAGGTGGTGATATAGCATCCAAGAAAGCCCTCGTAAGTTGGGAGAAGATATGCTACCCCCATAAAGAAGGTGGACTAGGGATTAGGGACATACGCATAAGCAATGAGGCTGCTTGCATGAAACATGTTTGGAGTATCATTACGCACAGAGACTCATTATGGGTCAAGTGGGTATATAAATTTTTGATTAGGCACCGAGCCTTCTGGCTGATGACTACACCTAAAGAAGCCTCTTGGTGCTGGCGCAAGATCCTCGAATGCAGACCCAAGGCAGCACAAATAGTTATACACTCAATTGGGGATGGCGAGGATACACTCTTCTGGAAGGAGCCTTGGCACCCGTCAGGAATTCTAATGGAGCACTTTCCACAGGAACTAATGTTTGACTCCACACTACACAAAGACGCCAAGGTTGCGGCTATTATAAGCAGCGGTGATTGGAGCTTACCTCCGAGTGTGGGCACTCTTATTAGTGATATAGTCACTCAACTTGACCATGTTGAAATAGATGTAAGCAAGCGAGATGCAGTGATGTGGAGTACTAGTAGCGACGGTCAGTTTCAAATGAAATCGACTTATGAAACACTCAGGAAACATAACCCACCAGTAGCATGGACTCACATTGTATGGTTTAAAGGATGCATTCCCAGGCATGCATTTATAACCTGGATTCTATGTCATGGTGCCTTGAAAACTCTAAGTAAGCTTAAGAAATGGGGCAAAGCACAACAGGATCTTTGCTTGCTTTGCAACCAGGACAGTGAAACTGAAACTCATTTATTCTTTGCATGCTCCTATTCTCGGTTTGTTTGGGGCCGCTTGTTACAACTTCTAGGCTACTCTCGGACTGTGTCGGACTGGGACGAGGAACTTAGATGGTGCACCAGCAATTTCAGAGGAACCAGTTCTAATGCACAAGAAAAGAAGATTGCATTGAGTGCATCTATCTATTACATATGGACTGAACGTAATGCTCGGCTATACAAGCAGCAGCAATGCTCTAGCATCGAACTAGTCAAGCGGATCTATGATGACATTAGGCTCAGATACTCAAATGCAGCGCTAGTTATTGATGACATTGCAGCCAACAGACAGCTATTTGGGTGATGGCAACTTGACCCACAATTTAGGCTTCGAACCCCGAACATGTGCTCTTGGAAGAAGCCTCCTACTGGCTAGTTTAAGCTCAATTCTGATGGCTCATTAAAAGACAACTCCGGAGGATATGGTGCAGTCATTAGGGATGATCAAGGCAAAGTCGTGGCTGCTTGTGCTGGCTCGAGTGTGGGTCAGTCTATTATTAAACATGAACTTCAAGGCGTAACGGCAGGGCTGCACTTAGCCACGTCAAAAGCATTCAAAAAGTTAGCAATTAATGCTGATTCCATCTTAGTGCGTGATTACCTGACGAAAGAAAGACAGACTGCATGGAATTTGAGACACATCCTCAATAAGATCAGAAGACTACTGGCCACACTGGAAGAATTCACTATCAGCCACGAGTATAGAGAAACTAATAGAGTCGCGGATAGACTTGCTAGCCTTCACCCAAGCTCGGAATTTCTCGAAGTTACACCGAGCTCGTTTGCTCAAGATTTGAAAGACATTGTACATGAGGATGGATCAGGCACTATTTACACTCGAATGTAACTTCACCTTCTTTTTTCAGGTTTGGGGATCCTAAATAACCCCCGCTCGCTTTCCAAAAAAAAAGTGTTAAAAAATGGGGTTGGCTCAACTTAGTCCCACATCAACTAAGGGATCAAGTAGAGTTAAGTATATATGAAGTTGGATATGTCTTAATAGCGACGATGCCTTTTGGGAGCATTTGAAAAGTTGAGTTCCGTTCGTAAAAATCTCATACCCGGGCGGTGGCGAGTGTCTAAATTGGGGACAATATCGTTGCTCGAGACATATCGTGTAGTGGTGGTGTTGGGGGGCTTCGCTGCTTCACCCCCGAGCACAACAAGTGGTATCAGAGCCGATGGTTCGGCCTTGGCCTTGGCGAATTGGAAGTGCAAAATAGCACGTTGCGACGAGGCCTTTTGGGAGCATTTGAAAAGTTGAGCTTCATTCGTAAAAACCCCATACCCAGGCGATAGTGGGTGTCTAAATTGGGGACAATATTGTTGTTCGAGACAGATCGTGTAGTGGTGGTGCCGGAGGGTTTCGCTGCTTCACCCCCGAGCACAACATGAAGCTCTTTCTTGCTTTTCAATTCTTCACTTGCAGTGAAGGTCGAAGCGATTACATTTCCTAAGGTGTTTTCATGAGCATTCAGAGGAGGATCTAGTCTCCCTCTAAAGTTCACAGCGTGTATCGCCACATGCTCCTTCATGAGTCCTCCTTTCGTTCGAGCCAATTCCATGAAACGCTTCCATATCAAGGCAGACACCACTTCAACACGTGTGGCATACGCAAGTACAGATGAATTATTAGTGACTTTTGCTCTTAGGGAGGCTATCTTTGAGGAATCAAAGATGAACCTTTTCGTTACAAGGTTACCTGTACCTCTGTGGATAACAACTGCTTGTTGAATATGCATCTGATCACCAAATTGGGATTGGATTTCTAATGATTCTGTGGAAGTGGTAAGCTTGAAACAAGGTTTTCTTCCGTCACTTGAAAGCCAAATAACAAAGAAGAGAAAGCCATGAGTACAGAACCAAAGGATGGAAGAGTAGAGAAGACAACTATAGAACTCCATGTCATGAGGTGCTATAGATCAGCTAGATTGCTATGTTGTTGTATACTTGTATATATAGTTGATGTTGTACTATTGGCCTAGCAGTCCCATATTGAACAAGTCCCACCCTCCACCAATACAACTACAGTCCATCACATTTAGCATGTGACAAATTGCCCATACAGGAAAATATTCTTAATAAATTATTTATCCTAAATGGCACTTGGGAAAAAAAATCCTGGTTCTTAAGCCACTGAAAGAAAAATGGTGTATTCAAAATTCTTCTATAAGTTCTTTGTACATGGAGACCAAAAGTTGAAGGTTTTCCCTCTAATCAGGAGTCTGAATACCTAATTTTTATGAAAATTTTATCGACAGGCAAAAATTAGTGGCCAAAATAATTGAAAAATAGACTAAAGAATTCTTTTACCAATTGCTGCTGATGGCTATTACAAAGGAAAACAATAGTTTCACTAATTTATAAGAGTATTATCAGTTATTAAAATTGTGTTTTGGTAATTAGATGTTGCATCACATTCATCAGTGCAAGGTCTAGCATGAATTTGGAATGTGTGGCATGTGGGATACATCTCAACTGTTAATCTACCGAGCAATTTTACAGTTATAGAGTTGTCTTGCATAAGGTATATTGTCAAATTCTAGCAACAATTAATAAGTTGTCTTGTCACAAGAACCGTTGATATGCAGTCACACGCTCCACAAGGTGAGGCCAGACCTATTATCCACTACTATATAGCCCAACAGATTGCTTGGCAAGGATTCGATTTGCTTTGGTAGTAGATCGTTTTCTGAAATGGCTAACTTCAACTTGTAGGAAGACTGTCATGCATGCTAGATTGCTAGTCACATTACATTCCAGTTTCTTATACTAAAGAAGCCTACTCCAGACTAGTAAAGTTTACCTTAGTAGTGTATATACTTGCTTATAAAGATCGGTTTGTCGAGTGCTAATTGTTACTGGGCTTATAAATTAGAGCTAAAGACAATGATGGTTGTATTTGACAACACATCTGCATTGATCAGACTTTTTTTTTTTTAGATGAAATGAAACCACGCTAAACTTGACTACTATTTACAGAATTGGCCTGCATAATTCACTGCAGCAATTAAGATGGAGATTTGCTTTTGCGGCCTAACAAAACTCAAAATATCTTCAAAGATTGTAACAAATATAGACTGAAGATGAGGAAGAAAAGACTGATCATCTTCAAAGATTGTAGCAAATATAGACCTTGTCTATATGGCTTTCTCTTTGTTTCGATAAACTGTTGATATATCCTTCACTATATGTAAAAAGCGATTTTGTATAACTTGTTATGGTTTTGGTTGAAGAAGAAAGGTTGTTCAAGTGACATCAAGTTTTCCAACAATATTGACTAAATATATTAAACAGCTGCACAACAAAGATTACATCCGAGTGCGTACATTGAAATCATGTGTTCTTCAGAGTAAAATCAGTAGCACAACACTCAACATGATCAGTATACTGAACTACTCAAAGATGAACTGGTGGTCCAAGCTGAGCATTACAACTGCAGGTAGAGCATGTTGGGATATGATTTCTGATGATCCTGCTGGAGTCATAAGGTTGGATGATGGTTTTCTTTTGTCACTCGAAAGCCAAACAACAAAGAAAAGAAAGCCATGAGTACAGAACAATAGGATGGAAGAGTAGATAAGGCAACTATAGAACTCCATTTTCTTGATGTGCTATAGAATTGCCTTAATCAGCTAGATTCCCATGTTGTATATATAGTTGATGTTGGTGTGCTATTGGTCTAGCAGAGTAGCAGTCCCATATTGAATAAGACCCACAATCAATGCAATTAGCTTGTGTTTTTTTTCTCAACTTGATATATAGTATGATTAGCCACAACTTGATATATAGTATGGTTTGCAGGCTTATAGAAGACAAAGTAGTATGTTCAATTTGAATTTTGGTAGTTGACCCGACCAATAATTTGCACATGGACAAGAAAGTTGAAGCTCGCCTTACTCATGAGTTTAAACTAGGTTAAGTAGCTAGCTAGTACATAACTCGGTGGAAATCTTTCATTGCAAAGTAAACATAATTGATAAAACTAACAAACACCTCTTCTCAAAACACAAACTAACACAACTATTCAATAGGCATTCATGGAAATAAGTTAAAGGAACTCTTCATCTTGTTCAAACACAGCCATGTCTTCTTCCAACATGTTCACCCATGCTTCAATGCCATCTCCTGAACTTGTATCCATCAATATAACAGTATCCTTACAAGGTAAACCTGTAGTACTTGCCCAAATCGGCTTCCCAAAACCAAAGTCAGCTTCATACCAAGCAAATCTACACCAACTAGTTAATCTCACCATCCCTATCTCACCTTTGTGAACTCCTTTTCCTCTATCCAAGAATGTTTTCACGTATTCATCACCGCATAGGATTCTTCTCAAATACTCACCATCTATTTTTCGTATATCATCTCTGAGCTTACTAACAAGTATGTGAAGCTCTTTCTTGCTTTTCAGTTCTTCACTTGCAGTGAAGGTCGAAGCTATTACGTTTCCTAAGGTGTTTTCATGAGCATTCAGAGGAGGATCTAGTCTCCCTCTAAAGTTTACAGCGTGTATCGCCACATGCTCCTTCATGAGTCCTCCTTTCGTTCGAGCCAATTTCATGAAACGCTTCCATATCAAGGCAGACACCGCTTCAACACGTGTGGCATACGCAAGTACAGATGAATTATTAGTGACTTTTGCTCTTAGGGAGGCTATCTTTGAGGAATCAAAGATGAACCTTTTCGTTACAAGGTTACCTGTACCTCTGTGGATAACTGAAGATGGAATGTGCCCAAGTAAACCTCTCTGAGGGAAAATGGACGATAAGTCATGGATGGGATGAATTACTTCAATCGAGTTGCGGGCCTTAGCTGCCCAACAATCAATAAACTTGCTTAGTGAATAAGCATCAGAAATTTTATGTGACAAACACACACTGATCACTATCCCCCCACAGTCAAATACATTGACTTGGATGGCTAAGAGCATTTTCGATCCGAACTCAGGTCCATGCCCAGTTTCAATCTCATCGAAATGGGATTCATTGCATGGCAAAAGCAATTTTAGTACATCAACATTTGGTTGCATCATCACTTCTGATAGTTGACTGTTAATAACCCGAGCTTCCAAATAGTCCACACCTTCATCGTTACAGTCAATGGAGGTACTACCAATACTGATCCTCCCTGCTACTGGGTAGAAGGTAGTTAACGTTTCTGACAAAGATGTCTTTAAGCGACAATGTATATTTGAGCATAGGGTGCTGTTTCCACTGTTGTTGGCATAGAAAAGAAGGATGGGAATGTAAATTGGAGGAGAAATTTGATCGAAGAAACATAAATTGAAAGTTTTAAGGTGAGGAGGAGTTGGAGAGGATGGTTTGATTGACTCTATGGAGCTAATTTGAACCTTCATTTTCTTGGTAAGGGAAAAGAAATCCTGAAAGTCTACTTTCTTATATATCCTCGTACTTCATCTTGAATGAACCTGAACTGTCTCCTGGACCATCACCAATGACCCGCGACGAATCTTACTATAGGACTGGATGGATTGTTTTGGATCAATACTGAAAAACAGATAGAAGATACAACTATTTAGGCTGGTACTGAACAGAGCTGAACGTCGTATGTGTGTGTCATCTTGTATTGTGAGAATCTCAATGAAATAAACCCTCCAATATACGAATAAACTAATGTCGATAGTGTTCGAATAAGGATTCCAAATTGTGAAAACATTAGATTCTCAAGTCAAAATCAAGAACATTAACAGCTAGAACTTTACAATTAAGACATAGACATGAATCAATATCACACCTATTAGCTAAACATTTGGCATGTACACTGAGACCCCAGATAATTTTAAAATGAATCACCATTCCAATTAAATATATGGGAATGGAGGATAACATTAACTACACTTGGTAGTTGATATTCTATGTTCTACCAAGCAACTGGAGCCAACATACGATATATCTTTCCACAACTCTGCTCATAGTACTTTGATCAAAGATGAACCGATGGTTCAAGTTGAGTGTTGCAACTGCGGGCAGGGCATGGATCTCCCCAAAATGGAGTTGGACATCCAATGATGCCGCGGGAGTAGTAAGGTTGAAAGAAGGCTTTCATTGTCACTTGAAAGCCAAACTGGGAAATAAAGAAAGCCATAGGTAAATATCAAAAAGATGGAAGAGCAGAGAAGGAAACCGTAGAACTCCATTTCTTGCAGTCCTAAAGAGAATTGCCTTATAGTTGTTGGTTTTATCGGTTTAGCAGTCGCATAAGTTACAAGTGCCCACTATACTAGCAACTAAACTTGAATTATGGTTCTTGGACTTGATTCACTATAATCAATCAATTCACCAAATTATGCACATGAGACATCCATAATGCAATGAATTTGTTCAAATTATGGAGAATATGGTAAAAGTCCTAGTTTCGCGCCTGTAAAGATAAGATAGCAGCAATTATGTGAAGCAATTTCTTAGCACCTTGTGTAGTATGCTATCAACTTGAAAAAGCCACTTGGAATTTATGATGCGCGAATGAACTATAGTGGCTGCAACATGTTGGACTACGATGAGCCTATGATACGATGGGCAGAAATTAGAATCATCAAACCAAAACTTCATCGCTATTTTGGAACCCATTAACCCAGCCAATTGAGATAACGAGAAAAAGAGGATCAAATTGGAAACATTCGACATCTGACAATGTTCCATTTCCAAATAGTTAAACATATTTGGCAGGCAAAAAGAACTTAAAATTCAATCCTGAAAATCGCAATCGCATCAAACTAACAGTGCACAAGCAGATTGGAATTGGGTTTGATCTAAAGAGGTAAAAGAAAGCAAACCCTCCCTTAAACCAGCCTTCTAAGTGATACTTTGCTTTTGCTTTCCTGACACAACTTGCTAACTCAAGCAACTCCCCAACTATAAAGAGACTCACCTTCATGCCACAATCTCAACTTCACCACCCCATTCAAGTTTTGTTAAATTCACAAAGTTCGACTTCTCATATCAAATGTACAAACTAGGTAAGTAGCTAGCTAGTACGTAACTTAGTGGAAAAATCTTACATTGCAATGAAAATATAATTGATAAAACTAACAAACACCGCTTCTCAAAACACAAACTATAACACAACTTTTCAATAGGCATTCATGGAAATAAATTCAAGGAACTCTTCATCTTGTTCAAACACAGCCATGTCTTCTTCCAACATGTTCACCCATGCTTCAATGCCATCTCTTGATCTTGTATCCATCAATATAACAGTATCCTTACAAGGTAAACCAGTAGTACTTACCCAAATCGGCTTCCCAAAACCAAAGTCAGCTTCATACCAAGCAAATCTACACCAACTAGTTAATATCACCATCCCCATCTCACCTTTGCGAACTCCTTTTACTCTATCCAAGAATGTTTTCACGTATTCATCACCGCATAGGATTCTTCTCAAGTACTCACCATCTATTTTTCGTATAGCATCTCTGAGCTTACTAACTAGTATGTGAAGCTCTTTCTTGCTTTTCAATTCTTCACTTGCAGTGAAGGTCGAAGCGATTACATTTCCTAAGGTGTTTTCATGAGCATTCAGAGGAGGATCTAGTCTCCCTCTAAAGTTCACCATGTGTATCGCCATATGTTCCTTCATCAGTCCTCCTTTCGTTTGAGCCAATTCCATGAAACGCTTCCACATCAAGGCAGACACCACTTCAACACGTGTGGCATACGTAATTACAGATGAATTATTAGTGACTTTTGCTCTTAGGGAGGCTATCTTTGAGGAATCAAAGATGAACCTTTTCGTTACAATTTTACCTGTACCTCTGTGGATAACTGAAGATGGAACATGCCCAAGTAAACCTCTCTGAGGGAAGATGGACGATAAGTCATGGATGGGATGAATTACTTCATTTGAGTTGCGGGCCTTAGTTGCCCAACAATCAATAAACTTGCTTAGTGAATAAGTATCAGAAATTTTATGTGACAAACACACACTGATCACTATCCCCCCACAGTCAAATACATTGACTTGGATGGCTAAGAGCACTTTCGACCCAAACTCAGGTCCATGCCCAGTTTCATTCTCATCGAAATGGGGTTCATTGCATGGCAAAAGCAATTTTAGTACATCAACATTTGGTTGCATCATCACTTCTGATAGTTGACTGTTAATAACCTGAGCTTCCAAATAGTCCACACCTTCATCGTTACAGTCAATGGAGGTACTACCAATACTGATCCTCCCTGCTACTGGGTAAAAGGTAGTTAACGTTTCTGACAAATATGTCTTTAAGCGACAATGTATATTTGAGCTTAGGGTGCTGTTTTCACTGTTGTTGGCATAGAAAAGAAGGATGGGAATGTAAATTGGAGGAGAAATTTGATCAAAGAAACATAAATTGAAAGTTTTAAGGTGAGGAGGAGTTGCAGAGGATGGTTTGATCGACTCTCTGGAGCTAATTTGAACCTTCATTTTCTTGTAAGGGAGAGAAATCCTGAAAGTCTACTCTCTTATATGCATGACCTCAAATGTATATATCCTTGTACTTCATCTTGTTTGATCTAAAAAGATATCTACAAACATCTTGAATGAACCTGAACTATCTCCTGGACCATCACTATCGACCGGCAACGAATCTTACTATAGGAGCATATGTGTGTCACCTTGTATGATGCAAGTTGTGTTGATGAGACTCTCAATGGAATAAACCCTCCAAATCCAATATACGAATAAACAAATGTAGATTGTGTCCGAATAAGGATTCCAAATTGTGAAAACATTGGATTCTCAAGTCAAAATCAATAACATTAACAGCTAGAACTTTACAATGAAGACAGACAGATAATAGACATCGGATCAATATCACACCCATTAGCTAAACATTTGGCATGCACACTGAAACTCCAGATAATTTAAAAATGAATCACCATTCCAGTTGGCATATATGGGAATGGAGAATAACATTAACTACACTTGGTAGTTGATAGTATGTGTTCTACCAAGCGACTGGGGTCAACATTACATACGATATATATTTTCACAACTCTGCTCATAGTACATTGATCAAAGATGAAGGGCATGGATCTCACCAAAATGGAACTGGACATCCAATGATGCTGTGGGAGTGGCAAGCCAAACCAGGAAGTAAAGAAAGTCATGGGTACAAATCAAAATGATGGAAGAGCAGAGAAGGCAACTGTAGAACTCTATGTTAAGATTGCCTTAATCAGCTCCATTGGTACATTGTTGTATATATAGTTGTTGGTTTTATCGGTTTAGCAGTCGCACAAGTTACAAGTCCCTACTATACTAGCAACTAGACTTGAATTATGGTTCTTGGACTAGATAGTTTCATTATAATCAATCAATTCACCAAATTATGCAGGCGAGACATTATCCATATTGCAATGAATTTGTTCAAATTACGGAGAATATGGTAACGTGAATGACCTATAGTGGCTGCAACACAATGAGCTACTGTTTCGCATCTGACAATGTTCCATTTCCAAATAGTTAAACATAGTTGGTGGGCAAAAAGAACTTGCAGTTCAATCCTGAATATCGTAATCACATTAAACTAACAGTGCACAAGCAGATTGGAATTGGGTTTCAACTAAAGAGGTGAAAGAAAGTAAACCCTCCCTTAAACCAGCCTTCTAAGTGATCTTTGTTTTTGCTTTCCTGATACAACCTCCTAACTCAAGCAACTCCCCAACTATAAAGACAGACTCACCTTCATGCCAGCATCTCAACTTCACCACCCCATTCACAAATGGCCATGGTGCAGTTCATGTTATTTGCCATTTCATGGCTTCTTTCTCTTTCCCTTGCCTCCTTCACACCTCATCTTGGCATGGTCATGGAGGTGACGGACACTGATGTCAGGTTTGAGAGCAATATAATCGCTCTGTATAGGAAATGGCGTTCCATCCATGGTGCACATGTAACACAAAACTCATTGTTGAAGAGATATCAGACATTTAAGGAAAATGTTCACTTCATACATGCAAGTAACCGAAGGCCAAACGTGTCGTATACTCTAGGACTGAACAAGTTCGCTGATATGAGTAATGAGGAGTTTAGGGCGATTTACACGACATCACTAAGTTTTCATGCAAGAAGGGCAGCAGTACAGGGTTTCATGTATGAGAATGTTACTGGGTCATTGCCAAGCTCAGTTGACTGGAGGAAGAAAGGAGCTGTAACTGGTGCTAAAGATCAAGGGCAGTGCGGTAAGTATAAGGCATAATTTCTACTGTTAGTTTCATTTGTAATAACGAACTAAAAGCATTTTCAGTACTCTGACTGGCAAATGACATGTCGAGGAACTCGTGCAGGGAGTTGTTGGGCATTCTCAACTGTTGCAGCAGTGGAGGGGATCAACCAAATCAAGTCAGGAAAGCTGGCTTCTTTGTCTGAGCAAGAACTGGTTGATTGCGACAAGAAAATAAATGAAGGTTGTAATGGTGGCCTCATGGACTACGCTTTCCAATTCATTGTCGACAATGGTGGAATTAGCAGCGAGCTTGACTACCCATACAATGCTAATGACAACCAATGTAACTTCATAAAGGTATTCTAACCAAATTGTTCGCCCTGGTCTGCATACCTAAAACTTCTGATTCAAAGAATGAGTTGTAGGTAATTGAGTCTGAATACAAATTGCATTTTTCAGAGTTCAACCAAGGTTGGCATAGATGGTTACCAGGATGTTCCAACCAACAGGCATGAGGCCCTGATGAAGGCCGTTGCGCATCAGCCAGTTTCAGTGGCGGTAGATGCTGGGGGGGTTTATTTTCAGTTCTACTGGAAAGTAAGAATTCCTCTAGTGTAATGCTTTCCAACATTACTTAGTTGAATTTTAGTAACTAACGGGATTAAAGTTGAAGTAATACACTTCAGTTTATACTGACGGATTAAAGAAACTGGGTTTCATATGCAGGGAGTATTCACTGGAACCTGTGGGACAGACCTGGACCATGGGGTTGCAATTGTTGGGTATGGCCAGACAAATGAAGGGCTCAAGTATTGGATTGTGAAGAATTCATGGGGATCAGACTGGGGGGAGGATGGGTATATCAGGATGCAGATTAACGACGCAGAGGGATTATGTGGGATCAACAAGATGGCATCCTATCCTATCAAACTTGCTTCCAATCCAAACCCCGCAACGACTAATTCCATGCACATTCCTCTAGGCAGAAGATCCGGACTATCCCTACTGTTGAGACAATGACCTCACAAACTGAAACTTCAGTACTATTTTCTGCCATTTCCTTCATAAAACTTGTTAACTTATAGGTTGCCCTAAACATGAGAGCTATCATGTATAACATAAATTCAAGGCATGGTATGATAATCATAGAAGTAAATGAACAGTGGGTACTTCAATGAAGAATGGACAACCAATTTATAAACCAAATTCGAATGTAGTGATTGGGTAGATAATACCTGTGACTAGAAGCCCCATACGAAAAACAACTATATGATGATGATAACAACTAATGATTGTCGCTTTCTGAGTTGAAGCAGTAGCTTGTAAAACAACATTGACTTTGTCTCCCTATATACAAACTTTGTATAACACCAAAAGTTCGGTCAATGTGTTCCCTATACAGTAATGTTCATGACCCTTGAAACCTGACAATCCAAAACGATCAGATGTAATAGGATTGAACGCTAAGATAATCAATAACAATCCATGAGCATCCCACCTATTAAAACATGTTACTTATTTATCTCTCACATCTATCACAAAATTGAGAGCACTGCAATTACCAACAGATATCTCTGTTCTAGCCTGATTTCTGAATTGCTATCACACCGGGAACTAGCACTGCCTCGTTAGTTGCAGCTTTTGATGCAGCAACCTTTTCCAAGCGCTTCCATGTGGCTTCCCGCTTAGCTTGAACATCCTTTGCTTGTGCTTCATCTTCCTGATACTTGAGTAAGCACTCCTCAAACAACTCAGGATCGAGATCAGAGAAGATTTTTCGAACATTGAGTGTCAGGCTTTGGACTGCCTGATTCCAATGGTTCCTAGAATTTTTTTCCAAGGCGGGAAAGATAATAGGTAACACGACTCTGCGGTTCTGCTTGATCAGGTTCTCAATATGATCATTGTTCCATAAGAATAAAGCCCTTTCTGCTACCTGCAACAGAAGTGTACCAATTCAGGAAACAATGTGTGGATTACATTTCAAGAAAGTTAACACGGGGAAACGTGCATTTGTAAGTTTACTTCAAAATCTAAGTGGATCTTCAAATCCTATTTTGGTAAAACTGTGTAGCAATTTATAGCCTGTGCATCAGTAACAAGTGAATATAAAGTGCAAAGAAGCTCTAAGTCCAACATCCTAAACAAAAGCAAAAGAAAAATGGGGAAAGTCGATCCAGGACTAAACTAGTCATCTGCTTTTGGTATTGACATAGGCTTCTAGTTCAACACACACAAGTCGAATGGGATACACCTACAATCCACCCAAGTCATACTGAACCTTGAGCTACTTTCCTTCTCTAGTAGCCAATCCAACGTTCTAACTGTACACTCAATCCTTCTCTAGTATCATTATACAGTCACCACTCTTAATGTAAATTAATATCAATACACTAATAATCTGAACATATGCCAACCAACTATATAGGATGCCTCTAAGGTACGGTAACCAAAAATAAGTCTCAGGCTTGTTCAACTTTTGGTGCCACTCATGAGCATCCGAAAGCATGATGACCAAAAGGTGCACAACCTAACTGGAGCCGTACTCCTCAATCTAAACAGAGATGTACAATCTTCTCAAAATTGAGGAGAGAAAAAATTACTAACGCCATTGTCGAAAACTTTTGGCCACAACACCTATTGTGGTATAGAAAGAAAGTGGATTACATATTCCTGTAAAAGACATACAAAAGTCAACAATGGGATTGGTTAAGTGTATGCACATATAAACCAGAGTTTCTGGATTTTGACACATGTTATAAAAATTGAGGATCTTATCTTAGAATGGCCCCAAAAATGTAGAATTGTAAGGTTACATGTGTATAACTAGCTTGGAAGAGTTTAATAAAAACAGTGAAACAGGCATCAAAAGAGGAATCACAATGAAAGAAAGTCAACCAGAACAAGGAACAATATAATATAAGATTTCCAATGGATCTAAAATATTAACCATTTTTTTTCATTTGGTCTTACTTTTCAATAAAAAAAAGATAAAACTACAACAGAACATATATCTGATCTAGCTTTTATTTGCGATGTTTTCGAGTTATAGATATTAGATAACATAGCGTACTCATGTCCATGACTTGAATTTTTTAAGATTATGTATCATATTTTTGTATCCCGAATCGATGTCCATACTCATGTAATCTATAATTTTCCTAAAATTTTCAGCTCAAACGAGTTAAAAGAACATTTTTTTAGTTTGCTAGGAACTCAAAACATGAAATTATGAAAGGGTTTCCTGGTCAATTAGGAATTTGAGGGACTCCAAGCCCAATCCCCCTTTACAATAATTAGTAAACGGGGTGGATTTAAATTTTGGATACATTTAATGGTGGGCGTCATAGCGTTTGATGCATGATTTTAAATCTGCGGAGGATTTGTGTTCCTCCTATAGATGGAAGTGCACTCTTATAACTGGGAAAAATTAAAATAAAATCATAAAGATGGAATCTTTTGTTCCCGTCATGCTGCTCACGCACTCATTGTTGACCTACTCTAAAAGAAAATTTTCCAATTAATTATTTTACCAAATCACTAAAGTATGCAGCTACAAGCTCCAATTAGTATTTTGTACACCAATTTATTTTTGCCAAAAATTCATTGAGTTCACATGCATCACTTTGCAAAGCTCTTGCATTATTGGCTTATTTATGTTGAATTCATATTTTATATTGCAACTCTAGCAAGTTTATTAATCACATGGATTCTCTGGGATCAAGCAAGGGGAAATAAACCAAAGTGATGGAGCGAGGGAATCAAACTGTGACACCTTGAACCCCGAGAAAAAGGAGGTCGTATATGCTAGAAAGGTGTCTAATTGATGGGTGTTGTGCACTAGGGTTTGTATCCAACTATGACAGTATTTCTAGAATATATTTAGATAATAACAGTTTCTATTGTCAACTAGAATTATGGTTTCCTATTCAAAGAGTTTCTTTTCTTTGTAAATAAAGGACCATGTCAATGCAATGGTCAGGGTTTTAGGGTGAACTTGGATTATTTATGTAGCGATTAATCGGTGATTTAGTGTAAATCGGAGGTAGACCGATCCGAACCACGTATTTAGTAGTTGGGAGCGGTCACCGATTAATCGGTAAGAAATCGGTGGGTCGCCAAAAAATCAATGAGAAATCGAGATTGTTCCGTTGGGTGGTGGTTGTCATCCTGTTATGCGGTGGTGGTTGTTGCTCTATAATGTATGATGTTTTAGACATGATTACATAATTTGCTCTATAATGACTTTTGTTGTTCTATAATACTTGTCTTATTAATCTTTATTGTCAAGATATGTTATTTATTATAATTTACATTAGTGAGAGTATAAAAATGCATACTTTGAAAAAGTAAACCAATTAATTTGTTTAATCTTAAATCAGTTCTGGACCGCAAAGGATCTGTTATCCGCATTTACTACATAAGGGTGAACTGAGATTGAGTAAGAGATGTATTTCTTTAATTTCTTTGTGTAAATAGGGTTTTTTTAATGAACCCTATATTGTGTGAGATTTGTGTTTTCACTAAACAATTACCATCTCTCACCCTAGATTCTTCTCCCTCGCTTACAAAGCCCTACAAGTGAAGATTCTTTAAGTGTAGATCCACACTCTACTAACACCAAGGCCCTTTCCACTCGGTCGGTAAGACTTGTGGGTAATGATGACTACAAGTCTTCCATTTGAAACCCCATCAATAACACCTTACAAATCTGAACTAAAATTCCTCGCACCTCCATGGAGGGTGATTAAGTCAAAAAAGGAGGGATTTGAAGGCAATGTTGATGGTACAAGAGTAGGCATGTTATTTAATATTTGCAATTTCTTTCTCTCGTTGAAGATGAGCTAATCCGTGCAATTTTAAAAGGTTCCCATTTATAACTAAAATTTCAATGTAATTAGGTCAACTCATCTAATAATTTTAAGAAAACCACGGAGCATAAAAAGAATCAGTGTGAATGGATAAAAAAAATCTGATATATGTCATTTTAAAAGATATGACTTCACAAGTTAGACTCCCTATGGACCGTCAACTATGGCTCAAATGTTGCATTCACTCTCACCACATTAATGCCAAATCTGAAAAATGCAAAAAAAAAAAAAATTATTTGCAACTCCCAGTGGTTGGAATTTGGATGTATGATTACCAAGTAGAGAGTTCATTCAGGTGGCTGTGTCGGAACATCTGCTCATGTTAATGCCCTTGAGCATCTGAAAGGCCTTCACCTAGAAGGTGTCATTTTGAATTTTATTTTCAAGTTAAGGTCATAATCACAGAAGATCGCTATGGGAGATCAGGTTGTAGATAACGAGGTGTAGTTGGATGAGATCAAATTGCACCAAAAAGGGAGAGGAAATGAGAAAAGAAAGGAAAATGGAAGTTCTTCTCCAATACAATGATGCGCACAAATGCACATTGTTAGCAAGTTTAATGCACTTATTTTAAATCTAATTCCCGTTACATTGCAGGAAAAAATAAATAAATAAATAAATAAATAAATAAATAAATAAATAACAAAGCAACCACCAAGTGCACCTGCAACGCCACATACAATCTGCGTCATAATGTATCATATTTTTTCAGAATATTGTATACCTCAAACGTCATCCCCTTCTGGCTTCTCCCCAACACACATCCCAAGTAACTCTCAGAAAAAGGATGATTATGATGATGTAATGTCGAGGTACCAATAATGGTTTGAAAAAAGTAAATGGACTTTAAGAAAGGTCTGCACTAGGATACATTCAAAACTTACTGAATAACAGCAGGATCCTTTGTTGAAAACATGGTGTAATTGCTATAAGCATCACAGTTTTTTATTGTTGAAGCACCAAAAAGTATCTATTTTAGTTTATCATTGTATATATAACAGAAACTTCAGCAACAACTTACCAACTCGCACCAAAATTTCAATCCTCGCAACAAGAGAATTTTCAGCAAAGATAAAATAAATATAAATTTCAAAAGCTTAATACCTGAAAATGTGAACTACTCATGCAACGAGCAAGCTGGCGGAATAACGGCACCATACAACGTTGGAACTCTGCAGGCTGAGTTGCCTCTAAAACTTCCTCCAGCTCCCCTAAGAACATGACCTCCTTTGAACTATTTGTGACTGGCCAATATTTCAGTAAACCCCTTATAACAGTATCAGCAAGTTTGCAGTCTTTCTCCACAAATTGTGTAATACAGTAAGACAACTGTTGGTGGTACATGGGTATGCATTTCGGTTTGTGAAGAGGAATCAGAGCACGAACAAGGAATAGTTTGTGTTCTTCTTTCAGCGGAAGCGCAAAACCATTTATTATACTGCCCAAAATCTCCAATAACTCAGCAATCCCATTATGCTTCTCTGTCTCAAAAATAAAACGATAAAATATATTGTTTATAGATTTCCTGATGAATGGACGATGTACCATAAATTTCCCATAAATGCGATGGAGAATGGTTTTCAAGTACTCCCTTTCTCTAGGGTCTTCCGAGTCGAAAAGATCCAGCAATCTGAGAACAAATGAGTGATCAATGTATCTCTTAGCCAACTTCGCATCTGTCTCAGGGGATGCAACAAACCTGAGAAGGAACTCGTACACAATTTGCAAATGGGGCCATGCAGGATCCATTGAAGGTTCCTCCTCTTCCAAATCAAAGGCTTCCAAAACCTTATTATCACGGGGAGGAGAAGTGAAAGTTCTAAACAGATTCACGGATACCATCTTTATAATTTCTTGCATGACAGTTTCTGCAAACTTCCCATTTGCTGAAGTAACATAATCCACAAGCTCTAGTAATGTTTGTCGTTTGATGTCCTTTTCCTTGAGGTTTTTGGTAGGATCAGTAAAGTCAAATACAACACAACACATGTTCAACTTCCTGACGAATAAACTCTGCTTCTCCGAGCTAGGAACATCGCGGAATGAAGGCAACGCCTCATAAGAAGTGGTTGAATTCCCATTCAGCTTCAAATTACCTACTTGGGGAAGTCTGTTTCCATTATTAAATGCTGGATTTGAAGCAGAATCATGACCTGGGAGGGTGGTATTGCTTGGGACCCCCAACCTGTTACTTGCTGGATCATTGCTTCTTGAACTAGTAGAAGTATTAGAAGAAGGGACAGAATTCACCCCTGACTCGCGAGTCTCAGAAGATTTAGATGGCTTGCGAGGAAGCCTACCAAGTATCTGCTTGATCATAATTGCAGAAATGAAACAGAAGCTAGTACGCCACAACCCCAAAACCTGTTTAGCAAACAGATCCCCCCCTCCAAAGCAAAACCCACCGATTCAACATAGAAAGGATCCACCTTGCACTCTCATTCAAGATAAACCCAACTGCAAAAACCCATTTCAAAGCATTTGTCAGTAATACACTGAGCTTTTAATCCACCTCAAAAGCTGCTTTCTTAACCCATCCATCTGAAAGCCCGGTGCCACTTTACCAATTCTTTTGTCAAATCAAAGGGGAAATTCTTCTCATCTGATGAGAAAAACCAAAACAACTTTTATAATAATCCCAATTACACAAAACCCATATTACAAACTCCAGATCAAACAAAACCCAGTTGTGTCTCTATCTACCAACTATAACAAAAACCATTTTTCCACCTCCCCTCTTTTTTCAACAAAATTCAACTTCAATCTCAAAATTGAAAAAACCCCAGATTCAGAAATCCGTTTCAAACCAAAGATCAGCATTAGTTTTCCATTTCCATGGTTTCAAACCCACAAACCCAATAAATGGATATTCCAAAAAGAGATTACCTTTGAAGTAAACAGAGATTGTCAAGATCTGGGTATTGATTTATTAAAATTCAACTAAAAAAAAGAAACCAAACAAAGCAAAAACAGTGTAAAAATACAACTAAAAATTCAACCCCACAGTGTACACACAAACATGTGAGCAATCAAGACTTCAAAAACTAAAAAGGAAGCAACAATTGCAGAGATACTTACAGAGGTCCTGATTGATGAGAAGAAGTTGAGCTGTGTACAACAAAGATTGGTTTTTGAGAAATTTATCTTCAATATGGAAACCCAATAACCAAATACTGAATTAAAGATTAGAGTCAGACAGATATCTCTCCCTTTCTTCTTGCTGTTTTAGTTGTTTCTGGTAGAAAATAAAAAAAAGAATCAATTTCTTGATTCTTTTTTTTCTGCTCAGATACCAATTTCAACTTTCTTTCTCTCTCACTCTCCTATTTTTCTTTTGGAAAGTAAAAATGAAGAGAGACCAAAACAACCCTTAAAAACTATTAAAAAAAACAATCTCTGAAAACAGGAAATCAAGAAATTTGGATTTGAAAAAGAAAAGAAAAGAAAACACTTACCTCTCTTTCTCCCTACTTATCTTTTGCTTTTTGCCTTTCTCATGTTCTCTCTCTCACTCACTCACTCACACTCTGTTTTATTCTTTATTATTTTATCTCACTTTTCTAATTGTCTTAATAAATTATCATCAATTTTATTTGATCTTTAGTCATAACTCATAATCACTATTTTCATTAGAAGATAACCCATTAGATTTGATTCCATCTTATGATATAATTAAATATTTTGATTTTGGTGAATACATTTTATTGAGTATTTTACATTTCAAAGTTAGATGATAAAAATGATTAGGAAGAGAATTAGGAGACACCGAATCAAACAATATTCCATAGCAAAATCAAGCACTATCATTCTTTCAAGATCATGTTACGTCACTCTAGCTGTAAAATCTGATTTATTAACATTTTTTAAATTAAAAAATTTCCATCGAGTAGAGAATTCAAACCCCGTATAGCCATTGATCACAATTCACATGAATTGGAGATTACCATTTCAAGTCTACGCAATCATAATTAGTAGTATTATAAGGTCTCTAACCAATTGAAACACTTGAACATTGATTTGGATAGGGAAGACTTAATTTTGGTTTCTTTAATAAATTTGATTGATCATTTGGCAAAGATAATGCTGTATTACCATAATTAATTGCTTGCTTTTTGGATGGTCATGGAAATTTATGAACAATGACCCACATAAAAAGGTCAACTGTTTTATTGGTAATCTTGTTTATTTGATTCTTTTTAACAGTGATGGAGCAAGCACTCTGTGTGGCTTGGCTGGCTGGAATTTGTCAAATTATCTCAATTATTACTATATTATTAATGGTTAAAATGGAGTCGAAGTTTGGATGATAATATTATTCATTAGAGAATATAACTACTAGTAAGAATTTGTTTTTACAAGAGAAAAATTGCATAAGTACAAACAGTAAGCACCTTGTTTTCAATGATTTTAGATCGTTTGCACGCAATGACTAACATAATTATATGAAGAGTCCATATCGAGAATCATGTTGTAGAAGTTAAGCTATTAAATGTCCCGCTAAATTAGTGTTTGATTTAACTCTCACCGAGGAAATCTTTTGAATACACAATTTTCCATTTTGATTGTGTACACCAATCCTGGACATGACTTTGATGACCCAGCAAGATTATCACTAAACCTGATTACATCGCTTTAATATGGCCCGCAAAGAGTTGTTGGAATAGGGTAATGTGATTGTAATCTGACCTGCCGAAAGCAGTGACTGGTTCTGAAGAATGGACCATGGTATTGGAAATTGTCGACAGAACATTTGACCATTCTACCAGCAGAGATAATATATGGATGGCTAAAATGAATATATATAGTCATGAATTAAAGAGTCCAGTGTTGGGAGGGCAATAGCTAATAAGACCAAGGTTCTGACAGTTTGGCTCTATAGAATGATCGACATCAATTTACTTACCTAAGTCAAAATGTACAACCTAATCCCTCCACTTCGACAACCTCCCTTGAGGGAAGTGGGGAGACATAGAGTTTGTGTTTATAAAGAATTGTATTGAAATATTATTGTGTTCATTATTGTGTTCATTCATTGATTGAATACAAGCTTATTGTTAAGAAACATAAGATTTCTATTCTATTCTAACTTTCCTAACATATCATGTTGATAGACTTTCTTTCTTTAACGATGTTCCGTGGAGCTCTAGTGTTTGTGCTCAGCTCAAAATGCTTTACCTTGACTGTGTGTGCATGTGCATGTGCATGGAATCATGGAGTAGCTGTGTCCTTTTCATCTCAGCAAAACAAGTGTGGTTCCATGGCAACACCGTAATCTCGAGGGAACCACAGAGATTCAGAGTTCAGTAGGCTACCCTTTTAGTCAACATGTCGAGTAGGTTTGATTCAGAGACACTGCTTTCACATTTGTCAATCTGATTTCTGACCAGGGTTTCCAAGCTGGGGCTGAATTGGATTAACCCATGTTACCATTGTTCTTGCAAAGCATTCAATGGTTTGAGTCATGATCCTTTTTCTTCTCTGTCTGCTAGCTGCAAACTAGTAGTCAGAAAAATTAATCTAGTAAACAAACAGTTGTGATTGACCAATCATTGAAATCATTCCAGCTCCAGTAGATTACGATGAGATTTTTATGATCTTCTGCAATTTTGTAGTCTACATGAGATTTAAATGAAGCCTTCTTACTGATGAGAATCATCATTTAAGTGAAGCCTTCTTACTAATGAGAGGAATCTATGTCAATGGACAAAGAGCTACAAAATTTTACTTGCAGTGTATAAGTTGAATCTTCTTTTGGTGATGCAAGTTACCTTAAGCCACGGGTTTGTCACAAACTATTTCTAGTTTTGTTCTCAATATATGCTTCAATCGATGGTTCTCTTCCCAAAAATTCTCAGATATCCCGCAGTGCACTCTGAAAACATAAATTTTTTCGGACAGATTGCGCGATTTTTAGTAAAATGATCATAACTTGCTCATTTCAAAATATTTTTAAGTTATTCAAGTTGTGTTTATTAGATAACTCAGAGTACTACAACTTTTGTGTTTTGATCAACTTGAAAATCGATCTCGATCAAGCACATAAGTTGGCCGAAAGTCAGGAACACTATCCCGTTTTTATTGTGATACAGATTTGCGCGACTTTAGTAAAATAACCATTATTTGCTCATTTCAAAATATTTTCAAGTGATTCAAGTTGTGTTTATTAGATAACTAAGATCACTACTACAATATTTATGTTTTGATAAGGTTGAGAATCGGTCTCAATTAAGGGTTTAAATTAGTCGAAAGTTACCTTGTTTTGAGTTTGAGTTTTTCTGTTATGCATATTTATTAAGTTTGGGTTTAAGGGTTTCAACTTTGAAAGGATTTTGAGAGTTTTCAAGAGAGAAAAATGAGATTTGCGAGAGATTTGAATGTGAGGAGATATTTCGAATGGAAAATGGAGGAATCATTGTCAATTTGAATGCAAAGAAAAAAAAATGGATGATTTTTGTTTATATAGGTAGGATGAGAAAATATGGTGGTGTGAGAAAAAAATAGGTGGTGTGAAAGAGAGAAAATAGTGGTGTGGTGTAATCGCCGCCTTTCTTGATTATCTACAACGTTTTGATGGGAGGGAATTTGTTTACAAATGAGGGCTCCACTCAACCTTGGTCAATCTGCAAGAGTGTCTCTCTCAAATGGTAATCTCAACCAAGGATTGTGATTTCGTTTTAGAGACTCGTTTTAAATTCTTATATACTACAAAAAAAAATTCAAAATACTTATAAAGTTGTACAAACTACATATAGCATAAGAATCACTTATATAACAAAATTTTAATACTAAATTAAGATTATAACGGATTAAAATATATGAAAATTGAGATTGACTCTTAATGAAAACTAAATAAATATTTCATGAAATTTTGACATTATTTTTAAAATCACATTCCTTGACATCAACCTCAAAACTCAAATGGTTTCAAGTCAAAGTTTGTGTTCATTCATTCGAGCGTGAAAACACAACCACAAAATGGCAATGAGAATGTCTCACGATAAACCTCTACGTCGACTACTGAGAATTCCATGTGCATTGAGTATGCATTAAGATGGGATGCAGGCAGAAAAATATTGGAAAGAGGCTGGGGGCAATGGGTATATTCAGCACATTTATTCTGGATAAAATATCCCCATTGGCGTAGTTTGTGTTATATGCAAACCTCTCAAAATGATACATGTTAACCATAAAGGCCGAACCATAAAGTTTACGATGTTGTGCTCATACAAAGACAGAAAATCAAAAATAGATACAAGAAAATGATACAGCATTACAAACAATATTGTGCAATGAACAATGGGAATAATGGCCATGAAATATGAATATCTTATGAATGCATAACAAACATGCAACTGATGGCAATGAATCCATTGTTCAAACACTGAATGACTGACTATACTGCCACCTCTGGTTTCCTTGGTCAAGCCAAAACTCGAATTTCAGTTCTCCATTAGAGCCGCATCAATATCTGACAGTGGTGCTGCAGAGAAAAAAAAATACATACAAAAAATAACTAAATAAAACACACAAGAACTCAATACCATCACAAACTGTTACTTGAACAACAGAGATGATATCATCCTCCAGGAAAGATACACAGATCAAACATAACTGGAAAGCGATTATAATGAACCCTATTGCATTCTTTATAATGGGTCTAGATTTATAAGGGGCAATGGCAACAATCAACCCAGAAAGATAATACATAATGGTTAAATTCGGGCCAGGTTGACATAGGAACTAAACTTGTGGATGATAAAAAGATGATGCGCAAAAAAAATATTTTTAAACTTTTGTTAAAACATACCAAGCAAGTCTTCATAATGGTCCTCTAGCATTTCGGTATCCAGTAGCAAAGGAGGTGAAAAGACCTGATCCTGAGCTTCCCGTATGTCATAAATCGATTTATGTGTACCAAAGGCAGGATATTTTGAATCACTGACTGATGGAAAACCATTGAATTTATTGCCCATTTCATGATATAAATTTCTCTGTGTCCAAGGTTTTTCATCATATTTTCCCATGCCATGATCAATGGATGACGTGTTCTTCACTAAGTTAGTTTTTATTGGAGATAGATCCTGTTGTTTACTCCTAGCTGTATCTGACTTCGTTTCTGGGCCAGTACCAGAAAAACCAGTAACAGAAAGTGGCACAAAGAAATGTTCGGAGCCATCATCGGACTGGTTATCCTGTGATGATTCCAGATTACAAGATTGCCCCGCGAGAGCAGCTGCACGGACGGATCGCTTCAAGTCCTGAACGTTAAAGTTATTGCCATCTGAAGAAAATAGAATAATACAAGTGAAAATTCAGACTTATTATTAACAACAATAAGTTAGGACCTTAGCAACAAGAGGAATTTGACATAGAGCTTAGACCTTGTGATGGATTATCATTGTGACTGCTAGACTGAGGTTGGTCTGGCTGTTTCAGTTCAGATATGTTGTCTAGCTGAATAGTTTGAGAAGCTAAAGTGTGCCGTTTTGCAGCATTTGAACTTTTCCCAGAAGAAGTTGGAGTCAAATTAAATAACTGTGGGAGTTTCAAGGCAGGGGAACTGCCTGAAGCTTTCTGCAGGTTGACATTTGACAATTTTGAAGAAACCTCAGAAATGTCACTGAGGCTACTTTCCTGTTTAGTTCAGTAAATTTGTTACTACGATGATTGAGATTCGAGACTACTATAAGTCTATAACACAAAACCATGTGATATACTACCAAGTATCATAAAATCAGAACTCTTACCATTGTCCTACCACTACTTTGGGCATGGAAAGGTGAGGTGGATCTATTGTGGTGTTGGGTTAATGGAGGAAGTGTTGAGGAAATACTTTTGACTTCCTCTGTAAGCTCCGATATTGAGTTTTGTAATGCTGGAGCAGCATCCTTGAGTTGATTGATGAGCACCTATACCATACAAATATTGGTCAGAATGTGTTTCAATGCAACACACTACAATTTAAGAAACTCAGCTAGGCCTGGAATGAGAACATAGTCCCTTCTTCAACTCAAGTTCTATGCTAATAAATAAATGAGTAAATAAATAGCAAAAAAAAAAAAAAAGTCTCACTCTAGAGTTTAGATTCAATTCAAGCATGGAAAATATCATTAGAAGCCGAGGTTGTTGCTTCATATGCATAACGCTTGAAGTCTTCAAGATATCATCAACTCGGTAATATAGGAAGCATGCCTTTAAATGTTCTACAAAATATACCTCAAATTGGAGATAGCACATTCAAATTTCAAAATAACTAGCAACATCAAGTAGTAATAGACATGTCGTATTCATACCAGGTGAAAGTATACTCAGCAGAGGAGTGTATTCTAAAGGCACAATTCAGCCCTAAGCAAAAAAAAAAAAATCCCTATGGCAACCAACTTAGTGGAACCTTGGTTAGAGATTTCTAGACCCATAACAGAATCTTTCACCTGTATGCTAGCTAAGTGTTGTTGATGCTCTGTGAGGGTTGATGCCAAAGATTCAGCATGGCCACTTGTCCCTCCATCATGTGCGCTTTGAAGAATTTCAGGGCCCTCTCCCCCATTAGCCTTAGCCTACAATATTAGCACCAAGAACAAATTATTACCACGACTTTGAAGATGATTAGCTTACATAATGGAATTTCTCATAAATAACATATTTCTGGGCTATAATACGAGAAAAATACAGTTACAAGGTATTCTATAGCAAAACAAGATATTGCAGCTGATAAACAGCATACAAGCTTAAATTTCTTAAATACTAATTAATTACCTACTTTTGATGAAGATGCAACAATAATTGTTTGTTTGGTCTTTGCAGGAGATAGACACCCATCATCAAAATCGGACTAATGCATACCTTATACATGCTGCCTATTTGTATCCAGAATTTGCAGAACAGCAGAAATACAACACAGATGTTATTGACAAGTGTACAAATTCCAGATGTAATAGAATGCTATGGAACACTCTCCTGTTATTATTATTGTTGTTTTCTTTTGCCTGGGAGGGAGGGTGGGCAGTCAATGTGACAATAAAAAATTCAACAACAAAAAATATTTATAAAAACTAAAATATAACAAAAATAAAATTGACAATATAGTTTTAACGTTTAACTCTTAGCAAGTAAATTGTCTTCTCCAGCCATCAGTAAGAAGCACCATCACAAATCCAAGTTCCAACCATGCCAAAGGCATTTTAAATGGTTTCAGATCCAATTAAAACCCCACTTGCCCTTCAAGCTATATATATATATATAAATTCAATACAAAACAGTCTTTTTGTACTTTTTTAGGACAGAAATACAGTAAAAAAAATATTTTCAATAAACATTATATATTAAGTGCTCATTACTCTTCAAGGGTGGAATTTACTGTAAATAACGACAACAAATACCTGTTCCAATAATACACAACTCGTTCTTCCTATATTTGACTCCAAAGTACATCCATCAGAACTCTCTTTGAGCACATTAGACAGTACGAACTACGAGATAATTATTGCTAAAGATTCCACAAATAATAAGTTCGTGACTGACTGGGATTTTTAAAGGGCTCATAAACGGAGACTGTGTCACATCTTCCCAGTCACCTTAATTGAATTTTTGATGACAAAATTATGTCTGTTTATCTGTTTTAGCACAAGTGGCCCATACTGTACGCTATTTATAACTATCATCCAGTTTCAAGTGTACGGCTTTGCGAGTCAACCACAATGGATCTGCATACTTATAGGATGTAGCTCCTGCTTATTCTAGTAATGACAATCCTTCTTCCGGTTTTTTTTTAAGATAAGTCAGAAATCCTTTCTGTTCCCTGATTCTTGGTTTTACCATGTTGAAAGACTGACATGGAAAAAATTTTAATGATGCAAAAAGATTCTTAATTTGTCCTCCACATGACAGGTGATTAAACCTCCAGTGAAACAGAATGAGAATCTAATATTATCAATCATCCTCCTCTTATTTGGTAAATGTTTCCATCCAAGTTCCTGATTAATCTAAACATGAATGAATGATTCAAACTGACAGGATTTACCTTCTTCTTACTTATGATCCTAAAGCCTTATCACAATACTAAGGTCTTCCTATGAAAATGCCCCTAAACCTATGTAACAACGACATGGATACGAAGTGTCAAACACGTCGTCCAAAAAAACAAAATACGGGATATGTTGGGGACACATTGTACATTCAAGTATTATTTACTTTTTTAGCAATAAATTTTGAATTATTAAACATATTCATTCACTTGTAGCCAGGTTAACATGGCTACTCCTGTACTACTAACTTGCCATAATAGCTTATAACATGTGTATAAATTTTAACCTTTTAAAGATATGTGAAAAGGATGATGGTTTAAGCATAGAGTATCCTACGGGAGTATCCGTGTCGACACAATACGTATCGACATGGTTTTTTTGGTATAAATAGAGTGTTGTTTTTATATAGTCCTAAACCATCCATTAAGGAACTGAGAATGACTTGTTTTTCAGTTCATAATTTGCACCCAATTAATCGTTTTATGGAGAATTTCGTGGAAAGATAACTGTAGATCATACCCAAACCTGTCTCAAACCAAATGACCAGAGCGAAACCATTTCAGATAAAAGTTGTCTGAGTGCCTAAAGAGGGAGATGGATGTGTTCAAGAGAAAACGGCATACCATATGGAGGGATTGCTTATGAATACGTTGTAATGCATGTGTCCAGCGCCTTAGAATTTCTGCTATGTCGACAGTTGGGTGAACCCTTCCACTTCTATCCTCCACCTGAGAGAGTGTATCCTCATTTGGTACACTGTTTGAATCTAAATTGTTTTTATGTCTATATCCATTTCCAGATGTTAAAATCATCTGCTCTTTATCCTCTGCATGCGTTGAATCCATACCACCAGGCTGGACAGATAATACATCTTGATAAGGAACTTGGGAACTTTGATCCATAGCTGCAAGCAAAGATGACCCAGAGATTCGATACCTGAATTAGAAAAATATCATGAACAATCTAGTACAGAAAACCATTGATAAGACTTGAGAAAAGAAAGGGGGAGGATGGGGGGGAAATACAAAAAATAGAAAATAAAATAAAATAAAAAATAAGATAAAAAACAGAGAGAGAAAGAGAACTACCTATGCTCACGATGATTTATCAAATCCTCAATAGGGCCTGAAGCAAGAACTTCATGTTGACCTGAAACATACAAATGTTCATTAACATTCTAACTGAATGAAACTGAAGCTTGAATAATACACTGCAATAGTGTTTTTCACTGTCATTCTGTTTATTTCACTTATTACTAGATGTCGATGTAAACCAGGGGTTTAATAGGAAAGTGACGAAGATTTAAAGAAAAGAAGCCATGGAGAATTGGAGATAAAACACACATCACAAGGTCCCCAGCTTAACAACCCAGACTTATATCACATGTTCCATATAGCTAAACAACTCCACCTCTGTGAGGCTCAGGTTTGCTTATCCTTGTTTCAAGAAAAAAAATGAAGTGGGACTTATGTTCATAGCCGTGTGCAATAACCTGAAATACTTGCACACGAATCCTAACATGTTCGCCTTTTCTCTTAAATTGTGTCTGATTGCAAAGGCAAGATTAGAAGGAAAACAACTTCCCTTGCAAAATAACTTCCCATGTTTGATTCACAAATAGGTAAAAACGTGTAGTAGAATTTATGTAGTTAAATCATTAACCGGGTCTTAATCGGTTCAAAGTGTTATGTGATTAATCAAAATTAATCCAAATTGATCAAAATTAATCAGCATGTATTTTATAAACATATTTTCTCTATACAACTCCGCCCGTTGCAACGGCCGGTCCCAAGCCCGGATAAAGGAGGAGGGTTGGTGTTAGGCTTGTGATAGCCAACCGTAAAAAATCCATCACATCCCTTTTCATGGAATTTGGTTCAAAAAGATTAATGCAAAAGGACAGGGCGTCCCCCGCTATAAGCGACGCGCTGCACCTACGCTCGGGTGTAGTGACAAATGAACAAGGAGCGCTGCAGCGGCGCCCGGCTGTAGTGTTAAATAGGCAAGGGTTCTCGCACCATTCTGGATGGGGGCGAGTAAATAAGCTAGTCCAGGTTAGAGCTAGAGATAGAATGATTAGATTAGCATCTTGGAACATAGGAACCTTGACGGGTAAGACAATAAAATTAGTGGATGCCCTGCGTAGGAGGAAAGTAAACGTAGTTTGTCTTCAAGAGACAAAATGGAAGGGGAACAAGGTTAAAGATTTAGGAGGGTTCAAACTCTTCTATTCTGGTAAAGATGGAACTAAGAACGGGGTGGGAATAGTGGTAGATAAAATTTTTAAGGATACAGTAGTCGACGTTGGGAGGTTTGGGGATAGAATCATAAGTATTAAATTAGCTTTAGAACTAGAGATAGTGCATGTTATTAGTGCGTATGCACCCCAAGTGGGTTTGGACGAGGAGACTAAGAAGGATTTTTGGGACTCTTTAGAGGAGTTAGTTCTTGGAATTTCCTCTTCCGATAGGGTTTTCCTAGGGGGGGATTTGAATGGCCATGTCGGTAAGGATAGAGTTGGGTATGAGAGGGTACATGGAGGTCAAAGCTTTGGGGATCGAAATACTACGGGGATTTCTATTATAGATTTTACTTTAGCTCAGGATTTTGGGATCGTAAATACTTTTTATAAAGGAAAAATCACTTGGTGACCTTTGCGAGTGGGCGCAATAGAAGTCAAAATGATCATTTTCTTGTGAGGAGACACGATTTAGGTATGTGTAAAAATTGTAAGGTTATACCAGGGGAGTGTCTGACAAACCAACATAGGTTGTTAGTTCTCGATTTTTGTCTTAAGAGTAGGGATCATATTGCTATAGAACAGGTTAGACCGAGAATTAAGTGGCGGACCTTACAGGGAGATATGTGCCAAAAATTTAGAAATAAGATTTTGGGTGGCCAGTCAGTTTCAGAGGGTTGGAAGAATCTAGAATCAAAGGATAGGACTAGTAGCGCGGATCTTTTTGAACATTTGGCAAACCGAATACGAAGATGTGCGAAGGAAGAGTTAGGAGAGGCCAAAAGAGAAGGTTTATATGGTAAGGAGACATGGTGGTGAAACGCTAATGTGCAACAAACCATTGCGGAAAAAAAAAGATGTTTTAATGAGTGGCAAAAACATAGGTGCCTAGAGTCTTATGATCTTTATAAGCAAGCTAAGAAGTTGAGTAGTAAAGCAGTAGGGGAAGCTAAGAGGAGAGCATATGATGATCTTTATAATAGGCTAGGTACAAAGGAAGGGGAAAATGATATTTTCAAGATAGCTAAAGCTAAAGAACGAAAAACTAGGACTTGAGTCATGTTAAGTGTGTTAAGCATGAGAATGGAAGAGTTTTAATGCAGGATAAAGCTATTTTAGATAGATGGAATGATTACTTTTGAAACTTACTCAATGGAACACATGTAGAGGAGTTAAACTTGGAGGGGTATGCTTCACAGGAAGGGAGAGATCGTGTGTTCCATCGCAGAGTTAGTGCCACAGAAGTGAGAGAAACTTTATAAAGAATGAAGACAAGAAAGGCCGTTGGACCGGATGATATACCAATTGAAGCATGAAAATGTCTGGGAGAAGTTGGGATTCAATAGCTAACTAAGCTCTTTAATAGGATTTTGAAAACTAGAAAAATGTCAAATTCATGGAGGCATAGCATTGTGGTACCAATTTATAAGAACAAATGGGATATCCAGAATTGCTCGAACTATAGAGGGATTAAACTTATGAGTTATACGATGAAACTTTGGGAGAGGGTTATAGAACGAAGACTTAGGAGTTTAACCACGGTTTCGGAGAATCAATTTGGATTTATGTCGGGTAGGTCTACTACGGAGGCCATCTTCCTGCTTAGGCAAACTATAGAAAAATATCGAGAGGCACGTAAGAGTTTGCATATGATTTTTATTGATCTGGAGAAAGCATATGATAGGGTCCCCAGGGAGTTAATTTGGTGGGTGCTTGAAAGGAAGAAAGTATCTCAATGTTATGTCGATATCATTAAGGATATGTATAAAGGGGCTGCAACAAGTGTTCGCTCAATAGGTGGGATGTCCAGTGAATTTCCAGTGTTAGTAGGACTACATCAAGGGTCAGCGTTAAGTTCATATCTCTTTGCTTTGGTCATGGATGAGTTGACTAGACATCTGCAAGAAGATGTACCTTGGTGCATGTTATTTGCAGATGATATTGTCTTAATTGATGAGACTAGTGCAGGTTTAGGTCGAAAATTAGATAGGTGGCGGGAGGCTTTAGAGAGTAAAGATTTTAGAATTAGCAGTTCGAAAACGGAGTATCTAGTGTGCAACTTTGGTTGTGAACCACGAGAGAGAAGTAATGCAATTGAGATCGAAGGTGTAGAGGTCCCAGAGTGTGAGGTTTTTCGATATCTAGGATCTATAATTCAAAAGAATGGGCTATTGGAGAAGATGTAGACCATAGGATTAAAGCTGGTTGGTTGAAATGGAGAATGACGTCAGGAGTATTATGCGATAGAAGGATGCCTGCAAGGCTAAAAGGGAAATGCTTTAAGACAATTGTTCGACCAGCCATGCTATACGGTTCAGAATGTTGGGCTACTACGGGACAACATACGCATAGGATGGCAGTAGCAGAAATGCGTATGTTAAGGTGGATGTGTGGTAAAACTCGTAAGGATAAAATTAGAAATGAAAGAATTAGGAGATACTTAGGTGTACCGCCCATAAAGGACAAAATTAGATAAAGACGTTTAACGTGATTTGGTCATGTGCGGAGGAGACCAAGCATGACGCCAATTAGAAAATGTCTAGATTGGCAAGTTAATGGAGGGTGTAGACGGAGGGGACGACCGTTGAAAACTTGGATGAAGGTGGTGAATGAAGATATCATTGAACTTAGATTAGGCGAGGATATGTGGGAAGATCGCATTGTTTGGAGAACCAAATTCCATGTAGCTGACCCCGAAAATATTGGGAAGGCTTTGATGATGATGATGATGATGATGATGATTTTCTCTATACAAAAATCATCTAGAGGCAAAACACCAGACATCCCCGATCCATATTCGCTATGCAATAATAGCCATTTTGCTTCTTTAGTACTGAGGGGTTTGTATTAATCAAGAAAATAGCACATCACACTTCAACATTGTCACACTGGAAAACAATCGTTTACATGTTTTTAACCAAAAAAAATTTGTCGCACTCACCTGGATAGACAAAGGGGAAGCAAACTGTTGGTGATTAAAAGGAGAATTTTGATTGATAGGCAACTTGGCACAGGATGAGAAGTTCGAGGAAATTAAATTGAGTGAAGGGTGCATCATGCATACCTTTACGAGCTAATAGAGACTCCCATAAACGAGTTGCCTTCGAAATCAAATGCGAGCTCTGACTAGAGGAGCTAGAGACACGATCATCCCAAAGTTCTCCATCTAACTTTGCTTTGTTTCTTAAATCTTGTAGCTTTTCCAGCTCTTGCTGCAAATATGCCTATTTCGAAGCAGTGAAGGAAAAACAACATTAATGCCTACAATGAACGCAAATGAAATGAAGGACTTCTAGGAAAGATATCCACAAAAGATTATACTCTACCTACCTCTTCAGCGCATAGTTCACGAAACTCAGCAGTCATTTCATGAGCCAAGTTTGACCACATAGCTTGCCTATGGACAGCAAGATCTGCATTTTTCAGAAACCTCCTTCTTTCAAGTGCGATCCTAGCCTGTTTAATACATCAATACTGACTGAGAACAAGGGAACGCTGGTAAAGGCCAATTTCAGCTACTCAGTTATTAATATGCAGATAGCAGTTACATAAATATTGATACATAGAAATATGTACATACCAACTACATATATGTAGGGTCCATTACTAAGCATTTTGAACTGAAGTTTCTACGTAATGGTTTTGGAATCCATAAAAATCATACTCGCCCTTCACAAAAAAATAAATAAATAAATAAATAAAAATAAAATATTATACAGAGACTTGATCCACCCACTTAAAAATATTTGTGGTTAATGCATTCCGATGTTTGTAAAAGCATGAAAAATGATTCATATGGTGATTATATGGATAAGAGATCATCCTCACCAAAAATCAGTGGATCCAGTGTCCTTTGGGTGGGTGAATGGAGTATTTAGTCAACTAATCCCTTCCTTTCCCACACACACACAATATAATGGAGAATATGGAAATGAGAGAAAAAAATTGTTGCTTTGATACATAAAAGTTTTCTTTCTACTTTATGAACTATAAGCGACAAACCATCCCATTGGAACTTGATATGGTAAGATTCAAAAATTCTATAAAAATGAGGAAAGTTGTCATAAAAGATGAAAAGCATCGGGCCTAAATGGCCAACTTATATGTATAAGAAGAAAATAAGTGAGGAAACTCATAAGTTTTGGGTTCTCATACCTTACTTTAAAATAAATTAACTAATTAATTTTAATATCTGTGTGTGTTTTGTTAGCTTCCTTTTTCTCGTAGAATTTCTTAGCTTACTCTCTTTTACACTAAAGCTCTCTGATTCAGCACATGCTGAAAGGAGAAAACCAATTTCAGAATGTTGAAAATGGTACCTTATATAACAAAACACCCCTTTCATGGTTCAACAAATATCATCAATTACCACCACTCCATTTTCCTAAAGCTATTGTCACTTTCCAAAATAATTTCACTCTCAAAAAACAATGAACACACTCCTTGCCTTTGCTTTATCTCGAAACTCCACCTGGGGTTGAACAAAAAACCAATCAAACCAACGAAACCAACCGAACTGAGCTGAACCGACAATTTCGGTTCCATTTTTTTCAATTTCGATTCAGTTCAGTTTCTGTAATTTGGAATCAGCTTAGTCGGTTCGGTTTTATTAGTTTGGAAACCGATTGGAACCGATCCAACCGAAACTACTTCAGTTTGACAATGTTTTGAAATTTAAAAAGTCGAAAGATGCTAAAGTTTGAATATGCTTTGACCCAAAACCTTTTGATTTCAATGCTTTATTTAATGCTTGCAATAATAAAGTACAAACATGCATTTATGATGCCAGAGAGGTGCATGTAAAGTAACATTTTGATCATATCCAACATTACTAAGATAACCTTGACATATGGAAGTCCTTTAAAGTAACCTTACTTCCAAAGTAAAAGTTTCATGTTTTTTAAGTTGTTCAGGGAAGTATTGGATTTTACAAAATACGACACTTAACTCCATTAACTAAGGGCACAGTTGTCCATATATCATTGCTCAGTCTTTAGTGGGTTACACTTTTACAGGATTGAGAGAAGAGGGTGCCAAAAGGCTCTTTCATCTCTGTAACCTTGAAGAAGGGGGTAAATGAGATTGCTGCTGGTGTTGAGTTTTCCTTTAAGTTTAAAGGAGGAGTTGAGGATAAGAAAAATGGGTTTCAGTTTGGGATGCTCAAGAGTTTTAGTATTGGTACAGAGAGATTTTTATGATGCCATTGATGGTTCTGGAAGAGGGTTTTCCCTCAAAATGGAGGAGGATCAGAGCCTGATTTGGGGAAGGGGTGTCATGTTCTCTCCTAGAAGTGGAAATGGTGGAAAATTCGATCCTGCTTTGAGGTTTTGGGTTATGTTAATGAATGTGCTCTATAAGTTTGATTTTTATGATTGAGATTAGGGATCCCTTTTCAACTTGAACGAATGCGTTGGAGAAATTGTTTGGCCCTCATCTACAATCCGATATCTCATCTTCTTTTTCTCTCTTCTACCTTCATTGAGAACACCAAAAAATCAAACAAACTGATGCACTTCGGTTCAGCTCAGTTTATGTTATGAAGAACTCGGTTTGGTTTTGGTTTGAACGTCTCTGAAACCAATAGCTTCGGTTCGGTTGGCGGTTTCAGCCTGAAACCTAACCGACGGGTCAGTTTTCAGCCTAACTCCACCCAAGCATTGAAGAATTTCATATGCAGCCTCCATGCTTGTAGACTAATTAATGAGATGCATCTAATAGGAGATAATGAGGACCCTGAACTAATACATACTTGAAAAAATAATTCATCAACAGGCACTTTAATAGGAACTAAAAGTACCTTTGTCACGGGAAGTAGTGTAGCTGCATGCGAAAATGCTACATCTGTCAACGAAGCGGGTAATGGATTCAAAGCTACATCCGATGCAAATGTCCGTCTATGAACCTCATGTAGGGCATGCAAAGATAATTGCCACAAAAGCTCAATGAACCTACAGTCGCCAATTGAAACTTAGTTCGCTTCATGCTACACTATACACTTTCATACAATACACAACCTTAGACTGAATGTAACGGACCAACAGATTTTGAAAAGAATGTGTACAAGAATAAATAGTGCTGTTTTATCAAAGAATGAAAAAGGCTGATAAACTAGCCATGGCAACCTGCCACGGTTCAGTAAAGACAGGAAGGCAGCAAAAACTGGAAATATCTAACATGAGGAAAATGGCGCAAGCAAGAATACTTGTATCAAGGTTAAATTTACAAACTAAATACCATCAGATAAAATAAAATAAAAATAAATACACAAACATGAAATCTGAACATGAGAACTATTGTCCGAACTTGGTTTAGGTAGCCTTTTATATATGTTGTTTGTTCTTTTATTTGATTTGTTTCATACATTCTCTCTCTTATCTCTTTAATGTCTCTAATTGTAACATGAGAAAACACAAAATGAAACACTGGATCAGTTCATTCTTTAAGCTATATGATTTATCTGGACTGGAAAAATCATAGGACTTCATCCAGATACACAGATACAGAAATGCATAAACAGCGAAACAAAGTGACTCTTAGACATCACATGTAGATATACAAAAGCATGACCAGAAACAAAGTGACTCTTACACAAGGCAGCACGGCTAAGCATGGCTTATCTAAGAAACTTGCCTAGCTTAGAGCATTCTCTGGGTATCAAATTATCAATACATAATGGTGGATGTCTGGACAATAAGGAAGATGCGGCTTCTAACAAAAAAAATGATTCTAACAAAAAAAAAAAAGATAATGAAACAGCGGGAAGAAATAATAACTTGGCAAAGAACTATTATTGCTATGCTGGGGACATGGAGGTCGTTACGAACGCTATGCTTCTCATGGTCTCTATGAAGTGTCTGCAAACTTCACTTCTAAGATGGTTGAGTGGATGAGTGTGAATATAAGCAAGAGTGTGAATGCATTCTTGAATATGAAGAAAGAAACACAAATAGCCAATGCCCAAATAAGCTTAATACCTTAGAATAACACTTCCAGACTTGTCTATGGACTATAATGTAAAATGTGCAAGATGCACCCACATAAATACAGGATATACTCAAGGCTTAATCCCTTTGACATTGGGCAAATGCTATGATGCACCGACTCTCCGAAAACCCCCCGAATCACGCGTCAAATACGTGTCGGACACGGATTCGCGTACGACACGCGCTGGACACGTATTGGACACGGGGTCAACGGTCAAAATTCGTTGACTGAGCTGGACACGGTCCAGACTCGGCCAGACACGGTCTGGAGGTAGTCAAAATTCGTTGACTACGAAATTGTTTAATTTCGCACGTTCTTCCTCCTCCCACACAGACCGAGTCAGAGCAGAGAAAAAAAAAAAAAAAAAAAACCCGAAACCCTAACTCAGAAACCCTTTCGCAGCCATCGATCGATCGTCAAGACTGATAGAGACGGAGGAGAAGAGATCGACAGACGGAGCGGAGGAGAAGAGATCATGGCGTCCTCATCGACACCAGGACCAGGTACGTTCGATCGATTCGATCGATCGATTTCTTTTTTTTTTTTTTTTTTTTCCTGAGATGTAGAGATCGATCGATCGATCGTTCCTGTTATGTGAGTTGTTTCATCAACCCTCGATTGAGATCGATTTCATCGATCGATTTCTGTTTTTTTTTTTTTTTTTTTTTTTCTCTGCTATTCTCTGAATCTCTGCAAGTGTATGTTTTTTTTTGAAATTTCAGCGATTTCAACAATCGATTCGATTCGATTCATTCGATTTTTTTTTTTTTTTTTTTCCTGCAACTGCAAGGTATGAAACTTCCTGCGATTCGTTTTTTCTTGCAAGTGTATGTTTTTTCTTGAAGTGTATGAATCTCTGAATCTCTGCAAGTGTATGTTTTTTCTTGAAATTTTTTTTCCTGCAAGTGTATGTTTTCCTTCCTTGCACCTATTTGCTGGAAAGTGAAAAGTGAAAACTAAATAAGAAATTAAAATTGGTTTTAGCAGGCCAAGGAACTGGGGATGATCTTTGGAAGCATGTGACAAGATTAGGAAAACCAAATGAAGGTGGGGGAAACCTTAGATGGAAGTGTAACTATTGTCAGAAATTATGACTTGACTACTTGATGAAGGTGGGGGAAACCATATGACTTGACTACTTTATGAGATTTACAGTATCAATTTACAGTATCAAGTTAATGAAATTATGCTTTATGAGTATGACTTGACTACTTGAGCAGTTGAGCTTGACTTTATGATGCATTTGTAAATTTGAATGAATGAATTTGAATGTATTATTGATATGTTTGAATTTGATGAGTTACAAAAAATATATATTAAAAAATTAAGTTTGACCGTGTCGCCGAGTCGCCGAGTCCTATTTTTTTGAAAATTGCCGAGTCGCCGTGTCGTGTCCGTGTCCGACACGACACACGTGTCCGTGTCCGTGCATCCTTGGGCAAATGTAATTTGACAAAATGAACTATTTCCCACGTGGAGGGGAAAAAATATGTATCATCACCTTTTCTGCCAAATGAAATAACCTCACTGACTATCATCTATGTTAAAGCCTCCATATAAAATTTTAAAAAAAAAATCTTAGCATTCAAGCCTAAATTTCTCTACCAAATTTTGTCTTTCCGTCTATTTAAGCATGAATTGATTCATGGAGCAGTGTAGTTGGGTGGTTCAGGTGTATACTATTCAAGGATACATCGTGACAGAAAAATAGCTAATATGCTTTTATTTCAAATGCTTCATCCTAAATCTTACAAGCTCTGTAAAATGAGGAGAAGAGCTAAAATTCTTAGGTATTGAGTTTTCTTAAATAGTAAATTATTATTCAGAACCTATGCAACAACGACATCCATACGAGATATCGAACAAGTCATCCAAAAAAAACAATACGGGACACACCTATATATTTTAGTATTATTTACTTTTACAGTAATGAATTATTAGTCATATTCATCTAATTGTAGCTTATTCACTTTTACTAACTTGCCATGATATGCTTGTAACATTACTAAAGAATTGAAAATCTTCAAAAATGTGTGAAAATGTCGATTGATATAATCATAGAATGTCCAATGAGAGTATTTGTGAGTGCCGACACGATATGTGTCGATACGATCTTTTTTCTTTTCTTTTTTTTTGAAACAGAGTGTCGTTGTTTCATAATCATAACAGGTTTTTGTATTTTTTATATTTTTCCAGAGGTGGCTCTGAGACAATCCGCTTTACATCTTAAACAGCATTTTGGCATATGCCTAAACATTTTTAGCTTTTTCAATACCATTATAGTCAAGGCGTTCAAGCGGAGGCGAAGCGGACGGGCCTGGAAATTTCTGAGGCGTGAGGTGAGGTGGACGCCTCAGTGAAGTGAAGCAGTCTCAACATTTTTTAAAGATTTTTTATAATAAATTGAAACATATCAACATAGTAGTATACATCATCATTTTGATAAGTATCATAAGCAAATATATACAACAACTACCTAGAATCGTAATGGAAATATAATAAAGTTGTATAGCATAGCAAAAAAAACACTACATAAGTGTCAAGTAACTTGCAAACATCCACTAAATTATTAAAAATCAATCATTTTGAAATAATAGAAAATTGAGAATATTGAGCATTTGTTACAAAAAATTGTTGGAATGGTTGGTAAAAATCCACAAGTGTGATCACTATTGGCATTCCAAAAGCATAAAACTCGTTCAACTATGCTATGAAAAACTAAAATTGATGTTGATCACAGACTGATCAAAACAGATATGTTTTCTCCAAAAAATAATACAAAAAAAGTGTGACAAATTTATAAAAACTTAAAAACGTTTTATCTTGTTCTTATCAAATATTACGCCAAGAAACATAAAACTCTATTATAGTGTGTTGCAACCTCTTTTTGCTACAATTGGGCTACAAATGGGCTGTAAATGGACTGCAAATGGGCTGGTTGCAACCATTTTTTGGCTGAGGCGGTTGAAGTGGTCCGAGGCAGACGCCTCATTTCACCGCACCGCATTGCCTCACTTTGAGGCGAAATTCTATAAAAACGCCTTAAGGCGCACCTAGCCGGTCGCCTTGACTACATTGTTCAAGACATAGCCAAGTGTATACTGAATCAACATTAACAAATTCAAATAAAGCGGCATGGTTATCAAAAAAAAATAAAAAAAATTATCTTTTGTTAATTGAAAAAGTATATGACGTCAAGACCAAATGTAAAATTTAAAAATGAGGTATAAATAACAAGTATTAGTTTACTTAGGCTTCTTAAAATTGGGTAATTCATAAATGTCATGAAAATAAGTGTAGAATCTGATCAGAAAACTTATTCTGAAGGTGACATTTGGTACAATATTCCCATAGATCTTGATATCGCAACAGGTAATAAACATGAATGACAAGGAGTCCTTATTAATGTCGTCGTCTTTCAACTCTTCGATGTTGATAGTATGATTCCCCCCTTTCATCTTCTCTGGACTGTCAATGAGCTCATTAATTCTCTTGTTAATGTGTGAGTGAAGGTAGGTTGGGGTATTGGCTATTGTACAAAAATGTACATCCTTATTGTTTGCCCTTACATCACAAATCCTAAATGATAACTCAACTTCTAACTATGATTGACAAGGAAACAAAAGAGAACAAACTGAATTCATTCTAAACAAGCAGTGAGAGATTACCAACCTAGGTCCGCAACAAGTTGCTAGAGACGAAACTCTCGAATTACTCCTCGGCAATGCTCCTTGTGACTCCAACTCATTTATAATCGACTGCACAGCCTGCAAAACAACACAAAACCAAAACCCTTAAACATCCAACAAATCTTAATTATTGGTCAACTTGAACCAACCAAAATTCCAACAAATCAATCTCACCTTTCGAAAGTCTCTCGACTGTGCGGAATCAAAGATGGGCCAAACCTTGTCGAAATCCTGCAAGATCCAACATTTGATCAACAACAACAACAAGAACGAACAACCGTGGAGATCTGTGTAGAGAGGAGGGAGAATAATGAATGCAAACCTTTGCGGATTGAATTGGGCCTCGCAACGAAGACAAGAGGAAGTAAAGAAGCTGTTCGCCCAATTTAGGGTTCGAATGGCGAAACAGACCAACACGAGGCGTGGTGTTGGTGCCACCAGCAACGACTCCCAAGATCGACGGATCGAGACCTAATAGTAAACAGTTGGTGTACATTGCGCCTTCTAGCTCCAACTCTCGCTCCTTCTCGCGCTCCATTGTTCGTTCGATCGATCGATTTCGACACAAGTGTGAGAGTGAAGAAGACGAATGAAGATGAAGTGAGGGACCTATCTGTTATTCAATTTTCGACTAGGGGTGTTTTAGTTTAGTTGGGATTTTTGTTTTTTTTTTTTTTTATTTGCAAGCTTGCTTTTTAAGGTTTTGGCCGACTAATGGATTTGAAATTGGGATAGACGGGGAGAGACGAGGCTAATGTGCGCCGGGTGAGTGTGTTATTGGTCGAACATCCTCGTACGTCTCTTTATCCTCGAATTTTGGGGCACAAAAATGAATAATGTATTTGGACTCAAATACAATCAACCTTAAGTTAAGCAACTTATATGCTCACTAATCCAATTTTTTGTTCGTTGATGTAATAATTATTGACATTCAGTTTTCCAGCTCCTAAAAAATTAGGAGATTTAGAATTATTACTTAAAGGGATCCTACCAAACAGTTTGGAACTTCATGTATTAGGTCCACATTATGAACTCGGGAATTTGGATAAGACTTGAATAGTCTGTTGAAACCCATTTCAGAAAAACCCAAACCCAAAACATATTCCTTAAGAATTTTTTATAAAAATATAAATAAAAATGTATCTCGAGGACCATCGTAAGGTCTCTAACACTGACAACATTCCTTTATTATTCTTCCTCACAACAGCCGCACATAGCAGAATCACATTCACCACCTCTAAAGTCGATGATAAAGTTTTGCACCGAGAAAATAAAGAGAATTTGCAGTTGAAGCTGGCGATCATCGCGGTCGCCATTGAATAATTTAGATGAACAAACCTTTCTTCTTACGATTTTGTATGTAATAAGTTTTTATGGGGAATTACAATGAGGGTGCGAAGTGAAATGAAGGGAGAATAAGAAAGACAGATAAAGAGAATCATAGTGAATTTGATTACTAGCGATGGTGGAGAAGGTTAACCAGAACGGAGAGGATGAGGAGAGATTACAAAAGGAGAGAAGGGAAAATACGGGGATACAATGGATATTTGTCAATTGGATAGGGCGTTTCAAAATACTCGAAGAACATTGCAAATGCAATTCGCATGTACATTGTTGGAGACTTTCATTTTCGTCATAGTATAGTCATATTTATCTCTTAAGAGTCGAACCAATATTATTTGAATCAAAATTTTGACCATATAAATATTTTTCCATGAATGCACTTTATATTAGTAATTAAATGATTTTTTTTCCATGAATATATTATTTATTATATGATTTTTTTACGTCAAAACACGGTATCTTCTGTAGAAACGAGGGGTGCAAGTAGACCTCTAAAGAAACGAGGGCAGTTTACCAGACCAAGCGTTACAGCAAGAGCAACTTGAAGAACAAAAAAAAAAAAAAAAACCCCAAATTTTCTGCTCGGCCATGGCGCCCAAAGCGAAGGAGAAACCCAAACCCTCACCAACACCTGCTCAACCTGTCGCCCTGGAAGATCTCTTCACTAATCTCAATCGCCATGTTCAGAGATCCGAGTACGAACAGGCCGTCAAAGTTGCAGATCAAGGTCACTTTTTTTTTTTTTTTTATCTCCTCTCCTTCTCTATCCATCCTTCAATTCTTGAAATTTTTACTAACTGTTCGATTGTTTTCACAGTTCTTGCTACTGCACCTGGCGATGAGGATGCTCTGCGTTGCAAGGTTGTAGGTTTGGTCAAGGCGGATAACATCGATCGTGCCCTTTCCACCATTCACACCTCCAAAAAGCTCCCAATCGATCTCACTTTCTATGAAGTAAGACTTAAATCCTTTTTTTCACAATATTTTTGCATAAATTATCCTCACAATGTTATTGATCTGTTAATTTCGACCCTAATTTCCCCAAATTATAAACCTCGTCAATTTCCCCTTTTCATCGGATGTTGTTGTTGTTGTTGAATTTCGCTAATTTTATCAAATTGAGTTTGCATTTGGTTTACTGTTGAACATACCACAATTTCAATACATTCGAAGAGAAATCATATACATTTTGTAGACACGAACAAGCACAACATTAATGCTCCTTTCATATAATTTTAAGATGAGATAAATACTTATTCCAAGAGCAGACCCCAAATCCTCTATTTATAATTTTAGCATGACCGTAAAAACTTGAGTTAAATAGTATATGATTCAAATGGTTCAGTGCATATTTAGTATAGTAGTATCATTCAAGTGGTTCTTGTAGCTCAAATGGTTCGGCCTGTGATAGGAGAGCTCATTGGGTCGCACGAATATGACACGGTTACTGTTGTAAATTGAAAGATCCAAGATTTAATCTGGGTTGGTTTTGTGCTGGACATGGGTGGTCCAGTGGAAATTGTTTTAAATTTTAAACTCTTGGTAGCGAGGAGGGTCAGAGTGTGATCATATAGTGCCTTTTATCATCTTCCTTTTTCTTTACTTTCGGGTTTTCATTGCAACCATTTAGGATAAAAAAAAAAAATCAAATGGAATACAGCTCCAAATTACTTTTATTGTTCCTCGAGTCGCTCATTTTTTGTATGAAAAATATGCATGTGTTTTAAGCCTACAAATGGAAAACAAATTGGTCTACATTACACTTATGATTTGGTTCCCTTCATTAGTATGTAAGGCTGAGAAAAGAAGATTATTTCCATTGCCTTCAGTGGGATTCTTGATTCTAACTTCGTTTAGGATGTAGCCTAGTCAATTAGTATTTTGTGTTATAGTTTCTTAAACAATTATGAAGTTGAAATCTGTAAATGTGTGCCTTCTTCCAGTAGATTTGGTTTTAGAAAGTTCTTACTATTATTTCTGTTATACACCAATTCTTCTCGTTTTCTCTGTAGGCTTACTGCTTGTATAGACAAAACAAGTTAGATGAAGCTTTGGAGTCACTGAGAAATCAGGAGAGGACGCCTGCTACTATGCAATTAGAAGCTCAGATTCTCTATCGCATAGGAAAAATGGATGCTTGTATGGATGTCTATCAGAATCTGCAGAAGTTCAAGATTGATTCTTTGGAGATTAATATTGTTGCTGGGTTGATTTCTGCTGGAAGGGCTTCTGAGGTCCAGAGAACAATGGATGCACTTAAGGTCAAAGCAAATAGCAGTTTTGAGCTGGCATATAACACTGCCTGTTCTTTGATCGAGCAAGCAAAATATACAGATGCTGAACAATACTTGCTTTCTGCACGTAGGTATGTAAAATGGTGGAAACATCATAATCTTTCTTTGTTAAAAACTATAAAATGTCACTTGGATTAATTTGGCTATTGTTATAACTTACTTCTTAATTGATCACTACTACAAAATCAGGAATTATGTTCTGATAGGAAGACTAGCTAAAGAGGCGTTGATGTGTAACATCATGTGCAAGCAATGTACTTAAGGCGTTGAGTGGAGGTGAGGCGCACATGGTTGAAAATGCTTGAGGTGCGAGGCGCAAGGCAATGCGTGTGTATCAGTGAAATGAGGCGCACTTAACTTATTTTTGGATTTATTTTCTTAATAATCATAGTAGCATACTAGCATACAAAATCCATAACCAATATGTTTTGGATTTCTTTTCTTAGGAGCATACTAGCGTGCATATATCATAATAAAAACAAACACAAGTTTAAAAAAAATATTTGCATAATTACATTGAATCCACTAAATCATACACACATAAATTGATAACAAAAACATCTAAACACAACGAACCTAGTTCTCAAACTTCTCATTTTTCATTGTTAATCCATGTTAGCAGCTAGGATTTGATCGAAGGAAGGAAGATTTGGAGTTGTCTCCTTCAATCATTGATGCCAATAAGGTTTTATTTGTCAAGTGACTCAAGCCCTAAATCTAACGGCGAAGAGTAGGCTTTGGGCTTTTATCTTTACAATGAAGTTATTTGGACTAAACTAACTTATAAGTAAAAATAAAAATGATAAAATAACCATGTAAAAATAGTGAGGCATCGCCTCACGCTTGAGGCACCGAGACGGATGCCTCGTTTTATTGCACCACATTGCCTCATAACGCCTCAAGGCGTGCTTTAGGCACGCCTAGGCGACCGCCTTGACTACACTGTGTACAAGTAAGGCAACATGTAATATTGATGTCACAAAAAGTCATAACCATCATAATCAATGCTGGAAGTTTTTTGATGTAGAGTATGAAGATGCAATTGATCCTGTTTGTATGGATCACAAATCTGTTGTATGCTAATCCAAATTCTAGTGACCATCAAGTTGAGGTGGATGGATGGATTAATTGGTATTTGGTAGTTGTTTCTGTGTGCCCAGCCTGACTAATTTATGGTTCGTAGTTGTAAAAATAAAGCATGCACATAATCCTCAGGGTCTAAGAAGTAACATCTTTCATGACCAACAATGTCATCATTAGATTCCATTATACAAGGGCTGGAGTTAGGATTGGGATTGTTGCCTGGGGCGGAGTGTCTTTTCTGATTGTTGTACATACGTAGCACTCTAGAAGTCTTTGGATTTGGAAACTGTGTGTAAGTTTCTTATTGATGTACTTATATTTATCTGATCTAGTTATTCAGTTTATGTTCTCAAGTCAATTAGATATATCTGGCATCCATGCTTAGTTACGTGAACAAAGTTAGAATAAATAGCTAAGCAATGAGTATCATTTGCCAAGGTGTCAAGGGAAAGGAGTCTCAAAATTTGGTTCGATTACATTTCATGGAGTTGTAGGCCACAGTCGTATGAGACCGGTGAAGTTTAGTTTCAGGATATTCGTATATAGCACAGATATAGAGAACTAATATCTGCATCTTTTTGTTTACTTGGAAGTTGAAACTAGTTAATTTGTTTTTGTATAAAATATGTGCTTTTAAGTGTTTATGAATTGCCATTCTTGCTTCTTTTTCTCTTTGCCTTCTTTTTGTTTTATACTTCAATTGTGTTGTGTCACCCAATTGGTGTTATGTATTCTCTTCCTCTATTGCCCAATCTAACCTTAGTTCTCTATTATGATTATATCAATTTGATAGTGAAGCTTCTCAGAGTTGATTAATAGCGACCAATCTAATGAACAGAAGCCTATTTCTGTTTTTTCAGAATTGGTCAGGAAACACTAATGGAGGACAATTGGGCTGATGATGAGATAGAGATTGAACTAGCTCCTATAGCTGTCCAGCTTGCTTATGTTCGACAGGTAATATCATATTGTACATGTTTTATTATCTTTCTTTATACAAATGTAACCAATGGCAAGTGACATGACTTGTTAATATTTCAGCTACTTGGACAACCCCAAGAAGCCACTGAATCCTACGTGGAAATCATAACCCGAAACTTGGCTGATGATCCATCACTTGCAATAGCTACAAACAATCTTATTGCATCCAGGGGCTCAAAGGACACTTCTGATAGTTTGAGAAAACTTGATAAACTGATAGAGAAAGCCGATGGGGCACAGGGCTTCCAGCTCACCCGTGGACTTGATTTGAAGCTTTCCTCAAAACAAAGGGAGGCAATATACTCTAATCGAGCACTTCTACTTATTCATGCAAATAAGATGGATCAGGTACACTATCTGTAGACTTCCGTCTTTTTGGTTTTTCATTGCTCCTTTATAAACAAAAATGAAAGTTGTTTGTTGTCCTTCTTCGTCTTCATATTAGCATGAGAGTAGATCAATCTTTTGATAACTTGATCATTCTGTTATTGCTCATAAAAAGGAAAAGGAAAATGTATTTATTCTTGGAATTGTATCCACAATTGCCACAACTTACTCTTACAACATCTTACGCTGTCGAGAATGTTACAGGCTCGTGAACTTGTAGCTGCTCTTCCCGACATGTTCCCTGGAAGTACGAAGCCTGTACTACTCCAGGCTGCAGTTCTAGTAAGAGAAAATAAGGCCGGAAAAGCTGAAGAGATTCTTGGCCAGTTTGCTGAGAAATTTCCTGATAAATCCAAGGTGATCCTCCTCGCACGGGCACAAATTGCTGCTGCAGCTGGACACGCTCAGATTGCTGCAGACTCACTGTCCAGGATATCTGATATACAACACATGCCAGCCACTGTCGCCACACTCGTCTCCCTCAAAGAGCGCATTGGAGACATTGACGGTGCATCTGCTGTGCTTGATTCTGCTATCCGTTGGTGGTCAAATGCCATGACAGAAGATAACAAGCTAGATGCGATCATGATTGAGGCTGCAACATTTAAATTAAAGCATGGACGAGAGGAAGAGGCATCGCGTATATTTGAAGATCTTGTTAAGAGTCATGGAAGTGTAGAGGCTTTGGTTGGTCTTGTCACCACAGCTGCACGCGTGAACATTGAGAAGGCAGAGGCTTATGAAAAGAACTTAAAGCCTCTTCCAGGGCTAAAGGGAGTAAATGTGGATAGCTTGGAAAAGTCATCTGGTGCGAAGTATGACGAGGATGGTGGTAATTTGCGGAACATAGAAGTTTTGGATGAAGGAAAGGGGAAGACAAAAGCAAAGAAGAAGAGAAAGAGAAAGCCGAAGTACCCGAAAGGATTTGACCCTGCAAACCCAGGTCCACCACCGGACCCAGAGCGGTGGTTGCCCAAGAGAGAGAGGTCTAGTTACAGGCCCAAGAGGAAGGATAAAAGAGCAGCTCAGGTAAGAGGTTCACAGGGTGCAGTTGTTAGAGAGAAGCATGAAGCAAGTGCTGTCAGCAGCACCACTAGTGTTTCAAATTCAAAACCAACCCCAACGGCATCAACTTCCAAGCCTGAGCAACCCAAGGCTTCATCCAAATCGCGGAAGAAGTCAAGAAACTAACTAGACATTAGTTGTTGAGTTATTGGAATGCTGAAGTAAACTAAAATTTTGATTTTTTTTTTCTTCGGAGTATTTCAAGTCTTTATGATTCAAGAGAAAATATTTATTTGACCATTTTATTCATGACTTTCTTGTGCCTGCCATGCATTTACCACTGGATGATGTTACTCAACCCTATTTATACTCGGCATGGAAAATGCTCAATCTCATGACTCAAAATTTTCGTATATGTTGAACATGTGTAATGTTTTTCTGTCTTGAATTTTGTTTTTCCTTGCTGTTTGTAGAAGAAAAGAATCTATTTTTAATATTATGGGCATAAAATCTTTTCCGAGGATCAAAAGAATGAAGGGACATTAAGAGATGCCCTTACTTCCTAATGCGAAACTATCCCCAACTTAAAAAAAAAATTAGTGGTACTCACTGCCCGTATTCGTCCACAAGTTTGATATTACCCAAATAACCTTCGCACGCCCCATTCACGTGTTTGTTCCTAGGGTTTATAACACTCTTGATTCATATATGATTATTGAAATAAAGTATCTACAATGTTGATCGTAGATTCAAAATTAGGTGGGGATGAACGGTGAGGATCTAAATGTCGGAAGACGTCCAATCACTCTCCCTCCAACGCTTGCCTTATTGATATTCACATAAACATTACATAAATTACCTTATCGTCTCTAGCATAACAAAAATTAGTTTTAGAAGGACATCTTATATATTTCTCGTCTCTTATCTCTAGCATAACTTAGATTAGTTCTTGTTTTTCATTCATTTATTAAAGTTTTAGTTCAAGTCAAGGTTATTACGCGTAAGTTTTTAGTTTTGAATGTAATAAGTTCAGTTGTCTTTATTTTATGCATTAGTTAATTTTTCGATTTAGTTAGTTTATTTCCTCCTCTCCCTTTCTAGTTCTATAAATCAATCTTAGATTAATTCAGTACAATGACGATGGTAGGCTAAGCCTCTCATTTCAATGACAGGAGATGAAACCTTGAGTGATGTAAAAAAAAAATTTAATACAATAAAATAAATTTTGTATAATTTCTATTAATTCTAGATTCAACCAATAAATCAAAGTTGTCAAATCGAAAGATGAGCAATGAAAATTTATGTGAAATGGAGATAAGGACTTGAAAACAATAAGTATATTTGTTTTTCATATTTCTTCAATTCTTCATTAATTATAATCATTCATTGAAAAATTGTCATCGAAAGAAGGGTGAATTAATGATTGTTAAGGAGTTTATTTTATCACCAAAAGAGATAAATGAAATTCTATCATAGAAAAGAAATTTCCTTTGAGCGTTGGTCTTGAATTAAAAATTAAAAGAATTTATGTAAGTGTTAAAAAAATAATCGAAAATTCTAAATGTCGAGGAAGTGGGCGAGGAAAACAGCGAGGGAGGGAGCCATCCACCCCCCTCGGGACGAGTGCATGAAAAATGATGGCACGTATCCCGAGGGAGATGGACGGCTCCCAACATCCCTCACTGTTTTCCTCGCCCACTCCCTCGACACCTAGAACAGCTCAAAAATAATATAAAAATAGTGTTAAAAATTAATCTCTACAAAGCTAAGATATGAGTTTTTCAATCCTTGGGATCTTTCTTTTAATTGATTAAAGTTGTTTAGTAATTTCCAATCAAATTTTGTTTAAAAAAATTAAGAAAAAATCATATATTTTTCTCCAAATCTTATTTTAACCATTTCCCTTCTTTCCGCCATTTTTAATTTGGTATTCTAAAGTGTTTTTTCAAATTTTAAGTTTGAATACGACCACCCCTACGACCCACTTGTATTTTCTTAGAATTTTGTAGGTAAATTGATAAGAAGGGAACCAAAAATAACAAAAAAAATTGATTTGCTAGAAGTTTTAGGCGATAAGAATTTAGAGCATAAATCGATTAGCCAAGAATGTGTTTCTCCGTAACAAAAACTCAATTATCTTTTATCTCAACCTTAAACTTGTCCTTTATACGAGAGTAAAACCTGTTTGAAAAGTGATCTTATCTGGTTAGTTCGTGTTAACATGATTATTTACTGTCAAACCATAACCAAACATGAATTATACAAATCGGGTGAACCCGTCAAACCATAACCAAACCCGAATTATACAAAAAGCCTTGGTGGTTAAATGATCACGAATAGGGGTGGGCACGGGACGGGATGGGATGAGATGGACCCATCCCGTTCATTCGAAATCAGGACGAGACGGGATAGGCCTCATCCCATCTCAAACGGGATCAGGACGGGATGAACACGTACTAAATAGTTCTCCAATAAAAGATAACAAAAAGAGTTTTATCTCACATTACTCGCACACCAATAACGTCAAATTTATATACATATAACTGACATCATAAATAATAATAAATATTAAACTTTTTTTTGGAAGGCAAATAAATATTAAAATTTATTTAGAATTAATGATTCAATTCATTTAGATTTCGTATAGAATTTCATCTTACATAGATTTAATTTCAGTACATCTTAAACTTTAATTTAGAAGAGTATTTTGATTAAAATTAATAATAAGTATTATTAAATAAATAAATTCAGGACGGGACGGGATAGGCCGCAGGATTGAAAATCTTCATCCTGATCCCATCCCACTCTAGATCGACGACGGGACGAGATCGTGATGAGTTTGATCAATCCCAAAATGACCCAAAAAAATCGGGACAGGGTGGGACGAGATTGGGACGGGTTCGAGACCGTGGGATGGGATGCCCACCCCTAATCACGATTCGTGATTGCAAAATTCGGAAATTGTTTAGGAATTTATCATGAACTTGAAAAATGAGAAATTGAATCAACTTTTCACTTGGGTAATTTTGAGGAACATAAAAATGGAATCACTTTATGAAAAAAATATATAAAACCAAAAAACAGAGAGGTGTGTGTTCTGTTTCGCTCAGAGATTCTCTTCTATGCTCTGCTGATGAGAGTTGAAGTTTCATCTTCTTCTTCGACGACGACGACGTGTTCGCTTGTGAAGAGAAGAAGATTGGTTTGCTCCGATCCCATGGAGGAACAAATTGCTAAGGTACCCTTTCTTTCCTTCCATTTGTTCTGATTTTGTATCTATTATTTTGGTTTTATGGATTGTTTCTTCAAATTCTAACGTGGGGTTTGAAAACCCTTTGCCCCTTTCCCCCAATTTGAAGGGAGGGGTGGTCTGTTTGTTGATCTTGTATGTGTAATGTGAATGAAGTTTACTTTGTTCTTGATGAGGGCATGTGGAGGTGAAATGGGTTTGTTAGAAGGGAAAGGTTGTTTTTTTTTTGGCCCTGGATTCATTTGATGGAATAAATGGATGGGTTCAATCTGATTTCAGTTTTTAGTAGTAGTAGACTCTCATTAGTATTTGAAGGATTTGTCTATTGTTTGTGGATTCAAAGGTTTTTGTAGATTTGGGGTTTAGGGTAAATGTTGGAAAGAACACTAGTTATTATAATCTTGTTAGTATCATGAGAATTTCATTATTTGAAGTGAATAAGGAAAGATGCGATGGTTAATACATTGATGCATACTAAGGGTGTGTTTGGTTGCATGGAATTCTATGTCATGTGAATCCACGAGGGTACCTCCATATTTTATGCAAATTTGAGTATCACTCCACATCCACATTTAATTTTGTGATCAATGGTGATAATGGACCAAGGAGTGGGATTCCCATGTTCATGAGACTTCCATTCCCACCATTGATCACAAAATCAAATGGTGGATGTGGAGTGATACATCAATTTAGCCTAAAATATAGGGGTCTCTCATGAATTCCCATGACATAGGATTCCATCCAACCAAACACACCCTAAGTGGTATCTTATAACCTCGAAAGAAATTGAGGCTGTGTTGTGTTTGGGCTTGTATAAAATGAAAAAACAAACAGACAATTGTATGAGAGATACTTTTGTAGGATACCCCATATACAGTTTACCATTTTTTGATCTTATTTGTTGCGCAAATTTATTTATCCAGTATGCGTATTTTTTATCACCAACATTAATAGTTCTTGTTGCTGCTTTGTTTTCAAAGAGAAATCAGCTGCCTGAACTTTTTGTAATCATTGAGGTTTAAGTTGTGTTGTTAGTGTAGCACCATGAACCAGTATATTCATTTTCACTTTGCCTGATCCATGAATGAGGCGCCAAGTATGCTAAACAGCACAACAGAGAGTGAGGGAGATAGGGGAAAGTAAGAAAAAGAGGTTCTAGATATTGACCTTCTTGAGTTTTGTAAACAAGACTCAAGATGGATAGTGGTAGGTTCAGAATGCTGATATGCTTGTCATTTGTCAATAAATCATAATTTAACTTAGGAAGCTGGACTCCTTAACGATCGAAGGGTTAACCATATTCTTTAATTCATTTTGAGTTTGACATCTTTGCACGTGTTACACGATCTTTGAGTGGTATGCTACGAGCTGGTTGAGGTCATCTTGGTTAATTCTGACTTTCGAATTATGATAATTTCAGGCTAAGCTTTCTGATATGTCGGAAAAACTTGGAAGGGAAATCCATGTGTTTATGACATCAACAAATTCTCCAGAACCAGAGAAAGCATCAGAGAAAGTGCCCATGGAAGGTGTGCATATAAATGCAATTCTTGTAAATTGTATTTCTAGAAATTTTGTTCAGAATTAGACATCCTATTTGGTTCTATCATTCTTACTTTTTACTGCGAAAGTTTTTTTGTGGGACATGCTTAAAATGGTTTTTAATTTTTTGACAGAGGAGTCTGATGATTTTTATGAGTTCACTGCTGAGGACTACTTTCGAATTCTGTCAACCAAAAAAGAAGGTAATGGTTTGACCAACTATGCTAATGCACATCCAATTTGAAAAGGAAAAAGACATTTTGGATAAATGGAAACAGTAAGATGAACCAACCAAGGAAATTCTTTTGATTGCGTAGAGAGTTTTTTTTTAATTAATGATTTGTGTCTATGTGTAGGCATTCTTACAATCTTACTCCATTATGTTTGCACCACATATCAGTTCCTCTGATATCATACTCAGCTCTATTAAGTTCTAGAGCCAGAATTATCCAATGATTGATTAGTAGTCCCATATTGTGCGCATTTCTATGATAGTTTTCCACTAATACCCAGTGATTTGAGCAGATAAACGCCTGAAAACCCGTAAGTTAAGAGAAGCCGAGGAGGCCGCACGAAAATCAAGATTGACCAAGGTGATCATTTGTCAATTCTGATTTAAGTGTGCAATTCTTAGAATGCTGGGGTCTATGCAAATAATTTCCAGTGGTAACAAGAGTTCTCCTAGAGCCTGTCACCTTCTGTAATAGAACTGTACAAGTATCAAATCTTTTGCCATTTCCATTTATATCAGTTTTAGAGGTACTACTTACAACTTAATGAAATTCAGGTGATGTGATGTAAGTCTTGCTTTGGTTAGGAGAAATACTTTTATTATTAAGAAATATTATTTTAATCAAAACATATGTCTTCCGTTAACCCTTTCTGTGTTTATTTATCTTTTCTTTATAATTTGATTTTCCTAACGATAAGTTGGTTCCTTTTTGACCTGTCACATTAATCATTTGCTCATTTTGGTTTATGCAGGCAGTAATTAGAGTTCGCTTCCCTGATAATTACACACTAGAAACCAAGTTTCACCCATCTGAGACATTGCAAAGTTTAATCGATCTTCTCATGAAAGTGGTGGCTCGACCAGATATACCTTTCTATGTTTGTAAGTCCTATAACTACCATATTTAGTTGGGGTGACCGAATAATAGTCTTTGGTCATTGACCATGTATTTATAGTTATTCCACACAGTGTTGCATCTAAGCATTATTTCTTTTGCCCAATGAATCTGTATGATACAAGCACATTAGTTTCTTTAATTTGATCATTGTTAATCTTGTAATGGTTCAACATTATCAGATCAATTATTATATTGAAATTGCTATTATGCATTCATCAAAGGTGTCATTTAAGTTCCAAATTTTGCCATGTTCAGACACCACGCCTCCAAAGAAGCAAATAAAAGACATGTCTCAGGATTTTTACTCTGCTGGCTTCGTCCCTGGTGCAATTGTGTATTTTTCATATGAGCTGCCAAAAGGTAAATTTTGTTCTCTTTAACGTTGTTATTCACAATCGCTGTCAAGATGGAGCTGCCCATTAACTTTGAGAGTGGATCATGGCTTTCGATAATTGGTTTGCCCTTAAAAAAAAGAAAAAGAAAGAGAAAGAGAAAATTCTGATATTGTTTAATATTTTTCAAGAAAGAGAAAGAGAAAATTCTGATATTGTTTAATATTTTTCAATGCGAGTAGAATTTGATGTTCTTGTTGATTAGTTTGTATACTTGTAGGAATTTGGGGTAATCCATTGTTGATTACTTTGTATACTTGTAGCTTCTGATAAATAGACATGCGGGGAATTGATCCTTAGATGTTTTGCACTGTCTGTCTGAAAATTTCTTGAATCATTGTTGGCAGGAGATGAGACTACAGATCTGAATTCCATTCCCTTCCTTCAAGATGAAATCAAGTCTTTGAATGGCCTACATCTTATCTCGGAACCCATCAAGTTTGAGGAATCTGCACCCGAGCCTGCTGTTCCAGTTCCAGTTCGAGCCCCTTCCCCTGTTGTCAAAGAGTCTAAACCTGCAGAAAAGAAAGCTATGCCAAAATGGTTTAAAAGGTGATATATGACCTGCAGTGTAGGCAAAGTTATTTTCCTGCACAATACTTAAAACAAGAAATGGATCTTTTGAGTGGATTCAATTGGATGGAAAGTACAATCAAAGCCAAGGATTGAGTAAGGAGGGATTGACCATCTGTATGTATTCTAAAACTTGAATCTCTAGTTGTAAATTTCTCTTTAACATGTTTAGTTACTTTGTCTTTGGCAATTGGGACAGTTTTATGCATTTGATTGAGAAAAGTATTTGGATTTACAACTAGAGAATTCATTTTTCTATGGCTTAAGATGCATTTAACTACATGAAGTTGTGAAATTGCTTCCAAACGGGACAGTAGAGAATGAGGTGTGAATGGGTTGGTTTTCATATACCTTAAAATTTTACAATGTTACACACAAATAATACTGCGTGCAACATCGTTTTCGCTTGTACATGATCTTCTTTTCTAATAATCAACGATAATGTGTACAACAGAGTATCAGAGAATTTCTCAAAAAATTGGTATATTTCATAAGCTAGGAGGGATCCATACGTAGCCATCTGTCTTAACATAACCTGCTTTGGATAGCAGCTCATCTGCCTCCACTGGACCTCGGCTGCCTGGTTTATATGGAAGTAATTTCAGTTGGCCATTGTCGATTCTGTGTAGTAAAGGGGTGAAAATCTCCCATGCTGCCTGTTGGCCTTTGCCAATATAAACTTATATACAATAGAATTCCATCCAAGTTCAAATTTTATACAAGAAACTTGTACTAAAGAAGTAAAAGCAAGACGAACCAATGTCGGATTTGAAGTCCTTAACTGATAGAAGCTTGGAGCTTCGATTTGATCGAAAGGAATGAGCTTTTCACTGTGATTTTGGAGGATCATAAGGGGGTTTTGTGATTTTGAGTTTAAACTTTAAATGAACAAAGCTTTCAGCTGAGAGGCCAAGTGGTTCCCTCATGCTAGGGATAACATGTGGACAAGTCTCATCCTATTGTTTCTTGGGAAAATCATCTTTAAATGTAGTTCCCAACTTTATGTCCCCTTTAAATGCTATGATATTTTCAATTTTTAATTATAAAAACTAGGAGTGAGTTTAGGGAAGCAGGTTTTGCCTTTTGCAATCAGAATGATGTGTCATTATCAGAGGAGTTTTTACAACCATGACATACATGTAAACACTATAGAAATTTCATCATTCTTTCATGATCACGCCACATCACCCTGATTGCAAAACCTAGTTTTCTAGTATTTTCAAAAAAATAGTGATCCAATTCTCATTATTTGATTATTTAGGACTATTTTAAATCATAGAAGATATGACATTTTAATCCCAATATTAAGTTCACAATGAAGTTACATATGAACAAAATTTAATATGGGTGCCAATATGCAACACCAAAAATGTGTGGTCGCGTAAAAAAATATTGGTTACATAGTTTCAATTTTTGCAATAGGTATCCGCGTGTAATAACACAAAAAGAAAGTAAGAAATGAACCAAATTTCGCACATGTTTTTCTTTTGGTGCTTCTTTTTCTTTACTTTATCTAAAATCATGTAAATTATTTTTGCAATTAATTTTGGTCAATCTTCTATGTATTCTATATAAACATTAAAAGGGTTTGATATATCAGAGGTGTGCAAGATTAAGCCTTAATTTGATCTCAACCAAATATACCTGTTTACAACATTCATTTGATTTAAAGAAACTTGTAGAATTTGGTATAACAATTGGCATTTCCAATCATTTCAAGTATAATCTCCCTATCAAATTAATTAAATTCAAAACTTGACCTATTTCCTTCTGCAAATCAAAAGAATAGGGGGGGAAGGATGGAAAGTTTGAGGTGATAATAGGATGATAAGCAATGGAAAAACGATCGAAGAAGACAATTAGAAAAGAAATGAGGTGAGGCAAAAAAAAGAAACAACATGAAGATCACATTACACCAGACAATATGTGAAATGAGAAGATCGATAATAGGCCCCTAAAACTATTTCCTAGGTTTTATGCGTTCCTTAATTCGGCTCACTTTCATGCTCATTTTCTTCATCAAGAGCTTCGCCTTGTTATCACTCTTCTCCTTCTCCTTACTATCATCACCCCCCTTCTGTTTATGTGGAGGATGGTCTGCGGAGCTGTTATCCCATTGATCAGCCCACGAAGGCCCGTCCATCCTTCCGTACGTATTTACAAACTATAACTTGTAGGGTGGATCATTTATATTTTCAATCTGAAGTTGTTTTCCTGTTTGATTGTTGGTAAACAACAGCTGAAACTTGTTAATGGTCATTTCATCAACTGACTTTTGTCTAAAATAACTATCTCCTAAATTGCCTCCCTCCCATTCAAATAGAGGTTGAGATTATACTTGCTTATTATAGAGAATAACTGCATTTTCAACCAAATGTTTGCTTTAGGTGAAAGGGGTTTTCCAATATTAATAATGAACAAAATGGAGCTAAGAGAAAAGACGGTATGGCAAAAGCTTGGATCAATAATTAGTACTCCGAAGTTTCATGGAAAGACATTGGAAACAAATTCATATGAAAATAAATATATTTACATGTATGGAAATCGTTCTGTTTCCTGAATACAGATAATGAATTGACAATGAAATATCGTATTTCTTGAGATTTGAAACAATAATTCGTAAGTAGGAATTAGCTGATACCATTATGTGGAATCATCATCACTTGAAATACTCTACTTGACCTGCAATATCTCGACATATCAGCTTTGCTTCAGCTGCTAAACTCATGCTCTTCACAGTCACCAACCCGGTTAGTCTGTGTGTAGGTGCTGGCTTGTAAGCCTTTGCATCTTCTTCCCTTCCTTGGGACAAAAGTTTCCTAGCAGGAACAACGTTGTCCCACCAAAACTCATGCAGTATCCCAATTATCAATCCCCAATATTCCCGATGCCTAGCGACACGAAAGATGGAGCTCCCCGTAGGAGTCCAACAATATACATCGGCCCAGTCTCTGTCCAGGATCTCCATCTGACCCTGCACCTGAGGCATGTAATAGTAAGGCATGGTTGTCCAGGGCACAGCTTGCTCAGGTTTACCCTTGTTATATGGACACTTCACTTCCAGTACTCCACCACCAGGGTAGGGCCCAAGCATACCATCTGGAGAGGCACCAAGCCAATAGAGCTTTGACTCCGCATGGATAGCAAATCCCAAAGTGCTCACATCACGACCTGTGATATCTTTGTATCGCTCTATTGCAATAGATTCATTGGCTACGCCCCAGTCCATGGCAGATCTTGCTGCAGCTGCAATTGATTCAACTTCTGGGGGAAATACCTTCTCGTGCCATAGCACAGAGCGGCGTCCTTTCCAAAAGCCCAAGGCAGTGCTGAAGGTGCTTGTTGTCAGCTTGTCCTTACGTAGTGCAAACCACTCATCCGACTTCTGTGGGGCATTGGAATGGTTGAGGTTGTTGGCCATCATTATCGCTGAGGGGGCACGTAGGACAATGGAGCTCAATGAGGAGTTCACCGTTGAGGTAGTAGCTGAGGATGCCCTGGAAATGCCAGCACCAAATGTTTTTCTTATGGGTATTTCTGTTGCTGCTTTGCTGTGAAGTACTCGAAGTTGGCTGATGCAGGAGCAATTCAACTTTGATAGGATTGGTTTTTTGGCAGTAGTAAGGACTGGCCCAAGGATCCTAGCATGGTCACAAACTGCTTCATAATCAATGAAAGATTCAGGTCGATAAATTAAAAGATTGAAACTCGCACACAAAGACACAATTAATATGGAAGACAATCTGAAGTTTCCCTCTTGAATGTGATATGTTAACAATCCATATAATTATATTATCTTCTTCCGCAGAGACATCCCATTCAGTTTCTTATGGAAGTTCTGTTCTACAAGTAAAAGTTAAAGTATAATAAGGGTTGCAGGTTAACCAGAAGGCACAAATATGTCAGATTCTTTTCTTCTTGAATATTATACTTCAACTGCATTCTCTTTGGAAGTAATGCCTCCATGAAGCCTTGTATAAAGGGAATAACTTTAACTCCAAACTCAAAACATAGGATCTATCCATTCAAGCAAAGAATCATGCTTTTCTTTTTTTGTTGAAAGTGTACAACCCACAAAATGTCTACATCATTGCATTGCGTGAAGCCATTACTTGACTCAAAAGTGTAAATTGTTGGCTAGTATAGAAAATAGAAAGGAAAAGAAAAAGAAAGAACACTATGCTTCCAAACAAACCCTAAACATATCACCAAAATTGGGAACTCAGGGACAATTAATCATCACATGAATATGAAATTCTGAATGTTTTAAACACTATTGCCAAAGGTAGTCCCGAAGAACAAAGTTGTCCAACCACATATTTAGATAACTCTGAGACGGCGCACCATTCTAAATTTCTAATTGACTAAGACCGTCACCAACGATCCATTATAAAATTTTACTTTGAACCGTAGGTAAAGTTTACAATTTTTATAACCAGAAGAAAACATATTCAATGCTAGAATGCAAACTAAGCTCAGAAAATCAAGAGAAACCCAAACTTGTATAGACCATAATTATTCAAAAAACTTGAAAAGGTGATAGCTTTATTCACCTGATAGTGGGGTTCCAGTGTTCCAAAGCATTTTAGTTTTGTTAGGTCGACGATTGCAAGCAAGAGACGTTGGGTGTTTGGGGGTGAAGATGGGTTTGTGAGCAACAAAGAAAGCAACATGGGTGCTTGTTTTTGTGTGAGATAAAGAAGGGGAGATTGAAGTGATGAATCTCATGTTTTTGTTTCGGTACAGTTTCATTTCTTCTTCTCTGCCATGGTTGAAAAGAATGGTTTAGTTTTGGAGTCTTGAAAGCAGAGAAGAAGAAGGAGAAAAGAAGAAGAGAGGGTAAGAGAATTGGGTTGGGCCCATCCATAGTCCATGTCCAAGCCCAAAGATAAACCCGAAAAAAGCAACCCATGGGTTTCTAAAAAAATTTCCTTTTTGTTTTTTCATGAAACAAGATAACAACTTTCGTACTTTGATGTAACCTCGTGAGCAAGGGCGGATCTACTAAGGGGCGAGGGGGCTCAACTTTCAAATTATTTTTAGTATATATTTAGATTTACAATAAAAATTAATTATACAATATATAATAAAATATGATAAATATTTTTTCAATTATTTCTCTATGTCTTTATTGGTGTAGTGATTGGAAGTTTATCTTTTTTAATAAGTGACTTGAGTTTGATGCTCTTCCAGTGCAAGATTTCTTTATGACTATTTATTATACATTTTTATGTTTATTGATAATTACTATTCTTTATCAATAGAACACTTAATTGCCTAATCATACAGTCGAGCATGTTTCGCACTAGTGCTCAACTTCCTCAGCTAGCCAACATCTAGAACCTGTACTGGTAATTGTCATTGAATGGTTGAGCAAGTAAACAGTAGGGTCATCGTAACGTCAAGCAAGCCAGCACTATGCCTCATTGCCTCAGCTAGCCAGTTCAATAAAGAACTGGTGAGCGTCATTGAACAATAGAATGCTCAACAACCTCAGCTAGCCAGTGTGTAGAACTAGCAAGTATCATTCTACAGTCGAGCACGTCCCGCGCTCACAGATTGGTTTCAAAAGATCGTACTATTTACACTCACACTTTGGTCCCAAAAGATTACACTATTTAGATCATGTCTCATGAGTTGACATTCCATCACTTGAGTCGAGTTGAAAGAAAAAGAAAAAACACATTCCCTTCCCTTCATAGCAAATAGAAAAATGTCGAAATGATGATCTTGAACCATCTGCATGGGCGGACCTACTAAGGGGAGCCCTCCTCAACTTTTAAAATATTTTTAGTCTTGAAAAATCGATTATATAATATAGAATACAATATGACAATTGTTTATACAAATATATGAACATTTATTTGTTGGTGTAGTGGTTGTAGGTTTATTATTTTTGGTAAAAAGCTTGAGTTCGATACTCTTCGAGAGCATTTTTATTTTATTTTCAATGCAATTTTATTAGTAATTGCAAACATTAAAAAATATTTAGTTTAATAAAAACTTATTAATATTAAAAAAATGAATTGTTTTTCACAAGTGGTATAATTGTATAAAACCTTCAACAAAAAAATATTTAAAATTAATATCTAAAATAATAGCTATAGAATTCAATGAAAATATATATCATTAGCCAACTCATACAAAATTTGAGCCTCATATAAACTATTTTTTATATGAAATTATATTATAATCATATTAGGTTCGCAAATTTCAGAAGAAAAAAAAATTAGCTTCACCTAGATACTTATCCTAATTATTTTGCGATATTAGTTATATATTCTAGTTATTATGCTCGTTAGCTCATTGCTAAGGTTATTGATAGTGACATTATTTTGGCTTAAATTGGACTACATTAGATTCAATTTGGTATATGCAATGTATTTTTTTTTATTTTTTTTATTAGTTACCAGTTCAAGTAGAAAAAAAATTGGCTTTACCATTAATAACTACTGTTATCAAATAACCATCAGCACTTCTTTACTAAAAGTTAACCATAGAAATATCCATTTTGGCACAACAAATTTGCATGTTAATAAGTAGCAGCACATTTTGGCTGGTCCATCACAATCGAAGAAATAGTTTTGTCATAAATTTGGACAGTTTTTCCACACACAATGGACAATACATTCGGTACCATATCTATTCTCTAATGCACATAGCATGTGCTCTCGTTGCACCAAATGCGGGGAGACTCCTCGCCCCATTGAATGAATCCAATTCCCCTCTTTATTTCACCCCAAAGAAAAACCTCTGTTGGGTACATGGAAAAGTGTTACTGTACATATATAAAACTAGATTCCTGAAACCAAAAACTTATCTTGGACCTTCACTACTACCAAAATACTCAGTACTAGAGCTCTAAAAATTTCTCAAGATGACTACATTGCCTGCATGTTGATCCAAGAATTAAGGGCGAAACAAAGTGTTTCTATTAACTGGTATTCGAAGAACTTTATAAACAAAAATGAATGACATATATCGAAGAACTTATTGACATTATAATTTACTCATAAAAGAAATACACTCTGTGGCAAAAGAGAGAGAAGAAGAAGAAGAAGAGGATGGTAAGGATATTGCGAAAATGATGAATTCAATCTTTAACAACTCTAATAGCTAAGCTAGAATGGTTAGAATTTAGAGGGGGTGCAAGCAATACAAGCTAGCAATAGAATGGCAGATGAAGCTCCATCTTCCTCACTATTGAAGCAATAACTCTTCTTGAACTTGCTAGTCTTCCCCTTGTTGCATTGTATCTGCTTGTTTTGAGCCTCTCTTCCTTTGCTTTCTTGTTGGTGTTGTTGTGTGGTACTCTTCTTCATCACATCCTCCATCACCACTACCTTTGACACCATTTTTTTTTTTGCTTTCAAACTACTAGCTAGTACTTGTCTATATATTAAACTTTCAGTACTTATCAGTAGAGAAGAAAACTTGTGCATGGGGAGCAACCACATACCCCCTGCCCCCATTTATAAGCATTTTGTATATGAAAATGCCCTTTGTTTCCTTCCCATATTACTACTGCCATCTTGCCTTCCATGTGTCATTATTCACTAAGTACTCGAATAATCTCTTCTATATATATATAGTACTCATTAAATATCATTTTCGAATAGTATATAGACTCCCATAACGAACTCGAGTAATGTAAAGAGTTGGATGTATTAGAAAGGAAATAAAAATATACATCTAGAGTGGATATACTAACTGCAAATTTATATTCTCGGCGATGATGAAATTCTGTGATTTTTAGTTATTATTGGATCCCTGAGGCCTGAACCATTGTTAGAGAATAGAAGTATGTAACATAGGAAAGTGTCACAGAATAGAAATCTACTTCTGTTACAGAATAGAAAAGTGTTACAGAATGGGTTAGGAAGACTTTCCTATTGTATTTTGGTTTCCTAAGTTTGGTTAGATTTCCTATTGTATTTTGGTTTCCTAAGTTTGCTAGGTTTCCTATTTCTATTAGGTTATGTCAAAGTTAGCTCTATATAAGCTTGTATTCTATTCAATGAAGAGAACAATATTTTCAATACAATTCTTTACATGGTATCAAAGCTACTTTCTTTGGTGACCTAAGACTCTGGGGATTCAAGCTCTTCCCCGCCTCTGAAAACTATGCAAGAGGCGGGGGAGAGATGACAGCAGGAGAAACATCCTCGACAGCAAAGTTCAACTAAATTGAAGGGAAATTGCACTCTACAACAACTTCATGCATATCAGCAACACGCCGCCAACCTGCAATTCAATCAAGGAAGGGGGGACCAGCAATACCAAAATATGTGTTGTCTCGAATTGAGCAATACCAAAATCTATGTTGTTTCGATTTGAGCAATACCACTCGAATTGAGCAATACCAAAATCTATGTTGTCTCGAATTGAGCTATACCACTCAAATTGAGCATTACCAAAATCTATGTTGTCTCGAATTGAGCTATACCACTCAAATTGAGCAATACCAAAATCTATGTTGTCTCGACTTGAGCAATACCACTCAACTTGAGCAATACCAAAATCTATGTTGTCTCGAATTGAGCTATACCACTCAAATTGAGCATTACCAAAATCTATGTTGTCTCGAATTGAGCTATACCACTCAAATTGAGCAATACCAAAATCTATGTTGTCTCGACTTGAGCAATACCACTCGAATTGAGCAATACCAGGACTCGTCCAGACTCGACGATAATGATTTCATCACCAAATAGGTCTTCAAAGTTTCCTCCAAGCTGCACATTTCGTCTGCATCTACATGTCCAGCTTGCGGGGGTGTTAGAGAATAGAAGTATGTAACATAGGAAAGTGTCACAGAATAGAAATCTACTTCTGTTACAGAATAGAAAAGTGTTACAGAATGGGTTAGGAAAACTTTCCTATTGTATTTTGGTTTCCTAAGTTTGGTTAGATTTCCTATTGTATTTTGGTTTCCTAAGTTTGCTAGGTTTCCTATTTCTATTAGGTTATGTTAAAGTTAGCTCTATATAAGCTTGTATTCTATTCAATGAAGAGAACAATATTTTCAATACAATTCTTTACAACCATAATCGAAAATTTCACATTGTATAACTAAAGATTCTAACCATTTTAAGTTTATGAAATTTTTTGAAACAGAAATTCTAAATGTCGAGGAAGTGGGCGAGGAAACCAGCGAGGAAAGGGAGGTGGCAGGGGGTGAACCGTTCACCCCCCTCGGGATGTGTGCCCACTTTTTGGCGCACGCATCCCGAGGGGGTGAACGGTTCACCCCCTGCCACCTCCCTTTCCTCGCCGGTTTCCTCGTCACGTAGAATCACTCTTTTTGAAATAGGAGAGCTATCAAGACTAGTGTATGGCCTTTTATCTACAACATTTATGCCTCTAATGTGGCACAACTGAGAAGATACAATCAAACAGACGATAAGATTAAACTAGGAAGTTTGATTGACCTGAGCTGGAAATGAAGGTGATGAAACATGTTGGCCCCATACTCTAAACATCGCCAATCATCGATAGTATCAGATGGTGTCTGATTCCTCATATATCTAAGCCTTAGATAATCTTGTTAATCAAAATGCTTAATTTACTGTAAAACAGCTAATCCTTTTGTATTTGCAATTAAACAAGAACTGCAAGTCAGCAAGAACAATCATTTTCATGATTGGATTTGCAAGAAATATAGGCAAACAAGATGAAATTATTGAACTAGCTACTGTATATATATTCAATAATTCTGATCCATGGGTGTTTGTTTGTCTGAAGTGAGAGCTACTACATGTGCAAAGCCATGTGAGAATCTGTGTTTGTGTTGTCTGTCTCTCATACTCTGTTGACTGCCTTAGTGACCATATTATACATGTTTTGTACCATTGAATGGTGATGTGTACATGGGAACTCCTCCTGATTCAGTGTACAAGCATGGATGATAGGTCTCCATACCCAAATATGTGTGCCTCCTTGTTTTGGGCCCATTGTTCATCAATGATCAACCTACACCAGCAAAATCAGCTTATCAATGCTTGTTTCCATGTAACAAATTCAGAGCATCTACATTTTGAGGTGATTTGGTTGCTTAGGGTAGCAAACACTCTAACCCCATACCCTAAATCGAAATCGAGGAACGTTTCAGTTTGAAGATTTCATCTCGCAAAATATAATGAAAATTTGGTTTGTCCCCTAAGTTTTTTTTTTTTTTTTTGGTTGAAGCAATATGCATATATTAGACTAAAACAGAATTACAAATAAGTTTACCGGCAATATTAGCAAGTTTGTCCCCTAAGTTGTAGACAAGGTTTTGAGCGAGTGAAACTCGTGAAGCAATCTTTAAGCGTGTCAAAGAGACCCTAAATCAGCTTATTTCTTAGTTTAGTGCAATTTGTTATAGAACTGTTGTTTTTTAATGTCATTATAGCAAATGTTGAATTGACAGTTAGCTCAGTTGATAAGACTTGTGATAAATGATATTACAAAATTCTGCCACGATATAGATTGATTAATAAATAAATAAAGACCCTAGTATGATAAAAAGCTTGATCATATTCTTACTAGCATAGGATGGGGGATGGCTGAATGATTTTGAAGTGTTTGAAACAGGGAGTGAGAAAGGAATGGGGAAAAACATTCATCCATGGAAATTGGACATGGATATTGTAGGACCAATAAAAGTATTACAAAATGGGTTGTTGGGAATGAGAAGACAAGTCATTACAGCTTGTTTACTTTGAACTAATATAGGATGGGTTGAAGCCCCACATTGACCATCTCATTAAACAGAATATTCTATCTTTAAACTAAACTCAATTACAGCTTAAACCCCTATGAAGTGGGAGTTTAGGCTGCAGGGTAACATGAAGCCTCAATAAACAAACATGGCTAGTTGGTGGAGGTTTTGTTCTTAACACCCTTGTACACTTGGCAATACAGAGAGGATGTTTGTCTTTCTATAGCTTATAGATGGCCTTGAACTCTTGCCTTACCTACCATGGTAAAAGTTATTTTTGTGTCCTCAAATAATATGGTGCTCAACCATTTGATTAGCTAGGTTTTTAGATTCATTAATTTTGATGTTAAAATTTAAAAAAAAAAAAAATTTCTCACATCTCTTAGCTGTTTGCTCTTCTTTCATCTTACCAAATTGAAAACTTGGAATTCTGAACATCTAACCGCAAGTAGTCTCCTAATGAATTCAATCAAGTGCCGCTCCCATTGGATTCCATGGAATTGAATATCATGCCACCAAACACTCCCTAAAGTTGGACAACCAAACATTTAGTCATGTGAGGTCAAGGGTTGTACATCAACGAATGTCAATCATGTTGCAACCAGTGTACAAGATGCGAAACCAAGGATCAATGATTCTTAAAAATACAAAAATTATTGGGTCAAAGGAAAAAAAAAATACTAGAATTCATGAAATACCCACTTCTCTTTCACTCTCTCCATCACTCCACAGCCAAGCTAGGGAAAGTGGGAAACCCTAATTTCCTAATTATCACTTTTTTTACTTATATATTCATTTTTTATATTACCCATTAATTTTCTAATTATAGGTATTTTGATTTCATTTAATGTGTTTAATACATTTATTTACTTGCATATTATTTTTTTCACATATTTAATATACCCTCAAAATTTATTATATATTTCATTTATCCTCAAAATTTTTACATTTTTTATTTACACAAAAAATATTTCTTAATATCAGGAAAACGAAATTAACTCAAAAAATGAAATCACAATCCTTGGTTGTTTGTAGTTGAAGCGGTAGGGATGTAAAAACAAGAAGGAAAGAAAGAATTGGTTGAGTTCTTGGTTGAGAATGAAGAAAATGAGTAGATTTTGATGTTGGTATGGTGGTGAAAGAAGTAGGTAAAACTTGACAAGTGTTTCAAGACGCTACCTCTTTCATAGGTTCCTAGCCTCCTATGCAGCATAATACATTTTAGAACATACATAATCATTAGACAAAAGACTTTAGAATCCAAGTCCCACAAACTTTAAACACTGACATGATTCATCTTCATTCTTCAGAGAGCAGCCCAAAGCATATCAAACTTGTACACACCTCTTTAAGCTGATGAGTGATGACGATTAGGGATGGCAACGGGTTAGATTGGAGTGGATTTGAGCAAATTTACTCCCGTCCCGTGAGAGATTTTTGATCCCCGAAACCACCCCGTATATTCGTTTATCATTTTTTTTTAAAACCAACTCCGACTCGGACGGATAGGGGGATATCCGCCCCACCCCATTTAACTCGAAAAAATTAAAAAAAAAAAAAAAAAAAACAGATCTGAGATCTAGATCTCAGATATGAGAAAAAAGATGAAGAATGAAGCAATGAAACTCTCAATCTCTTCTCCCCATTATCTGAGAAGAAGCAGGAAGATCAATCAATGAACATCGATCGTGGTGAGCATGTCATTGGTGGGATGTCATCGATCGAGAATATCAAGAATAGATCTGAGAATAAGCAGAAAGATCTGAGAAGAAGCAGAAAGATCTGAGAAGAAGCAGGCATTGGTGGGATGGTGGTGAGCATCGATCGAGAAGATCAATCAATTGAACATCGATCGAGCAGGAAGCAGGATATGTACAGTGTACTGCTTGATGATCGAATAAAAAGCAGGAAGCATGAGCCAAGATGTGTACTGCTTGATGATTGATCGATGCATTGCGGTGGTGCCGACACCAGACCGCTGCGGTTGTTGCTGATTCTTGCTTTTGGTGAGAGTCTGAGAGATTTGATCGAATGGGTTGAATGAGTAAAAAAAATTTCATTTTAAGTCAGGGGTATCTATGTAAATTTGCATACTTAAACGGATATCCGTGGGACGGATATGGCCAAATCTGTATCCGCCCCGAACCCATTTTAGCCATATCCAAATCCGCCCCATACGGATTGGGTGGGGCGGATATCCGTGAAAATCCGCCCCACTGCCATCCCTAATGACTACATGTGATTCAGTCTTCCCCTTCATAAACTGAGCTCTTTATTTACTCTAGGAGGACACAAGAGTCATCCAACTGAGGGTATACATGTTGGGGCGTTGCGCACCTGCGCGCACATCTGAGCCTAGGTGGCGTGCTTGCTATTAGGGAGTGAACCATTCTTTATATTCTTTCATGACAACTCTACCTTAATTGATGTTAAACTATTCAAGCCAACTCTATTCAAAAAATACAAAATATATCTTGTCAAAAACCATATTGGTGCTATCTTTCAACATGCCGGACAATCAATTGAGCCGACCACTTTTGTGGAGTCCTGTAAATGACACTGAATGAATTATACTGAAAATTTCTAGGCTGTTTATGGAAACCAACTTCCACAAGTTGCCATAACTTTGTGCTTGTAATGGGTATGCAACTTTAACAACCCACTAAGTGGATGCTCATATTTCTCAGAAATTGGAACTTCAAAAAATTCTACAAAATTCACGATTCATTTTGCAAACTGAAATTCTAGTAAACCCTCATAGTTGGACTTACTTCCAAGCACAACCTCAAACCAAAACACTTTAGTATACTTTGATGAATTCAAATAAATTTCATAGAAGTTTATATAACCAAAGATCTTTGTAGGGCATAATTTGTAGCTGCATATCAGGATACTTCCCACCAGAAGCAACTCAAACCATTTTTCTCGACATTCCATTCTTCTCACCAATCATTTCAAGCATTCATACATTGATATAATATTGCAAAAGTAATATATGCATCGATGAGCATAAGAAGACAATGATATAACCATGATAAATCATCCAAATAGATACATTATTCGATAGATAAGATATAGTACTAAGATATGAAATACTAGAGTACAAAATTGAAGAGATTCACAAGGATACATTTAAAAAAAAAAATTTCTAGTTATCGATTGCATTTGTAAACTCATAAACATGAACGAAAAGAACCATATTTAGTTGCTCCGAAAAAAGAAGTTTCTCCGAATATGTTATGTTTTGATAAGAATTCATTCAACTTCATGCCTATCTACTCGTTAACAATAACAAGGAATGTGATTTCTCGAAATATGTTAAAATTTCACAAAATATTTCTTATTTTGAAGTTATTGAAATCTCTTTCGAAATTCGAAATATGTAAAAATATTTAAAAGAAAATAAATAAATATTTTAATCTCTGTATACTTTAACATGCTATAATGTTATTTTAATATCAAAAGTTTGTCATGTGAGTTATTTTATGTAATATATAGTTTATATGACACTACGAGTAATGTGAGACTTTTTATAAATATTTAAGAGTCTAAAATGCATAACTTATATTGTTAAATTCGAAATCACAACCGAAATTTTTACGTTTTTTCTACACAGAACGAAACATTTCTTAAAATTAAGAAACTGAAATTAACTCGGAAAACGAAATCACAATCCTTGTGAACTGCCCATACCTAATGTCTGTGAGGTTAATTGACAAAAATGATTCAAATGAAGATATCTAGAGATGAAATACTATTTATGAACAAAAATGCTAGAAAACCTAGTTTTTTCAATCATGTTTTGTAATCAGAATGACATGTCATGATCTGAAAATAATGATGAAATCGTCAAAGATTTTATGTGTATCTTGAGGTTGTAAAAAACTCCTCTAACGATGTCACAACATCCTGGTTGCAAAACATGTTTACAAAACATGGTTTCCTAGCCTCACTCATCTATGAAAGAGGAAAATAAACAACCCTCTTGCCCTCCCAGATTCTTTGTGCCCTAAAGTGTATTCAAAGAGAAGAATGGAATTTGATTCTCATTTTTTTGGTAATTTCTTAACTCTAGAAAAATCAAAAGTACGATAATTTTCATGGAACAACAGTGATTGAATGCGATTAGTGGGGTATTTTGAAAGTGTAATATGAAAATGTCCGAGGTGCAATTTGAGATTAAAATTGAGAATATGTTGTCATTTTCGACATTGTAAGTGAGGTGCATTAAGAGATTAAGCAATTTTAAGAAAAATAGGGGTGCAAAACTAGATTAAAATTGAAATATATAGACATATCTTGAACAATATTTCCAGTCCAATTAGATTTTCTAATCAAAATTATCTCCCAAAACTTAGGTAGTAAATGTTGGAGATGTTGGCTCAACATAGTCCCACATCGAGTAATGACCATCATCCTGTGAGGAATATAAGTAATTAGATATGTCGATTCGTAAAAAAAAACTCACCCCCAAGCACAACAGTAAATGGCCAACTGGAAATTGATCTTTGATCATCAGTCATCACATTACCAAACTTAGAATCTTCTCCACACCATAGTGACCATTTGATTGACTATCTCTCTCACCTTATCAACCACGCAACACAGTTCCCGAGGAAGATTTTGATCAACTGGTTTGGATAAGTCATCACATTTAACGATTCAAAATACTTCCAATTTCTTTTGACTTCACACACAGATGACAGACCATCTAAGTAGTGCCGACTACTTAATAAACACAGAACCTTCTATTCAAGCTAAAACCTTTCACTTCAAACGCTATGTTTTTCACAAATTCGAGAACTGGGTCTCCTTCCTCATTCGATTCTCTGCAAAACTCATAATTCATTTCCCCATTTTTCACAGTTTTTGCTTCACAAATTGGTTTACAATCAAACAGTTCAGTCTTCTGGTTTTGCTCCAAAATTAGAGAAATAGAGACACCCATTTTGGAATCTGAAGTCTGGGTGTTTCTCTCCATCTCCAAATCTGCAAAACCCATTGAGGGAACCAATTGTTTTGTGTGTTGATCAATTCATGTTTCTATGAGAGAAGGCGAAGTGGCCATGTACTTGTCTGATAAGCCAACCCCAATTGATTTCTACAAAGAAGAAGGTCGAGACATGATGGTTGAAGTGGTGGGCATTCAAGGGGGTCACCCCCAGGCTCAGAATCAGCATCAACAGATGCTTCTTGGTGACAGCAGTGGGGAGGATCATGAGCTCAAGGCACCCAAGAAGAGAGCAGAGACTTGGGTTCATGAGGAAACTAGATGTCTGATCAATCTTCGGATTGAAATGGATAGTCTGTTCAATACTTCTAAGTCTAACAAGCATCTTTGGGAGCAAATCTCTTCCAAGATGAGGGAAAAGGGGTTCGATCGGTCTCCGACAATGTGTACTGATAAGTGGAGAAATTTGTTGAAGGAGTACAAGAAAACTAAGCATCGGGAAAGAGGAAGTGTTTCGGCGAAGATGTCGTATTTTAAGGAGCTTGAAGAGTTGCTCAGGGAGAGGAATAGGAGTGCTCCTTGCAAGAGCCCACCAACTCCAAAGGTTGATCCTTATATTCAGTTCACAGATAAAGGTATAAATTTCTCTTATTTGGTTATTTTGTTAGCTTCTATTTGACAATGCTGTTGGTTTTGAGGTGACACATTCTGTTAGATTAAAATGATATAATGGTAGCAAGTACTGGTGGATCTTGCAATATCTGATTCCTAAATTATTTGTTCCAAGTGTTTTCGACATAACCTATGTAAATTGTGCTTATTTTGTAAACAAGTTCACCCATTTTGTGCCTATGTTGGTTGTTGAAGTTTATGGGTTCATTCTTACAATTGTGTTTTGATTGTATTCACTGTGAACTCTTCTAACTAATGTTGATTGTTCATTTCCTCACAAATAACAGTGAGCATGAACTCTGTGATTTCTATTCCTATGATGATGTTGCAATCCTATATTTAGTGTTTTTATGATACAATTATTTCGTTTAGGTTTTCTTTGTTATGAGATCTTCCGCAATAATTGTTTTGCTACTAGGGCTTACACATATTTTACCTATAACTTCTTCTATTGCATGCATCTAATTAGGAAATGAGTGACAGCATATGTTTCTAACTCCTTGCTGTGGGTTTTCAAAAATACTTTTCACCCACAATTATACCTCACCTTTGAGAGCCTTTAGTAAAGCCAACTCCTTCAAAATTAGTTACGCCATGTGTCCTGATTATAATTGAGGCAAATGACAAAAAAGGTACTGAACGTCAGTTGCGTGTCATACAAAAATACTTGGAGCTGGCTTGTCCATCATAAATAACAGTAGTTCCCATGTCAATTACTAGATTCTTCAAGGATCTGTGGTACATTAGAAGTTAGAACTGTTAGGTAAACCTGTTTTTAACGAGATTCATTATGTTACGAGCAGGGTCAAACTTCAAAGTGGGTATTAAAAGTTCCATTGTTGGTCAAATATGGCTAAAACACTCTCAAGACCCACATACCAACTATGACCAGATTTAGATCCAGTTTGCATTGTAAAATTGATCCCATATCTACCCTCTCCGATGTCGCGTCGGATTCAGATCCATAGCAAGGTGGCTCAATTGCAAGTCTTCATAGAGAAAAATGGCTGCTTAGGTGTCAACGACCTTGATGATTACTGTTTGGAACTGCTGATTATATACCATGGCTGTGGCTTCTCTAGGCCAGTAATTGATCCCAATTCGAATTACGCTCGAGACCAGTGATGATAGCCTCCTTTGGAGCTGTTGCTATGGCTTGGCTTCTCTAGAGCTAGTACTTGATCCCAATTCAAATTACCACTCCATTCGACTCTATGTCTGTAATCCAGTCACTCCCAGGTTTACGAAGCTTCCTCAATCGACTCTAAAGCCGGCGCCATTTAAGAGTTTTCCTTTTCAAAGACATGGGAGTCATCAAACATAAATGTATAGTTGGGCTTTGGTTTATGACACATGCATTGATAAATTTAAGGTTTTTGATATTGAGCTCAATGCAATGTCCTTGGTGCTTACACTGGAAGGGGGTGTTGCATGTACATCCATGAAAATAATAATAGTTGGAGAGAATTACAAGTTCCAAATCCAAATCCAAATCCATTTGATTTATGTTGTATTTGAATCACCCGTTTTTGTGGAGAAGGTACTTGCATTGTTTGTGTCTCGGAATGCATTGAAATAAACAATAGCTTGGTTATTTATTCAAATTATTCTAGACATTGCAAACAAGGAAGTCAAACGCACTGTGGTTCCATCATATGTGCCCAGGAAGTGTTATCTTTTATCTTCTATCAGAGGTTCAAGATTCTATCTGCCTCATGGATTACTTTCACCGTCCCGTATAAATGTTAGAAGTATGGGTTTCGGAAGTACGAATAATTTCAAGGAGGGCCATTAGACTCAAATGTACCAAATCACTATCCTCAACTCTTTCAATCCTTTTCTTGGTAGCACCTTGCATTGACCCAACTAATGTTCTTTTGTTATGAGAAACCACAATAGATATGACTGGTCTCATTGTTCTTTCTCTTTTGCCAATAAAGACCGCACTTGCAGCTTCACCGGCCCATCTAAAATTATTGTCCATCATGAAGATTGGTTGTTCATTACAATCTACAGAACCCGAGCACTGTAACATGACTTGCATAATTAGATGGAGAGAAAGCTTCACCGTGAATATCTCAGATTGTTCTAAGGAGTACATCTGTCTCATTTCAATATTCTTGTCAAATGGGGATAGCATGATATGGAACCATCTTCTCTTTCTTTCTTTCTTTCTTTTAGTCATCTCAATATATATATACAATGCTTTTTTCAATTGGAGCTTGTTATGGAATCATTTTTCCTCTTAAAAAAATGCTTCCATACCCCAGCGAAACAACATAAGGAACTAGATTCGAATCCTACACTTCTAGTTCATTTCTTAATTGAAGGACTCACAAGTCCAAGAGCTAAAGACATTTATGTCTTCTGTAGGAAAACACCACCCACAAAAGAATGAAAAACATGTTTCATACGTATAGCTATAAGTTGATAGGTTTCTCTCATTTTCTGCACGCACATAATAGGATGCTCTGGAGGTGATTAATCATCAGCAGAAGATATTCAGCCTTAAGTATTTGTACTCAAATGGATGTTATAGCAAAGATGAATAGGACTCATATTAGACAGTAGTCGAATTTGAACCCATAATCTGTCCAAATATACACTCAAATAAGTGTGTGAAAAGTAAAAACCAGACAGTTAAATTTAATATTTTTAACCAGGACTGAATCTCTTGGAGTTGAACCCATTTCCATACGCTGGGCAGAAAAGAAATATACAATAAACTGAAATTTTGATTTTGGAGTAATCAACAATACACAAAACTGATGATACACCAAAATGGTCCCAATTTTGCGTTGTACACGTGTCATGATGATCTCGAGGAATAACAGGTCCTAGCGTCAACCCAACATTGATCTGGCCCAAGCGGTTCCAAGCCCGCCCAATGCAGTCCGCCAAACGGACTCGAATTCTCACAGTCTGCTAAGCCCACGTGTCTCACAGCAATCCTCAATACCCGTAAGCTCTGCTAAGGCAAGTATCTCAAGGATCAGCTTCGGACGGGCAATTACAACAGCTCTTTGCTTCCAACTAGGAAGCAGATTCCAGAGTACATATCACATATGGAGACTTATACCTATAGACTACTCTCGGAACTATCTCCCGCGTATCTAAGAGCACATGGCTAACAGGGAAAATTTCCTCCACAGTACGACTCCTAATTAGAGAAGGATCTCCACGCAGATCTTCTTTCGTAAATTACGCCATCGATAACCTGGTTGAACCAGGACTCCTACACTATAAATAAGACATGAGGTTGGTAAGCTACAAATTCTCTATTTACAGCATTACACCTTCCTCAGATCCCTGTCGACTTTAGCATCGGATCGTCATCAGCCACCACAAGGTGGTTTGTGGCTCACGTGCGTTCCTTGTGCAGGTCAAAGCAGGGAGCGGAAAAAGACTGCATCAAAAAAAAAAAAAAACATAAAACACTAAAAACCAATTATACCACAGCCCACAAGTAAACACGTAAATGGAAACCCCAAAGTCTATTGGAAAATCCATGATGGAATGACGATGTTTGAGCCTTGATAATGAATTACATCCTAAAGGTACCTCTATTGGCTCTTTTACTCACTAGCATTCGTTACACCCTCAGCAGGAAAGAGAAAATTCCATTGTTTCCCAATATGAAAACCCTCAACATGAAAACCAGTCATGACCCTATCTTATTTATTGAAATACAAAAGAAACCTTGATTAGAAAATTCTAATCAAACTCCCATTGAGTTTAGTATTTGAATATAATTTCCCATTTCTGTATAAGATCATGATCTGGGAAGCTAAACCGTTAAGATGGAGGTACAACCATCTCTGGATGCTTTCATGATCATGGAAGGAATTCTGAGTATTTCTGTCGGCTAAAGTGATATTCAAAAAGAAAGTTCAAGCTAAATTTTGAGTGTAAGAGCGATAGACAATTTTTGGAGGGACCCTAGACGTGCACGCCTTTTCCATGTTGAAGATTCAAGTTAAGGTAGAATCGTAGAGAGCGTGGAGATGACTTGATTTTCTCCATGTTGAAGATTTAGCTCAATTTAGGCTATTGGATGAATCTTAACGTCATGCATGAGAGAGCGGGAAACCGATGGATCTATCCTAGTTAGGAACTAATCCGGCACATGCAGTGTGATGCTTGTAGGCCCTCTTTTGACAGTTTAGTTGGGAAAAGTGCCAAGCTAATTCAAGATTTTGTTAATAAAATAGGATTCAAACATCTAAAGTGTGTGAATAATTTATTATATAAGCAAAGAAAGGATTGAAAGTTGAGAGTTTGAAGGTTTTCTAACTTCCCGGTCAAGGTTACTCTTGTATTTCAAGCATTGGAAAGATTTATCATGGGGTTTCGAGGGCCTTTTTACTAGAGTATCAGTATTGGGGTTCCTTCTTCTAGGCTGAGGTTGCTTCGAGGTTTGGTGAATGTTCACAGCCTTTCAATGTGCCTTTGTGCTGTAATTCATATTTATCATATTCAATACTCATTCATTGCCCTTTGGTCGTGGCTCCTCCCATGTTGCGTCCATGTGTCGTGGTTCCATATAGTTTTCGGTACTCAAAAGGCACTGAGATAAACTCACTTCTTTTATCTGGCATAGAATTGAATCCAAAATGAACTTCGTTAAATGCTTTATGCAGTCTGATCTGAACCTTGTTAGCGATTATTACCAATGACACCATTGGTAGGCTTCATTTCAATATAATGAGATTGTTTGGGAATGGCCTATTTGTGAAAATCATTTTCTCACTGTTGAAAGAACTCCTACAAAAAATTGGCTTATTCCAATATTTGCAGCCATACATAATGTAATTTATTAGTTAAGCATTACTATTGTTTGGTTTAGTTTGGAAATTTTTTGTGTCATTTCTGATGTCTGCTTGATTTCTGTATAGGTCTTGAAGAAGTCAGTATTCCATTTGGACCCGCTGAAGGTACCCGCTTGGTTTAAATTCAAGTTTTATTTTCATATTTATTTCTTCCTATGTTAGGAATAGACTGTATTTGGTTTAGGAAAGATTCCAGCAAAAACAGTTGAAAAAAAGAGGATGTGGGGTTAAAGAGGTAAAAAGTTGAGCACTTCAGGTTGAAGGTGAAAATATTATTTCTCAATTCTCCATGGAATATATTTCTTTCCCTCCCTTAATTTAATTGTTGCTGCAATTTTGATAAAGAGCATGAGTCTTTATTTTCTCCCTTCTATTTTTCACTGGAGTATTTTCTTTAAAACCAAACACCCGGTGTCCCTTGGTTTGTCAGAAGAGTATTTATTGTAACTTGAAAAGGAAACATGATAGTAAGATAGAGAAGCTGAGAAAATGATCAACTGAACTGGAAAAGGGAATGGCTAGATTTTCTTAATCACATTCTCGTTCCATCTGCAAAAATCAGTTATTAAAAATTCATCCTGCTACACATCAAAAGATAAATAGTACCAAAAAACAGATGGTTACAAAATTTATTGGAAGGTAACTTCAAATGGTTGCAAGAGTGAAGTCTATATTAATCCAACTTGAGAGACTACCCATACTTGGGCAGTATCTGAAAAACTAGAAATCAAAGAAAAACCACCAATTGGAAAATGCCAAATCACAATTTAGTTATGTAATAATGGCAGGAAACATATATTTGTATCTGACATGAAGTGTCGGATATGTTAGGAAAAAAGAGACAAAAGATAGTATGAGATACGCTAGGGACACTTGTGTACATGTAGTATTATTTACTTTTCAACAATCAGTTTTGAATTATTAGTCATATTCATTCACTTGTAAGTCAATTGCTACTCATGTACTGCTAACTTGCCATAATATGCTTGTAACATTAGTACAGAATTGAAACTTTTTAAATATATGTGCTAAAGTTGATAATCTAAGCATGAAGTGTCCGATGGGAGTATCCATAAGTTTCAACACGAGTATCCGACATGATAACGCTTTTTCTTAGTAGAAATATAGTGTCGTTGTTGCATAGCATTTAGTAGGAGGCGAGTTTGGGTGTGGCTACAGTTACGCGCTTATGGCTGATCCATGGTTAATCTTTTCCTTTTAAGAAAATTTGGACTGTCCCATTGTCTGACATAATATGCCTATTATATAACTAGAGAGAATGACACCATGTTTATCATAATCACTTTCCTCCCTAAACCCAATACTCTTGCATTCTCATGCATGCGTCCATTTCTAGTGTCATCATTCCTTATGTTTAAACTTACCCATCCTAATTGCTAAATTACATAAGCATAACTTCATCTTGTAGGGCTGTTCAAAAAACCGATTTAACCAACCGACCTGAACCACACCGACCAGTTCGGTTCGGTTTTAAAAATGTCAAAACCGTTCACATTGGTTCGGTTTGTAGTTTTTCAGTGTTAGAAACCGAAAATGACTGAACCGATATGTCATATCTAGTTTGTAGGCTGTAGCAAAATTCAAAAAAGGAACAATTATAATGGAAAAAGAAAGATGAGTCTTTGATTGGTGATTGTGTATACACATTAAATAAGGAAACAAAAACACATTAAATTAGGAGAGGAACATCTCTTTCAGGCTGTAAAGATTTTTTCCTTGTTTTTTACCCCAAAATAAAATTTTCCCTCGTGAGAGATTCTTTCCCAAATAAATATTTTAATAGATTTGTTAGGTAAAAGTAATAATTGTAGTCAATTCTCAACCACTAATATCTTTCCTAAGATTAATCATTCTCTTTTATATGTTTTCTATTCCCTTTCTCTGCCTCTTCTCTCTTCTTCAAGATATTGTTGTTGTTCATATCTTTCTTCTTCAAAGTCGTAGCACGGTTGATCAAGATCAACTATTTTGTTAAGATACGTGTTAGATCTAATATATGCAGAGTTTAGCAATTGTTCTTCTTCATTAGATCTAATCTAGATCTACTTATTTATCAAATTTGTTTAGATTTAATTTGAGGGTTTGTCAAGTGTTCTTTTCTAAATTTATTAGTCATATTTTCTTCACAAGTTCTTAAAATTTGAGCAATGAAAAGTACGCTTTTTTTAAACCCAAAAAATGGAAAACCGAGCCTACTATTACGGTTTGCCTCGGTTGATAACAACATTGATTCGGTTTTGGTTGCGAGAATTAGGAAACCGACTCGGACGATTCAATTTCTGGTTTGGTAAAAAAACCGAACCGATCGATTGGTTTTCAACCCTATCTTGTAGTTAGCATATAAACTTTTTAACATGAATGGATTATGTCTACAAATATTTGAACTAGACATTGTCTCAAGAAGTTACAATAGGCTTGTTAAGCTAATACATGAGTATCTTCCTTTAAAGCTTATTGGTTAACGAAGGAAAGTTTTCTATTTGGATAAATTTTTCTTAATTAATTAGGACAAGAAAAGTTTTCTTGTTAGACAAAAGTTTCCATGTTGGAATGTTTCTAATTTAAATTAAGTTTCGTTGTTAAATTAAGAGAAGGAAAATATCCTAAATCAATTAGGAAAATGGAATTGGGAAAGTTTCTTCTTGAGTGACAAAGAAATTAATAAGGAAAAACTTTCCTACTATGAGTAGGTTTTCCGTATTTGGTTAAAACAATAAAGTTCTCCTTGAGGGACAAGGAAAGTAATATGGAAATTGTAACAGTCTTGTGTGGGCGGCCTCTAAGGCTGACAGACTACCGTGTGTGGAGGCTAGCATGCTACCAAAGAGGTTATAGTCCCACATCGCTTAGGTGAGGGAAGGGGATGTGCGAGGTTGGATCCCCTTGGTACAATGTATTTTAAAATCGTGCAGCCTTGGGCCCAAAATCGGGTTGTAGGCTACCTTGTGTGAGTTGCTCCGAGGCTGGCAGGGTATCAACCCTTGTGTGGAGCTAAATATTGTAGCAAAACCGTTTCCCTCCCGTCCGTCCTTCCTCCACTACCAAGTTGTTGTTTAGACTTATCATTTTTTTGTGCACGTGCTCCTTTAACTAAGTAATATAAGTCTGACTTAGCAACTTAAATATCTGATGTATGGATCATTGGTTCACATGAGTATAAAAAAAACACGCTTGAAAACTGTCTAGACACCTAAGTTTGATGAAATTTGGAACATAAAGAACACAGGGCATCACATGTCAACTCTCGGGGTCTATGAAAAGGCATAGTAGACTTCTAGTTTCAATACTCTCAATTAATCTTTGGCCTTTCCGTGTACAAGTTTGAAACCCAACTTTGTGAAATATGACTTTGAAATGCTTTAAATTCTCCCTACAGAACATTATTGCATGTTCTTAATTTTGAGCAAAATTTCTACAACTTCTAGACTTTTGCCCTCCAGATGTGCTTTGTCCTGCCAGTATTTCTTTACTTGTCACAAGAATCTATTTCTCTTATTGTACAGCAAATGATAGAGCCGCTCTTAATCATGAAAGACATTCTGATCATGACGGACACCCAGGGGTACCTCTTGCCATCACTACAACTGATGCTGCTGCAGCTACTGGAGTTCCTCCATGGAATTGGAGAGAGACTCCTGGAAGTGGTAATGTTGTAAATTGAATGCAAAATGAGGTTTTTTTTTAATTATTTATTTATTTTTTGTTGATTGAAACGAAGTTCTATCGAGTGGATCAGAGTGCTAAGAGGTCAAGCATTGTCCATGGGGTTTGTAGATACTCCTACATCATCAAAACAATAATTCACAAATTGCGGATTAAATATTTCACAATTCACTCAACTTGTGTTTTCCCAACTTTTTGTAGGCAGTGATAACAACTCTTATGGGGGGAGGATTATTATAGTCAAGTGGGGAGATTTCACTAGAAGAGTTGGCGTAGATGGGACTGCAGATGCAATCAAGGAGGCAATCAAGTCTGCTTTTGGATTAAGAACCAGACGAGCATTTTGGTTAGAAGATGAAGATGAGGTTATTCGGAGTCTTGATCGTGATATGCCATTAGGGACTTATACTCTTCACCTTGACGAAGGTAACAACTTGAAAAATGTTCTTATCGTCTATATATTTAATATATTTTTTTAAGTTCATCTGTAGGCATTAAAATTTGATCTCTTTTGTTTCAGGAATTACAATAAAAATTTGCTTTTATGATGAGTCTGATCGTATTCCAGTTCGTACTGAGGAAAAGACATTTTACACTGAAGACGACTTCCGTGATTTCCTGGTACACCGCGGATGGACTGGTCTTAGAGAGTTGAGTGTTTTCAGAAGTGTGGATACACTGGATGAGCTCCGTCCTGGCGCAATGTACCAGGGTGCAAGAATGCTGGGTGAATAGAGGAAAGGCACGGAGTCTTTGCAGATTAATCTTAGATACCAATTTATCTTGACAAATAATACTTCTGAACATTTCAACATCCTTTAAACTTGTCCTACTTTCATAAACTAGAGAGCTAAACTACCAGTCTGTAAATACAATGCTCTTGTGCTGAGTACAACTTGTGTATTGATCGGTCAGAAGCATTTCACCCAGGGGAATGAGATTGACCTTCTCATTTCCAAAGCAGTCTGTAGTCAATTGGTTTGAGATTTATTACTAAACTGAATGTATTATGAATGCTATATAGAGCAAGTTGTTACAGTTCCTTTTGATATGTTACTAGCAAAGCTTTCCAGCTTTTATGCGTCTCTCCACTACTAACAGTTTGTATTTAGTTGTTCGAACCCCTTTGTACCTATTTTTAGGTTGTATGAAGCATAATGTTCTTTGAAACTATCGAGTAAAAGGTTATCCTTAGTCCCAAAAGTTTCAGCAGAACAAAGAGCCCCTTGGATGTAAAAAGAGCTTGTATGAGTCTGGCACAACCAATTTTTTTTTTTACTACGACGCTATTGACCCGCCTTTTGTTGGTGTTAACTTTCTATGCTGGTTTTAAAAGAAAAATTCGATAATGATTATACACAAATTATGCATCTTTTTAATGAATTTATGTCAACCCAAAAACAAAGTTGGTTAAAAAAAAACTGATCAACTTCAGAATATAATTTGAACTGGTATAAACAACTAAGTTTGATCAAGATTATGGCTTTGGTTTAAAAATATACTGATCAAATATCCAGAATGTCATATAATCTCACAATGCAACACCACAACTAAGTTTGATCAAGATTATGGCTTTGGTTTAAAAATATACTGATCAAATATCCAGAATGTCATATAATCTCACAATGCAACACCACAATTTCCAACAACTTTTGGAAACATAGAAACTGAAGCAAAATAAAATGGAAACATTCTTTTTCAGTTCTATGCTAGAATCCAAACCATGCATACTGCAAAGAGAATCAGAACCCTCCATTTGTTTTTTTTTCATTCAAACTACACAAAATGTGAATAAAGGATTCACAGACTTTCTTCCAGTTAAGAATCTGTTGAACTCTTCTTATTGCTCATCGTCCCACTCGTCGTTCTTGTACGAAACTAGAGTATCCACCTTATGTATCTGCATTAGCATCACAAAATGATTATCAACTGAATTCAGGCGTTTCATTTCTATAACAAAACACACACTCACACACAAATGCAAATGCAATATTTACCTTGGTGTCAAAAGAATGCAGTTTCACCATCTGCGGATTCTCAATCAATTTGGGGTCACTCTCAATCCATGTAAATGGAACAGCCACATCTTTATCAGTATATGCTAGCACATCAAACACACCTAAACCCACAAATGTCAATAAACTCATTACGAAGTATCAATTGAAAAATCTGGTTTGGACAAACAAAAAGGAAATTAGTAACTCACATGGCTCATCAAGGCATGGCAAGTAAGTAATACTGGATGCAATCTGCCTCATAATTGCTTGAATTTCTCTCATGATTTCCTTATCACTCTTTTCCCTTGACACACTGAATTAATTAAAATTAGACCATCAAATTCACAATATAGAAAAGGAAAACAAAAGGGGATGAGAAAAAAAAATACCCTTTTTCGACAACTTCGTTGTCAGTCTCAATACTGAAATTCCATCTCTCCAGAACCTCAGAAGTTGCCTTGCTCATAATCACAAGCACAATCCTTTGCAACTTACCAGCCTCAAGCCACTCTATCAAATCACATAGAAAAACATAGTAAGAATTCAAGGCCTAATGAAAAGAAAATTTGAAGAAAAATAAAAAGAAGGAATGAACATCTACCAGATAACTGGGCAGTCAAGTTAGAAATGAAAGATTTCACCCCTTCATCCTCAGTCAGCAACATTGGCAGACCGTATTTCTTCACCTTAACGAAACTATCTTCCGGGTAAACACCGCGATTGTAGAGAATACTAATGAATTTACAAACAAATCCCAATTTAGGTTTCAACAATTTTAAACTGAAATCATCAAAATCAATCACAAAAAGCAGATAAAGGAATCGTTCTTCTATTCATTCTTACCTGTTGGCTGCATAACCTGTAGTAGAAATCCCCAAACAAAGAAAACCCAATCAGAGAAATTACAAGATCAGATAAGGGTTTGTAAGAAAAGAAATCAAGAAACAAGAGAAACCCAATCAAATAAGGGGAAAAGAAGAAAAGGGGATGCAAAGAAGAACATACCGAAGAACTCGCTGACGATGGCGGCGGAACCCCGGATGGTGATGATGTCTTTGGTAATGGTTCTTGAAGCCATCTGTGTGTTTTAGGTGTGTAGAAGAGATGGGGGGCTTTGTGAATCAAAGAAATGAGAAATGGGGTTGTTTTGATTGGATTGGATGAATTGGGAGAAATGAGTGATTGGGGTTTCGCAGATCACAGAAGTGGAAAATGGGTTGGTTTTGATTTGATTGTGAGAAGTGAGGTTTTGATGAAACGAGAGAGTGAGAGAGCGAAATTGTGGAGAGAAAAGTGAAAGTTTATGGGGGGTAGGTTTTCTATTGTTGATTGTGAATGGAAATGTAACGGCTAGTTTTGTTTTAAGTATCTCGAGGCTCCAACGGGTAGATTTTTAAATGATACATTATCCATTTGAAAGAGAAAGCGAGTTTGCTTTTTAAGGTCTACAATAATATTCAAACATTCCCCAATTCTAATTGTCGAGGAAACC